>JAQMYF010000023.1:19190171-19202700 GCA_030014195.1 Neosilurus mollespiculum | reverse complement strand
ATCTCTCTCTCTCTCTCTCTCTCTCTCTCTTTTTGTCTGTCTCTTTCTCTTTTCTCTCTCTCTCTCTCTTTGTCTGTCTCTCTCTCTCTCTCTCTCTCTCTCTCTCTCCCTCTCTCTCTCTCTCTCTGTGTGTGTGTGTGTGTGTGTGTGTGTGTGTGTGTGTCTCCAGGGAAGCATGGCGAACTCTTCTTCTCTTTTTCCAATTCATTAACTCTCCTTGAGGGCAAAAGAGCTGATTTTCTTCATGGTGCTGCTGTCAAACACAAATAAGCATATGTGTGATTCACCTCTCCTACCTTTTTTTCCCCTTCCCCAGCATCCGCATCTCTATCTCTGGGGGTGGTACAGAATCCTCCCTGGCCTTCTCCAGCCCTTAACTATGAGAAAGTAGGGCAGCAAGGCGTGTGAGGCATGACCTCGTGCAAGTTCCTGAAGCAGCAGGGATGATCTCAGAGCACACACATACACAACACACACACATACACAACACTAGCACAGCCTTAGGGAACAGTGTGCTAGTGTGGCAACATTCACTAGGCCACACACACATCAAAAGACAACTACTGTATGTCACCAGGTTTTCAGCACCACACACACACACACACACACACACACACGCACACACTTCATCGTCTACGTCAGCCACACTTGTCCAGTATTTGTCATAAAACACTTCAGGGCTCTGATGCGGCAAGTTGACTTTTCATTGCTGGCTTTTGGTACGTTCCGTACGATGGTATTGGTCCATCGCTGCCAGCATCCATTAGCACTAATTGAGCGTGCTGAATATCCAGAAAACCGAATCAAAAATGAAAGCCCTCATTATACGTTTCACTTTACTAATTAAATAGAGAATGTGTTTAATTAGCTTCTCTTTATGTTCCTTTCAAACTCTACGCCTCTATAAGTACTGCTACTTAACTATGCTGTAGTATTTTAGTAGCGTAATGTGAGATTTTGTACATGTTCTATCAAAAACAAATTGGCCGTGCTCTCAGGGAAGGATGAGTGGTATTACTCTCGCTTTCCTGTGGACCACGAGTGATGTTGGCCAATCCTGGGTGTCTGAGCTCACACTTATGAAATCCAGTGAATAGTGCTTTCCTTTGAGTGTGTAACACCACCCTGACTCTGCATAAGCAGCAGCTTGAAAATAAAAGGTGGGTTCAGCTAACATCACATACTTTAGAGCATGGGTGTCAAATTCATTTTCAATGATGGCCACATCCCTTAATTTAAAAGTGATCAAGGGCCAAATAATCACTGAACTCCAAACATCTACTCTAAAAGGACAACCATGCAATCTGAATGGTAAAATGATTCATATATCCATTTGTCCTCTTTTTCTTTATTCACTTGCATTGTCTGACAAGATTAGATGCTTAACTGTGACAAGCTAGCATGCATTCTTTCTTGAGTCATGAATGACTAGCTGTATACCTGAAACAGGCTGCCGCCACCTAGAGGAAGGATGATGACTTAGGTTTCATGGTAATGGTCGATGCAAAGAATGTATGATAATCATCTGCATAAAATGAGTTGGCGGGCCAGATTTGGCCTGTGGGCCTTGAGTTTGACACGTGATCTAGAGGAAGCATGTGACACCCTTTGCCCTCTCTGGTTGGTAGCTGTCTGCTGAGCAGGAACAGGCCATGAAAACCCCAGAATGAAAAAGCTGTAAGAGTCCTTCACATTTTCTATTGTTGGTTTAGTAGTAAAACACCATGCAAACAGACTTCAAGACTGGCGTGTGTTGATATTATAAAGCAGCTTATGAATAATTGCTTCTCCTGAATGAACTTTAAATAAGCTTTAATCAACTTCAGAATGTGAACATCGAGCAAATCCATTTGCGGCATCCTAGTGGTATACCATAGCACAAGTGTGCACTAATGCACACACAGCTGTGCTGAGAAGAATAGGATAGCCCCACTTTTTTATTTTTTGCTATGTTTAGCGATGCTCTGCGCACGCTCATTTTATTACAGCGTCAGTCTGAATAATCAAACTCACAGGCCTCTAAATACTCACCACCTTCTCTCCTTTCACATTAGCACTGTCCCTCTATCCCTCATTCCTATTTTTATCCCTGTGTAATTCCCTGCCCATTGTTTCATCCCAAGTACCACTTTTACTTATTAAGGTTCTCTTCACCTAACAGTACTTACGGACATGCTTTGCCCCAACTAAAACACATTTAACACCTTTCCCTCAACTTTTTCCCCACAGGGAACTGTCTTTCTTTCTCAAATCTGGGCTTTGACTAACCTCTTAATAAGCCATAAAACATGCAGAGATAACTCTATTTACACCTGAAGGCAGAGTTAATCAAAAGCGCCGTTCCTGGAGGGAAATCTGCCGACCCCTGTGCGCCATCAAGAGTCAGGACGGGGTCAAAAGAGCCTCTAATTGCCCGCTGATTGCTCCAAGGAGAAAAGAAAAAAGAAGAGGAAGGAGAAGAAGAAAAACATACCAGCTTACCTGGAGGCCATGTCTTCATCTGTCATCTATTATTATTTAAGGTCAACTGAGACAGGTAAACAGAGCCATGGATGTCCTCATCTTTCCTCCAGCTCAGATTTTAACCACATATTTAAAAAATAATAATAACAACTACCCCTCCAAAAAACAACAGGGCAGAAAGTAGCAGTACAAACATGACTTGACTATCAGCTTTGCATGATGAAGTAATAAAATTAAGAGAAATGTATTTAGGAAAAAGAAAATTCACAAGATTTAGTTTAAGTATGACAGTGGTGAAAACTTTATGAAGTGTGTCAGTTGTGAAAGCTTTGCGAATATAAGAAAAGGATAATAGCATCTTGACCAGCCTAAGTCCCACACATTTAGTATCTAAATAGGGGGTTAATGTTTCATAGAAAGAATTCTTTAATTGCCCGTAATAACTTCTGCTAATGAAGAACAGCTGGACAAAAGATATTTACCAGCAGATTAGCATCGTATTTCCATTACAGGTGCTTAACTACACATGACTGAAGTGGGTTATTGTTTGTGCATGAAACCTGAGTAAAAGAGGTGCTATTGAAACGGCAAGTTGAAAGTCATTTACCCCATGTAGATCCATCCTACAGGCAATCCTTTATATTTAAGGACAAAATATATTCAGAAATCTGTAACATCACAGCAAGTGCATTAGTGGTTTAGCCTCAAATAATAAAAATATCATGTCAGAGGAGAATGGCCAGACTGGTTTAAACAAACAGGTAAGCTACAGTAACTCAAGTAACTATTATTTTTATAGGAGGTGATGTAAAAAGAAACTCAGGGAAAAGCTACATAAAATGAACCTCTTGATATGTATCCTGAGACATCACTCCACTACATATGATTGGCTGACTGAATGTGCAGACACTAAAGGTGTTCCTAATAAAGCTAGTGAACAGCTAGTGTGTATTCCATATTTATAACACTCCCAAACTAAAATATGGCCATTGATTATTAAAATACCACACACACACACACACACACACACAGAGAGCACGGCATGATGCTTGAAGCAGAGCTCCTCAAGTGTTTCCGTTTCGCTTTTACTGCTCCCCATCTCCTCTCTCGCTCTCATTCATTTCAAGAAGCTTTATTGGGTTGTGCCTTGTAACCTCATTGCTTGAGCAATTAGATGATAACAGTGACAGCTCCTAATAAGCATATCAATAATACCAAAAGCCAGCAGTTCATTTTAACCATGACCTGCTGTTATTATTAGCTCCATCATGACCTCAATTCATGTTTTAGTTTTTAGTCACAAGTCGTAGAGTGCTCGTCTGAGAAGGACAAGATCAAACTGACTTTCGGTGAGCTTTACCATGAATCTGGACATGTCCTCATGTCACATATGCACTTATATAATATCTTCAGTCAGTAGCCCTTCTGAATAGTAAGTATCAAAGGGTGTGACCATGTCTTGAATTCACAGTGACTAAATACTTTGCTAAACTTTTTACATATACAGCAATGGAAAAAAGTAAGAGACCACTTCTAAAGGACATTCCCATTATAAGTGGTCTATGAATTTTTTTCCATGGCTGTATGTCTTTTGCAACCTTGTTCCTCAGAACCTTAAAATCAACCTTCATTTCTTCACACAAGAGATACAACAGAAAAAAAACAAACACTCTGTGTAGTGGATACATAACATATAGATTTAGGCGGTGCATAAAAGCGGAGCTCCCATATAATTTCTCTTACTTTTTGGTGGGAACTCAAACCCCATACACATATCCTATGTATATCAAGATTAATTCATTTTAATAAATGTAGTTTAAATAAACAGCATTTAGAAACTGTAGGTTTAAAGAACATTTCAATAACACAAGAATATCACGTGTTGTTTATTTATTCCACATCATTAACAATGACATCACATCATGTGACCCGTGCCTCTTGTTCTCTATATTACTCTCTCCCAGAAAAGTTTTTCTACATTTTTCCTTTTCCGAGTTATAACATTTAAAATAAATGTGTTGGGGGTGATGATCTTGAAGGAATTTGTTGGAATCATGATGACTGTAAAAAATTTTGCCACGATTATTATAATCCATTATGATTTGACAGCAAAAGTGAAAAAAAAAAAGCAAAAAAAAAAAAGCGTGGGAATCATTGCAGAGCGTAGTAAGAGAAGAGCGCAAGAGAACTTGATGAACTTGGAAACACGATTTCTTCATGTTTCATCTCTTGGATGCCCCCTGCCTCCTTTTTATGCCCTAATTGTTTAAACAAAAAACTGGTTCCATGTAAGCCAAACAACACTATTTCAACCAGCCAGCAGCAGGGGATGCCTGTGCTTATGCACAGCACATATGCACCTTGTTGCTGATTATCCAGAGGGAAAATGGGTGTGTTGCTGTCATTGTCGTTGCTTGGCAATGTGTGTCAATGAATTTAGGGGGCACAGCTTCTGAAGGAGCACTGAAGGGAGGTGGGTATTTGTTTGGCTCGCAAGCTCAAATATTAATAATGGCACAGACAACCATTTCAGGTGGCATTTTATTGATTTTATTCATGTCTCTATATATTAAATTCTAACATACAGTAGATGACCCAGGTCACATCATTAAAGCTGCCTAGGACAACCACTCCCAGCATTCCTCCCTTTCTATTCTCCAGCATAAGCCAAGCCATGGACCGTAAAGTTGTTTTCTGTCAGAAGAAGCGAGTTTCCAAGTGTTATGAGCTAGACATGGATTTGAACCCAAGTGTGAATGTATTATTAATGCCTTTTTAAGTAACAGGACACATTATACAATGAAGTGTAGACGGGGTCTTGCTTTTAGATAAAGCATGACTGTACGGCGCAGAACTGGTGCTGAAAAGCTGCAAATTAAAACATTGCTGCCTTGAGACATTAAAGGCCATAATTATGCAAAAAACTGTTAATCCCTATAAATCATGCAAATCCTCATTATAACTGTGAGACGCACACAGCAGGCAGGTGAATGCAAAATCTATGCAAAACGCATAGATTTCTGATAATAAGGAAAAGATCAATCTCCAGGATGCTGAAATTTATGCTAGTATTATGATTCATGACACTGTAAGGATTCTGGACTTCATCTGATTCGTAAAGCTGAGGAGATTCTTAACTTAAGCTGAGAAGGATTCCAGACGTAAACGTGACTCAATGTGACAAACGTGCCTTGATTGTCTTGCTGATAAATAAGCAATAATAATAATAATCCCTTTATTTTGTTAATATTAAACACACTGACAAAAAATTTAAACATGCGATCATTCATCAATAAATCAAACACAAGCATAAAGACGTGAAAACATACTGTGGATAAAAATATAATGTGCATTTCATTTATTTTTACAGGAAAAGTTAAAAGGTTTAACCAGATACTTTGCCTCTCTCTCTCTCTCCCCTGAATATGAACTAAGGCTTGCATTGTCTGTGCCAAGGCTGAGCTCCAGCAGTATCTGTAGGGAGGTGGAATATTTACATTCCTAATATAACAGCTATTCTTTATTTCCAATCTTACACTGCTGCCCTTTAACAATCGCTATTATAGGGGGTGCTTTGGGGGGCACAGAAAATACAGGTATTAAAGCAGCTTTCAGGCAATTTATGACCAAAGCTTAAATGGCTCGGTAGCCATCAAGAATCTTGACTAAAATCTTTTTGCTAAAACTGTAGAAACCTTTAAGATTTCCTAAAAGCAAATGAAAATAATTTGCAAGCAGTAGTAAGAAATTTCAGACCCCCTTGGTACACACAGGTAAGCTCGGTCATGCAAGGAAAACTATCCACAAAACAACTGGCTGCACAAAAGTTGTAGTTCCTCCTGATGACTCCCTCAAAAGCTCCATTAGGACTCATAGCTAACAATGTCTGCTTCAGCATCAACACAACATCATATTTCTTGCAATAATAATAATAATCAACAGATTATTGCTTCCCATTTCATTTCAAACCTACAGGTGGCTCAGATTTCTCACAATAGGGCTGATATCACACTGTTTTCTGACCATTTCATGAACGAGCTGCCCTCTAAAATAACTTACTTGTATATTAAAAATGGATTACAATTGTCTTGGACCTCAAGGATTTTAAGTAGCACTTAAAGCATCTTGAAGGTGTCTGATTCTTTTAATATGATAATTATGCATCATGACCAGCACCTGGGAGTCTGGTACCATCATGGCCATGTTTGCAGAGGATTTATTCAATATGATGTTATATTTGCTACAGTATTATATATTTAGTTATAAACAAGACCATTTGATTATTTTTCTGTAATAAATATAGTTTTGAAAGTGAAATTAAATCTTTGCAACAAGACTTTTGTCCAGGTAAAAACAGGAATGTTTATATTTAAGAAGCTGTAAAGATAAGATGAAATTTCTTTCAAATACTACTGCTACCACATATTATTCAGTCCCATCAGAGGGTTATTTTAGGTCATAGTTGATTAAAATCAATAATAGGTTTGTAAGATATGGGCTTTTATACATGAATGTCCACATGTGTGACAAGATTTTTGTCAATGACTGAGTATATAAATATATACATACATGCATATATACACACACATATACACACACACACACACACACACACACATACATACATATGTTTGTATATATTAAAAGAAAAGAATAAAAAGTTCGCACTCTCATTAGCATGCTCAGTCACAGCCCAGAGCTGTTTTTCATTGTGGTACATCGGTTTTGCTCTTTTCCCTTCCTACACACATCTTGTCTTTTCTGTCTTGGTGTAGCTCTCGCTCTCTCTTTCTTACTCCTTTTTCCTTTTGCTTACGCTCTCTCATTCTATCACAATCCCTATCCCTCTTTTCCTCTATCCTCGCTACCACAAAAAAAAAAAAAGACGGGAGGGGAGCTTTATTATGAATTCCACCCTCCGCTTCTCTGCGTCTCACCAGTGTGCCCGCCGCTGTGTAATTAGCAGTCTAATCAATGAAAAATGTTCCTGTCAAAGACAGAAAAAAATATATTCTCAACAACACTGAGCTTTTAGCACAGAAAGTGATGGAGTGCAGAGAAGGAGAATGGACGTCAGAGTGCAGCGTCTGTTCACGTCAAAACAGTTTCCCCAGAGCTTTTCGCTTATAATGTGACCTGCATTTCCGAAGCTTTGAATTGGAGGCTAATTTGAGAACCTTTTATTCACATCATTACATAAATGTATGAGCTACTCTGTTAACCGTATCTACTAAAGGCCTGTGTTTTCTGCAAATACAACTACACCGTTCCTCTTCGGGACGCGTAATATCTTCCAGAGAACTATTAAACACTGCATAAACACATACATTAACAGAGAGGGTCTGCTCAAAAAAGAGCATCTGAATACATACTCATTAAATGTTCAATAAAAATTTATACACTGTAAAGAAACCTCATTATAAATGTCATAGCCTAAATAAAAAAAGAGACATTTTTTGGGGTAATTTAAATTTACGGCAACACTTAACATAAACATTTTATTAAATATGGGTTTCCTCCAAGTACGCTGGTTTACACCCACAATCCAATATCATGCCCATTAGGCTAACTGGCTGTTCCAAATTGCCCCTAGGTGTGGATGTGAGTGTGAATGGTTGAGTGTGTGTTGAATCCTTAACACCCATACACTAAATGAATCCGCCTCTTGACCAATCAACGGGATCTTCCTAGGGTCTTCCTAGCAAGAAATGAGTTCTATTTACATCGAGTCATGTCCGTTTTGAGGCTTCACATTGCTTTACCTTATATATGATTGGGGGAATCCTTCTGGAATTCTCTAAGTAGGGAGAGTATTCTGGTAGTGAATACAGATAATAAGGAAACACCCTGAGCAACCACAAAAGCGGTTTAAAAATCGACAAACTAAGTGGATATTCCCATTGTTTAACATCAACTTGGACATGGAACTCTTTTTTAAACAAGCATTTTTAGCATGGATAGATTGTGTTTATGGATATTTATACTTGGTCATGTTGAAGATTATGCTTTGAAGGACGTATTTTGGCGCTACCGCATTTACTTACTTTGGCTCTCACTCAAAACACTACCTTGTGACTTAATTCGTATTATGCTGGAGCGGGTCACATTTGGATTTAGCATCTAACATCTAAAATAGCACTAACTGTCACCATCCTAAATAAATCACATGCATATGAGTTCAAAACCTTGTGGTAAAACAAAATGCCTGCCTGACAAAAGACTTTAACAGGAATGTCTAATGTGTAGTCTGTAATGTGTAATGTGGTGTGTGTGTGTATAGAAATCCCTGAGGTAATACCCGAGGGGACTGGAGGGATTCTTTTCTGGGTTTATGTAATGAGCTTCAAAAGAACGTATATTTTACAACTGACAATAAAGATCATAAAATAAAGATTCTGTCACACAGACACACAAGCATTCACAGGCAAATTTGCACATAGTTGGAGTCCAAAATATCCGATTAGCCTAACATGCATGTCTTTGGACTATAGAAGGAAACCGGTGCACCCAGAGGAAGCCTGCACAAAAACACGGCGAGAACACGGCACACAGAAACCAAGGAACTATTTGTTTCTGTGTCGCTAAGAAGCTGTTCGATCCCAAACACTCCTGTAAAAAGTCTCATTAATCCTGCAAAATCCTGAGGAAACTCTGATCAATCCCACCCACACCTTGAGAAACTCTGATCAATCCCACACACTCCTGAAAAAACTCGGATCAATCCTAAACACACCTGGAGAAACTGATCAATCCGACTCACACCTGGAGAAACTGATCAATCCCACACACTCCTGAAAAAACTCTGATCAATCCCAAACACACCTGGAGAAACTGATCAATCCAACTCACACCTGGAGAAACTGATCAATCCCACCCACACCTCAAGAATTCCTGACATTTTGGTCGAGGTTCTGCAGCATGGGGCTAGCCAGTTTTCAGACATTACACCTGGAGGATGACAACCCCACTGCAGGAAAGCTGCGCTTCACCAAGCTTAGCTAATTCAAGTAGACAATGAGAACACTGATATGAAAAACAGTGTCACACAGATACACAGCAAAAAGCAGGAAAAACCAAAAGGCCAGCTATTCATAAGCAATTTACGGCAATTACCAGAATCTGAAGGGCAAGCATTCCTGAATGAGAACTGTTATTCTAAGGAAAAACCTCAAATAAATTGGATGATATTTGATTTAATAAATGAGAAAATGTGCATCACATTCTGACAATAATTTTCTGTTTAGTATGAATATGAGTAAATTACCTTCATGCTCAAAACTCTTCACACATATCAATGGCTTCAGAGAGGAACGGGGCGGGGCAAGCAAAGCTCTCCTCGCACATCAAAAAGCGATGCAGTGAAGACAACATATCAATTTCCATCTTCATCTCTTTTCATAAAGTGCACTGAAAGGCTGAGAGCTCTCCATTTAGACACGCCGTCCTTTCTGAAATTGCCTATGTGGGCCGAAAATGAACGGGATCGCTCGTTCCGCCTGTTATCATCTTCTATTAATAAAATCAGTAGTGGCAAGGCCACAATGGGTTTAAAAATTAATAACCGGTGAACAGAACCTGAGAAAGGCCAGTTTTAATAATGTTATTCAACAATTGAGGTTGATTTTTTTTTTAACTATTCTCATAAAAAGAAAATTCCTAAAAAGTTCAAAAAGTGAACTTCAGAAGTTCGGAACACAACCTAGATTGACATGTCCCAAGAAGACCATATTGTTCTCATCTTGTATAACAGTTTGTACAAACCCTCCAGAGAAGAAGCACTTCCAGGCTGCATACATTACTCATTGTCCTACTGCATGCCCATTACTAACCAATAATATTGGTTTTATACCAAAGAAACAAACAAACAAAAATTCAAAATGTTTCCATGTCTATGCTTTTGTGAATAGCAAATCCAAATAATATAACGAGATTTACCTCGTTTTAAAAACCTTTCTGCTCATACTTACCTCTCCAAACAGAGCACAAACATGGTGAGGTCTTTCCAAAATACATTTCATTGTGCTACGACACCATGCTATTTAATTGCTAAATACACTTTCTGGCTGTGTTGCATTACACAGAAATGTGACTGTTATTGATGTATAAATTGCCCGAGATAACTTCACGCAGGGTAAATGTTCTGCAAATAGCTAATCAATAAAAAAATAAATTACTCCCTGAAAGTGCATTCATTTGCTGTTTTTCAGCAAGAGGCCCGAAACAGATTCGACTGCATGATAAAGAATGGTGCTTTACTACATGCAGATGACCTGTATACACACCCACAGAGCTTTAAAAAAAAACAAAAAAAAAAACAACAACAACACTAAAAACCTTATCACGCTGACAACAACCCAAATCCATATTAGAGCAGAACTCTTATTCTCTGGTTCTGAGGAGTCTCAGGAGTCACCTCGCTTTGTTTGAGCTGAGTTTGCCTGTGCACTTGGGCTACATAAGGGTTTTCAGATTGGAAGTCGATAGGACAAGTGAGAGGGAGACCTTTGTCCAAGTGTGATGGGAGGACTAAAAGCCGAAGCAGAGAGAAAAGAGCAGGTGCTGCTTAGCAAAGTGCAAACAGAGCAGAGTCACTCAGTAGGCGAGCGAGTGGCTCTCTGAGAGAGTGGATCATCTGAGTAGTTCATTAAAAACGCCTTCAGGACAAGGACACTGTCATGTGTACTCAAATACAGCTTTGAATTGAGAAGCAGGTGGGGTTCAAGACCCAGAGGTTTAACTTAAAGGCTTAAATTCACCTAGAATTTGTTGTTGCACAAGGATTTTTGCCTACATTACTCATGCATAACACTTAAGATTTTAGTGTATATTTGTACCTAACAACTGCAGATGAAACTATCAAGACTGTTTATGCTCACCCTAATGATGAGTATACTCTAATGACTTATAATCTAATTTTAGGGAAATTTTCCTAGCCACTGTGGCCTCTGGCTTGCTCATTAGAGATTTAAATCTGCTTCCAGATTTCTGTAAAGCTGCTACTATTAAAAGCGCTATAGAAACTAGGAGTGCATAAACTCTGTGGGTGGGACGTCCCATCTCTGTGACATCATCACCTTGTGTGTAGGTAATGTGACACACTGGCAGCAAATTGTGTCAAAGAGACAGAGAAATAGAGAGACAGAGGGACATGGAGTCCGACCCCTGGTAAAACACCACTAAGTGGACGATCCCATTACGTGGAACATTTGCCAATAAAACTGAACTGAATGTCAAGAAATCCAGATTCCATGTATATGAAAATTAGAAATGCCCCAACACAGCATGCTCCACCCCCTGCTCCTGGTAAAATGGTGTGGCATGTTGAATATTTAGAAACTGATTAGCTTTCTTTCTGTCACAAATCATTTTTCCCCCCACATTCACTAGTTTGCACACCACAATGTATTCCACTGAAATGATACATAATCATCATAATTAGGATGACTAAGATTGAAGTAAGGTAGTAAAACCAGAAGGAGCCTCTTTGGTAATGCATAATGAATAATAAATGACGCCTGACACTACCGTCTGGGCAGGAAAACAGTCACTGCTCCATTAGTGGTCACACTCTTGGAGGAATTGAGAAGCTATATAAATATATATAGACTCTTGAACTATATATAGAAAACTGTTATCTGTTCTGGTTTGTTTTAACCCCGTGCTTCTATTCCTAGTGAATTGCCTGTCTAAAAAAGCCTACAATTACATGCAGGTGTAAAAAATATTCAAGCAGTTTTAAAAGTATATCATAATTAGGCAGTAAAATAACTGCAGTTAAATAAATGCAGTTAACTTATTGCTCATTTACACACCTATCCATCCATTCGTGTACAAAAAATATGTGTTGCGTTCCTCTTCACTTACTTCCTAATTAGCATGTACTACTAAGCACAACTTCCTGCGTCCGAATGATGAATTTGAGGCGTTGCTATCTCCCTCAGAATAAACAGTCTCTCGCTCTGTGTGTTATTGACGCCGCATGCTAACTAAAGCAACAGAGAAAGCTCATCAGCTCGACTGTACAGGTAGTAGTACCAGAGATCCATCTATATAATATAATACTATA
>JAQMYF010000023.1:19178541-19183348 GCA_030014195.1 Neosilurus mollespiculum | reverse complement strand
TATATATATGTGTGTGTGTGTGTGTGTGTGTGTGTGTGTGTGTGTGTGTGTGTGTGTGTGTGTGTGTGTGTGTGTGGTCATGCAAAACAAGTCTGGAAGTGAAAGGTAACAGTTTCAACAGAGACATAAAAAAAACCCAAAAAACCCCACCCATGTCACTGAGGAGTTAACTGTCCAAAGTATCAACCCAAGTACTACTTCAAAGAAAAAATGGATCAAAGCTGAAAGTTGGTCTTTTTTAATTTTTAATCGTGACTGTTGGCATGATGATTAAGCTGACACCACAAAAGCAAAGTGGAATTATGAAAGATCCTTTTTGTTCAGTGCTCTACAAAATGTGAAATTGTGGTTGTTTTGTGCTTTTCAAGTGGGAAACTTAAACTTAAGAAACTCAACCACCATTATGGAAAACTGATCATTTATTTCACCTTGGGAAGCCATTAATTTAAATCAGTTAGCCAGGTATTATTTTGGTGCTGTAAATTTCATTTAATATTTCTTGAAGATTTTAAGTTAAATCTTATTAGAACTGCTGTGTATATTTTTTGGACTGTAATTGGATCTTTGGAAAATTATGATTTTGGGGTTTCTGCATCGGATCATTGTTTTAATTGCTAGCGTGACATCTAGCATCTTATTTAATTTTAGACTATTTTGCTCTTGAAATGATTGTAGTAAAACATCAGGTTTATTTTGTGATATAGTGCCTAAATGATTGAATCAAGACCCAATTATTGATTATTGGTTTCTTTATTAAATTCTACAAAGCAAAAATCAGCAAAATCACTGATTTTATGTAACGCATTCCA
The DNA here is from genome assembly GCA_030014195.1 of Neosilurus mollespiculum. Classification (NCBI taxonomy): domain Eukaryota; kingdom Metazoa; phylum Chordata; class Actinopteri; order Siluriformes; family Plotosidae; genus Neosilurus; species Neosilurus mollespiculum. The sequence continues at coordinate 19,182,539 of JAQMYF010000023.1, read as the reverse complement.
TAAGAATTTAAAAATATTTTACGTCTAAAATAGCTAATAAACATAAAAATGATAGTGATGTTTAGTGCAATGATGTATTATTTGAACATAATATCACCATTTCATTTTAAATCAGTGTGCTGTGTTACAGTTGTGCTACAGTGAAAAGCAATCACGTCAGTCAATCACTCTACCAAAGCCATACAAGGGGCGTAGTTAATGCTTTAAAAGTAGAAATGCCTCATTGTCCCACACAGAGTCCAAACTAAATGAGCACAGAAGCTAACCGAATGTGAATCAATCAAGAGAAAAAAATAGACTGCAGGGGTCAAAAGCTCCCGACACCTAGAAATGTGTATTTTAAAGCTGATTTATATCTTCCTTAAACCAAAATCAAAACTGTTGTCTTAAACAAATTAAGTCCAGCTGGCTTATTAATTATGCATGGATTTTGGTGTGCACCAATCCCAGATGAGGCACCAGTAAGACAAACCCACATACCAAATTTCATCAAAATCCGAGCAAGCATTCTCAATCATCATCCCGAAACTAAACTGTAGTGTTAAAAAAGTAAGGCACAGCTGGCTCATTAATTAAGCGTGGATTTTGGCGTGCACCAATCCAAGGCGAGGTACCTGTACGACAAATCTGCAAACCAAATTTTATCAAAATCCAAGCAAGCATTCCTAAGTCTTCGTCCGGAAACTAAAGTGCAACAGATAGACGAAGGGACGTCACCCATTCCCATACCTCCCACCCCACTATGTTGCAGGAGCAAACAAGGTAAAAAAAAAAAAAAAGAAGAAGAAGAAGAAAAGAAAATATAGTTTAATATAAAATTTTATTAAAAAAAAATATTTTTAAAGCATCACTCAAAGCATCATTCGCCAAGTTATCCTCTTAGATAGCTATCCATGGTATATCATATAGATGCCTACCAAGCTATCCATGGTGTCCCCCGCCGTCAACCAGAGTCAGCTGAGATGAGTGCCAGCCTCCCTGCATCTCTAATTAGAATTAATCAGTTCAGAAATTCAGAAAATGAATGAATGAATAAATCTTCCTAGATAACATGCTAAAATTGACATAATTAAGTAAGGGGTTATATCGTTTATAAATGAAAATAAATGCACATCACACAATAGTAAAATGAAAGAAAGTCTTGTACTTATCTTTTGTAACCTTCCACCCCTAAAATTCTTCACTGTGTAAACAGGTCATAACGAAGGCATGTGAAAAGAGGCAAATCTTGGGCACACTGCTGAGTAAATTTATCCCAACATTACTCCCACAATTCCATGGACACTCGCTCCCTACAGCCTCGCCCTGGTTAACAGCTACGTTATGAGCCGCGATGGCCATTAGATATGAAAGCACCTCCACCCACGAAAGCCTGAAACGGTACTAACTAGCACATGCGGAGCTCCTGCTTCACACCCACACGCTCAGGGACAGTTGTGCCAACACAAGGATCCTTATATATGAGCACAAGCTACAAACCCACAGCACACTACACACATGGCTCGTTACGTGCATGATCAAAAAAGGGTCATAGTGAGAAAAAGTCCCTGTAAACAAGCAAGCCCGTACCATAGCATGAAAATCTCAGAAACTCTTCTTGGTTGTTGAACACATACTACTAAAGTACTGTATACAAATAAACCCACACACACACTAAAGAAACACGGTTCTTCACATAACACCCCTGGGCACATTACATATCTCATCCCCAAACCCATATGGAGACATAAAACATTTCCTGCCTCACTGACAGGGAAATAAAAGGTCTCCAGATGCCTTGATATTTACTCTGCATTCATTATTTTTTCACTTCCTGCATCTCAAATCAGATCATCATGTTGTATGAAAGGCTTGCATTTATTCATTTCTTATACTGTACATTTATTATACTGTACATTTGGATAAACATGGCAGCATTTTTTTGCAGGAAAACTTTTTAATAATGTTTTCATGACTTTTAGGTTTGGCTAAAATGCTTGTGGTTTAGTGGGTTTCTGAAGAAATCGTGTTTAAGTGAAGGTGCCCTCAAAAATAATGAAATGAAACATTTCAAAGTGGCAGAAATAATGACTCCGCTAAGAACCAAACAATAAAATAAGCATGAAAAAGAAAAAAGAAAAACAATTCATAATTAGCTTTTGCATTTAAAAATCCTGTTTCCCAAAAAAGATTGGCTTTCAGGCTTCTGAAAGAACTCGCATCTGTTCTTCTGTCTCTGCAGGTAAAATCACAGACACTGTTGATGATGCAACCCTAAGTCTATTACTGTACTTAAAGTACAAAACTCTGTGTATTATAAAAAACTAACATCACTTTTGGGATTTGTTTCTTTTCTCCTGAAACACTAATGCAGAAGGTAAACATTGAGAACAAAACAAATTAAAAAACATTTCCCATGACACTGGATCAAAGTACAAAGAGCAATTATTTACCCAATCATCACTAAGTGATAATATGAGTATCCTTATAATGTTTTAGCCAAGCTTGAGAAAATTCTGAGATAAGCTGTAGGAGGAGTTGATTTCAAAAGATTTCAGAACGGATGGATGGACGGACAGGCGGATTGCTCCACAACTTATTAAAGGCAGGTGGCTTTGTCTTAGATCTGTATGATGTGATCTTTGTGCTTCTTTGCTTTCAGGAGACTTATAAATATAAATAAACATTATTAAAGCAATATTTCTTGAGCAAAATTTACCCTGATTACATTTTACCTGTTCAAATGAGTTCTGTTAGTGACCCTTTCCTAACAGATCTTTAAGACCTTTCTCACTCAGGTCTTCTGGAATTTTATTCTGACTGAGGCATAGTGAGCTGTTTGGTAAAACCTTTTAAGAAACTTTACATAGCTGGGAAGGTTGTATTTTAGCATCTATACTCAACAAGGCCTGCAGCAATCAAGCTTTAAGCATGACTGGTCTACTTTAACCTTTTATTCTGTAATTTTGGTTTGAGAGCCCATGGGGGCAATTACTTTTCCACATGGGTGATACTGGTGAGTTCTTGCATTCATTAAATGATGAGATCATTTGAAAACTGTGTATTTTACTTAAAGGTGGTCAGGTGGTCTTTTTACATTACATTAAATTTGTTTGGAGATTAAAATCATTGAATTGTCATGAATAAACAAAAAATATAGGAAATCAGAGAGGGGCGAAAACATTTTTACGGTGCCGTATATTATGGTAGCTATAAACTGTCTTACAGCTGATTATGTGGCTGAGAAACTTGTATGTCCTGAAGAGCTTTCCATACCAGAAAACAGTACTGCACATTACATCACTGACACTGGAAACTCTGAAAACTTCTCCATAGCAACAATCACACGGTTTATAACTATTTACGTTGAATGTCCACCTTTTCGGATTGTTCTAACAGAAATGATAATGTAGTGTACAAAAAAAATAATTTTAAAACATTTGTCTAAAATGTAACAACAGTAACAGGAAGTGTTTGAACTTAAACATAAAGAAAACTGTGCACAGTGAATTCCAGTGTCAAAAATATCCATATTATTATTATTTCATAATAAAACTTTGCTTGTGGCACCCAATCCATCATACGATGTGTTGAAATGAAAACTATGCCATGTGAAGTATGTGCCTCACGTTGGCAAAAAAAATGGGGTTTGTCCTCCACCTGCAGCCCAGATCTGAGCTCCTGTCTCTAATGGTTCGCTCCGTGATGACTCTCGATTACAGCCCACACAGAGCGAGAGGGATTTAAATAAATGAAATAAAGATCGCTTATTGCCGCAGGTCTGGTTGCATAGTGAAAGATTAATACTGCTGTTCTGTAAATCTCGCTCCGAGGGACAGGCCGAATCACTTTTTCAGAGCACGAACATTCATAAAAGGAAAAGCCAGGAGAGTTTGTCAGGCACAGAGCTGAGGCGAGACAGGTGGAGGAGAGCAAACTGAAACATACAGCTGACCAATAGAACATGCCTATATGGAGTAATCCATCAACAGATGTTGCTACACCACATTCTTGCCTGT
>JAQMYF010000023.1:19168541-19173541 GCA_030014195.1 Neosilurus mollespiculum | reverse complement strand
CCTTCTATCCTCTCAATCACCTTCCTCAAGTCTTGGCACCTCTCCATCACTACATCTCTGCCTCTTTACTTTCTATGTGAAAGGTTTGATTTCAAATAGCAGATTTTTACACTGCAATAGCACGTTTTATTTCTACTTTTTCCTTCTTTCTTATATCATTTCCTGTGTATGATGTAGCATAGCAGGGGATGGAGAGAAACATGTAAAAACACATCCCATTTCGAGTCCTGCTGTGTGTTTGAATTGTACCAAACCACACGCCAGAGGAAATCACTGTGTATGAGTGTGTGTGTGAGTGAGAGAGCATCATCCAACCAGATTGCTTGTTTAACACACAAGCTTATTGTCAGCATTCAAAGCGTTACCCACCAGCAGCTCTCACACTTCTCCCTCACACACACACACACACACACACACATTCGTTATGCCTCTTCCTGGATCTGAACCACATCCCAGGCCTATGCTTTCTTCTCCAGAAGTCTCCAACAGAGCTGTATTAATCTCTTTAACAGCTCCACCAGTGGACATCAGGCCTGGTCACCATCCAGTAGCGGTTTCGCGCTGAGCCAGGAGGGCGGGATCATGTTCCAGCCCAGCGGGTCTGCTATAACGACAGTTGTTCGGGCGCTGTGATGGACAACAGGCCGCCTGGCACCGGCTCAGCTGGAAGAGCCTGAGAGGAAGGAAGAACAGAGCATCCACTGTGGGAGTGACACAGCACAGTGAGCTCCATGCCAATGCCTACTGCCCTTCTCCTGGGTCACCCCAAGCTGCCCTTTTCTCTCAGAGGAACCCTTAGATGATCTAGTGTACCTCAAAGATATGTCACTGGCACTGGATGACAGGACCAACCAACAGTCATCAGAGGGATACGGACATGGAAGTCTACTCGGCACGTCAAAACAAACTTCAGAGCACTTGACTCGTACATTCAGATATCTGTACACCCTTTCAAACAGGCGATCAGAGTGTCCCTAAGTGTTTTGTATGAATGACACTTGTATTTAAGAAACGTGTTATTCACTGGCTGGATCTCAAATGACAATTTAGTGCACTAGGTAGGCCTATTTAATGTTGAAGACAAAAGAAAGATAAAAATTGGACAAATATCATAAATAAATAAACAAATATTGTTTATTTTTACAATGCAAAAATATTCATTTTTAAAATCAATTTCAATATAAATCAATAAATCCACCTGTACATAATTACATATTAATACTCCACCCTAGTGACTTAATTTTTCCTGTGATATTTTATGAGATAAGAAAACGTCCTGGGGCTTATCTTCACTGCCATAATACAAATATATAAGCTTGTTAATATTCAAATGAGTAATACTTAGTTAAGTTGGACAGCCCTTGTGCACGTGTACACACACACACACACACACACACACACACACACAAATAATAAGGTCGATGGAGACAGAGATACATGCATATACACACAGACACACAGGCACACTATTATTCATCACAACAGTACATACACCCAAGCATATTCACACACACATGCAAGCAAACACACACACACACACACACACACACACACACACACACACACACGCACAGTGACAAAAATGTATGAGGGGCACAGGCACAATTTGATTGCTTTATTTCTGCAGTATGTGGGCCAGGCTAAAAACAAGAATGAGTTTGACACTCGGTGGCCTTGCGCTACTGCAACAGCACTGCCTCCACCTCCTGTCCTCCTTTATAGCAGAGATGGAGAGAGATTTTTCCCTGAATGAACATGAGCAGAACCCAACACGATCAGAACACACACACACACATACACACACACACAGTCCTCTGTCTTTGTCCTTAAGACCCAGTCAAAAGCAATCAGCATCAATACAGTCCAATACACCCAAAAGCCCTCCACACTCTCAGAAAGAGATAGAGAGAGAGAGAGTGAGAGAGAGAGAGAGAGGCTTGAAGCACATGTCAAGGAATGTGATTTTGTCGAAACGCTGTCTTTCGAGAACAAACCACGCAATGTCTCCTGCAATCAGACCACCGGCGCCGAGTCTCCTCTAAACCCGACTAAACACTGAACACATTCTGATTTACCCTTTCTGCTTTCCAGCAGCAGCGAAACATGGGTCTGCATGCTGTGCGGGAAGGAAACAGAAGCCCGAAATCTCTGAAAAATGAGCTCGGCCTTGACCAAAAAAAAAAAAAAAACGCCCGTGGGAATCAGTGAATCGTTTGATATGCCGAATGCAAAATGTTCCGGTAACGTACAAAGACAGGATGACTCATAGGCACAAAAAATAGATTTTGGCTTCAGATCAGATGGAGACAAACTTCTTGTGTCATTAGCTACTTTTGACTGAATGATGTAGGGATTGAGATATGATGATGATCCGGGAAGGGGATCATCTATATAACTAAACCACTAAGGCTATCCACTCTTTCACTGGTCACCGAAGCTTTTTAGTCTTGAGGGTTTGCTCTGTGTGGTATTCAAATAGAGAAAAAAGTTTGGGGGAAAGGCTGATTAACTTGCAGTGAGAGAGAGTGTACACATACCTTAACCTTTCCCAGATATGCAAAATCAGATCATTTTTCATCAAAAAAAAAAAAAAGCTTCTTCGTCCCACAGCAAGAAGGCCTGGGTTCGATTTCCGGGATCAAGGCGCTTCTGTGTGGAATTTGCATGCTCTCTCTGTGCTTGCATGGGTTTCCTCCAGGTACTCCGGTTTCCTTCCGTGGTCCAAAAACATGCACAGAAGGCTAACTGGCGTTCCAACCTGCCTCTAAGTGTGAGTGTGAATGGTTGTATGTGTGTTGGCCCAGCAATGGCCTGGCAAGCTGTTCAGGGTGTACCCCGCCCTCACCCAGACTCACCTGAGATTGGCGCCAGGCTCCCCGCAACCTTAATTAGGATTAAGCGGCTTAGAAAATGAATGAATGAATGTTCTTCTAATAAAATTACTTCCACACCAATGTTGGGCCAACCAATTTAGCTAAAGCACTGACTTTTAGTATTTTGTGTCTTGTGTGCTAGCATGTAACAGAGTTTAACAGCTCAAATCTCCTTTGCAGTCCTGGAATTTATACCCGTAACATTACAGTCCTTAGAACCCTGGCCACTAAATTAACGGCAACTCACTAGCTGACTTCTGTTCTTTTTAGGCATGCAAAATATTTGATTTCTTCATCTGCATTTGGTTACTCTGAATGAATTTACCAGGGCAGTGGCACATGCTAATCGCTAGTTAATAAGCAGCCAGCTCAGACAGCTTGCACCCTCTCAGAGCGGCCAGAATCTAATAAAAACAGGGAAATGCCAAAGACTCTGGCTGACCCAGAGTACAATTCCCGCGGAGAGCTCACACACGCCCAACACAAAGCAACTTTTATCTCCCATTCTGGCCATCAGGCTAAAAGTTAAGGTCAGGTCAGGGCTCATTGAGATGCATGACAGATTCGCTCAGTCATGCACTTAACCTTGGGTTTAGCGTCTGTCTTTTGCCTGAGAGGAGAGGAATGTGTGCGTGAGAGATGGAGACAGCCCAGATTCTTCCATCATTAACATTCCTTACGATTTGCTTTCCACAATTTGCTTTCCTGAAGGGCGTCCACAGAGGACTCATTCAGGACATATCGATTTCACTGACCACACACGCACACATCCACATAAGTGTTACGGACCAGGTATAAGAGTATTTATTAAAAAGATATTCTTAGGTTACTCCAAGGATAATGGACAGAGTCTGAGGTACAGGCACCAAGCATGAAGTGTGAGCGCTGTGAGGCACCACGAGAACGGGTCATGTGTCAGGAGCATGTTATTTAAATTGCTCTTTAGTGTCTAGCTAACAACACTTTAAGGGGTGCCATATTCTGCACGTCTCCTCCCTGCATCGATCTGCTACACATGACTCGCCGCCGCACAATGGGAGCCATTGAATGTGTCCTGATGGAAATTAATAGCCCTCTGTTCGCCTGTTACAAGGTCACATCAGGTAGCTGGATGTGAGATAGCACAACAAATACGTGCCATCACAGCATTCTACTGACCGCTCTTTCAAGCATATTAATGGGCTTTATATAATTAATATGGCTGTGCAAGGTGGTTTATCAGGTGGTTTTAATGTTATGGCTGACTGGCGTATACTGTATGTGCAGAAACTAGTGAATGAAATTCTCTTATGATGTTAAATATGATGTACGTTACCTGACTGGTGTGCATGACTTTTATGAGAAACGTAACGTCACTAAAGTGTCACATAATATTTGACTTCTGCATGAATGAGAGTTAAAAAAAGTGAAACACCTCTAAAGCCTGGTTTAGGCTGTGATTTGTTACGTGCTACACTGTACATGATGAATAAAATGAAATTTTGGTTGAAGTCTATAACAAGAAACACTGCTCTGCTTCCATGTCATAAACAGAAACAATTATTTGGTCTTGCCGTCGAAATAGTACGACTCGTTAAAACACGTTTTGAAAAGGTGAAGTTGCAATACAGCAAAAAACAAAACAAGACTAAACATAGATAGTGCTGTTCTCGGGATGAGAGCATTCTCAGACATGTCTTCTGTTTTCCAGTTTCTCATTGACTTCATGTGGATGTAGAGCATACAGAACACCCGACAAATGAATTCAGTATTCCAGCACTAGAGCCTGAAACGTTTAACTGGATAATCAAATCTGAAATGCATCATCGTACTCTCCAAAGAGCCATCCACAACTCTTTTTTATGGCATGCTTGATTTTTTTTTTTAAATACACCACTGCACCCTGTGTACAATTTAGCACGAAAAAAGTACTAAAGTGAGGTCTTGGAATATAAATGTTTGCCTTTGAGGTGATACCCTTAAGACCTTAACGTCTTTTATATCTTAAGTTAGAGGAACAACAGTATTAAGGCGCATAACTCCTTTATAAAGGCAAAAGGAACTTAATGACTAGGGATGTGAATCGAACAACAACTCACGATTCAATTCGATTCCGATTCTTGGGGTGACGAATCGATTCAGAATCGA
>JAQMYF010000023.1:19120980-19144360 GCA_030014195.1 Neosilurus mollespiculum | reverse complement strand
CCCCCCCCCCCCCCCCCCCCCCCCCCCCCCCCCCCCCCCCCCCCCCCCCCCCCCCCCCCCGGACACAAACGTCTAACAACAACAAAAACAAATTACACACAGTACAGTATATAGAAATCCCTGTGTATGAGCCCTGACATCAGAACCAGTAACATAACAGAAGCAGCATAACCTCACATATAAATATAATTCATGGTACAGCCAGAACCTGTGTGGTTCTAAATACACACACACACACACACACACACACATCTTCCAGCAAATCAGATTCAAGCACCCAAACTGAAACATATTCTGGTATAAATAAGTAATAAAACACTTGGTGTCCTGTTGTACATAGGTGAATAATCAATGAGAGGTTGGAGCGATGTAGCCTAATGTGAAGCAAAGCTAGTAACCGTGTCTCTATTAACCTGCCTAAAACACATTTTACAAATATTAACACCACCAAATAAATAAGTAAGTAAGTAAGTAAGTAAGTAAGTAAGTGAACACTCACATTTCGAACAATTCGAAAAAGTAGTACTTAGCAAAATTGAAGTGGAAAGTCATATGACATGACAATCAACAACATGGCACGTTGTGTGTTCGTCAGTTAGAACAACTGCAAGAAGAGAAAACCTGGCTAACATTATTGAACAGAAAAATAGACTATTCACAACTGTTTTAACAAAAATAATCCCACACAAAACTGCAGAAAAACTCGCCTACTGTTACAAACCTATTTATTTTGCTATTTACTGAAATGCTTTATTCGTACTGTAACACAGCAGTTTACCAATTAACCTTTTTTTTCTTATTATTAAATAAGGGACGGCCATTCTTTAGGTGGGGGGTTTTTGAACTAATTTTCATCGTGACACCCTCCAGAAAAACCTGCCCCCTTATGAGAGTTACTGACTGAGTAGAGAGCACACGTCTGTACATATCCGGACAACAGTGCAAACAATGCAAATAGTGTTTTAAACCCAATATCTGTTACAGTGTGTGGTGAACCATCTATGAACCATAAATTAGTTCCTGTTGTGTTATCCAGGACTGCATAATGGTGCACACAGATGCACAACATTATTTAATATTTTCTATACAAATTTTATTTGTACAGCTGGCAGAAAGTTTTAAAACATGCTGACAAGATGTGAACTCATTCAGTAATTAAAGGTCACTTTGGTAGCAATAATTTACTCATTCATTCATTTTCTAAGCAGTTTAATCCTAATTAGGGTCGTAGGGAGGCTGGCGCCCATCTCAGCTGACTCTAGGCAAAGGCGGGGTACACCCTGAACAGCTCGCCAGGCCATCGCAGGGCCAAAACAAAGACAACCATTCACACGTACATTAACCTTGCAGATCAAACCATGCCTTAGTTGACTGTAGCGCGCAGTTACCCGAGTGAAGTACCTTTGAAATGTTCCCTAGGTCACACAGAAATTGCACATTGCACATGTGTGGTGCCCATGTTGCGACACCCAATGACATGGTAAAGGTCACGGGTATGCCACGTTTCCTTATGGGGAAACACCCTTTTAATTGATTAAAAATATTTGTTCATTCATTCATTTTCAAAAATATTTTTATCTCAAATAACTCCAAATGAGTTCAAAAATAAACTGAAGCAGCACTTGGAATATGTTTACTGTGTGTGCGTGTGTGTGTGCGTGTGTGTGCGTGTGTGTGTGTGTGTGTGTGTGTGTGTGTGTGTGTGTGTGAGAAAGAGAGAAACTACTTTAACCATTAATGGAGCTACACTACTGTGATGCCTTAACTGTGTAAAAGGGGTTACAGGTCAATCAGTACATCATAAATAACCCGGAGACTTCTATTGAAAGTTTATATGAAGGCTCATTTTTGTGGAGCAGCAGTGATATAAATGCCAGCATGTGTGTATGCGGCTTCATGAGGTTCTAAAGAGAAAACCCCGTATATAAAACAGTACTTGTGGAGGTCATGCTCTCCTGTGCGGCAGCTCGAATTCCCTGCTATGAACGTAGCGGCAGGACGAGCCAATCCGAACGGAAGCCTAGCGCATGCTCATTTGCATAACAGCGCTGGAGCTTGTGGGTATTGATTATGGTTATGAAGCAGCGGCTCCAAAAATCAATTCAATTAATTGTGCAAACTAGCGGCGATTATTAGTGCAGAGTGGAGGAACGTGAAAAAATCGAGAAGACGAAGCAGCTGTTTGGGTTGTTTTGCTCATTTGTGTGTGTGTGTTTTTAGTTTTGAGGGAGGGGTGAACAAGAGGACTGATTAAGAGCGGACATGAGCATGCTTCTCCACCAATTCACTCCAATTTCTCTCCTGCTCTTCCTCATCTCCTTCCTCCCCTCCCCTTGTCTCTGCACTTCCATTTTGGCCCAACAGGATGGTAATAAGAGTGTAGTGAAAGCAGGCAGAGGGGTGTAATCGGGTTTAAAGCATTTTAAATGGCGCTGCAATCTTTCAGTGTCTTAGAGCCACCACGATCTCGCATGACCTCATAGCTGCAGTCTGAGACTTCAGAACAAGCTGAGAGAGCAAGACGAATGGAGAGACGGGAGGAAGTGAAGTAGAGAGAAATGTAAAGTGAGGGACTGCTGGAGTATGTTTTCTGTACCAAACCCGAGGGGGCTGCTCTCCACTGGCATGTGTTGTGAAACTGAAATGGTGGGGGCACGACTGCTGCCATAGTAGCGAGAGAGAGAGAGAGAGAGAGAGAGAGAGATGGACACAAATAAGCAGAAAGAAGTGGGAAGACTAAAAAGATGGAGCCCTGCCAGATGGTGGAGGAGGCAAAGCGCTAACTTTTTCAAACAGCGTGCGCGTGCCAGCAGGAGTGGGCACATGGAACAGAGAGGAGGCGCAGGGGCACTGATCACGACTGTGGTGAGGAAAATTTGCAGCTGATGGTAGGCGTAGCCCGGGCTATCGAAGTGTTTGCATTTGCATGAAGGAGCTCGTTCTGACGCCGAGTCTCCATATGGTGGCAAGCGCTGGATAAGCATCATTAGTTCCTACGCAGAGCTCCTGCAGTCTTTGATCAAAACCTGAGCCCTGTTCCTCAACATGCAAACATATGGAGAACATGCATGGCTCGCTGATGATGCCTTGACCGGCCGTGTGTTTAAAAAAACGTGTAAATAGCTGCATACTAAAGCTGCCCAAACCCCATTCTCCATTTTTATAGAGGTCTTAGACAGGGTGTACAGGATAGACCAGGACATTGTTCCTGAGATATATAAAAACCTTATCTAAACATTATGCTCATTATTTTATTTTATTTACATATTATTTTAGTTTAATTATTGTATTTTTTAATATTTACAGGATTTCATTTATTTATTCATTGGATTGTTTACTTATTTATTTTTATAATATATTTTTCCAGGCTTTTATTTATTCATTGTTGGGGGTTTATTCCTCTGGATTTTTTTTCTGTTTGTGAATTTAATGTTTTGGGGGTTTTTTCTTTGTTTTCTTTCTTTTTTTTTTTTCTTTTTTTTTGGGGGGGGGGGGGGTTGTTTTTTTTTTAATCTGTGCTGCTTTTTATGAGTTTATTAAGAGTTTATTCATTAGTTTTAGGATGTTTTGCAATTTTCCTTTGGTCTTCTTATTAGTGTTTTTTTTTTTTTTTTTTTTTTATCTGTATTTTTAATGAGAAGTTTAGCTTATTTTGTTTTTAAGGTCAGGAACAAACTCATTTAATTCAAGTAACCACCTTGTTTTGTTTTTTTTTGTCCAGAATATTAGCATAAGCACTGCTTCTGCCAGTCATGTGTTGCATTAATCAGACACTATTTTTCAAAATATCCAATTACTATGTTGGAACAAGTAGAGATGTTCCGATATCATTTTATCCTTACTGATACCGATACTTGACCTTTTAGCACCGCCTGATACCAATACTGATCCCGACATTTTTATATCATTTACCCCGTGTAGATCTGTAAACATGAACATATGCAGAGAATGAAACCCTAACACATTATCTCTGAAACCTTTTACTAGTTTATCTATCTCTCTGTCTCACACACACAAAGTAAAACTTACAATTCCTGTAATCAAACTGATTAGCATTGTCTCCTAAAAGTAATTATTTAAAGTCATAAATCATATATATATAATATTCATAATGTCATTATGAAATTTACCACTCCGTTTGAGTGCACTTTGCTGCAGTTCATCATACTCTTTTGTGTCTTTTTTGGGATATATTACATTAATCCTGCAATGAAATTTAGACTCTGCTTTTAACCCATCTAAAGTGAGCAAAGTAATTTTTTCCAAATTGCGGACATTAGACTAACTGTTTCTAGCCTTAGTTCCTAGGCTTAACTACTGTGGTGCTAAGATGGAAATCATTAAAATCTGTTCCCAACCCAATAACACATTTTATTAGCACTAAGATCTGATAAGGTGTGAAGAAACCAGATTCTCCAAGAAGTAATTAATGCTCAGGTCCTGTTTTTATCTGAAAACCGAGACAGTAATATTTAGACCTATTGTGGGACTTACATGACTCATACACTATAATCACACACGCTCACTCTCACACACACACACACACACACACACACACCCACAAACACACAGAGGTTAAATATTAATTTAATAATCATTTATAGTTCTAGGCTAGTATGAAGCCATTTGTTTTGTTTGGAGGTGATACCTTCACAGTGAATAATGTGTGTTTGAATGCGGGCGAGAAACAGCGAGTGATGAAAAAGAGATGAGGAACAACTTCACGGTCATCGCTGGAATAAACTGACAAAGTCACGGTCAGGATGAAGGGCATGCAAAAAGACAGAAAGAGAGAGAAAGAGAGAGAGAGAGAGAGAGAGAGAATCTCACACACACACAAGCAAGTGTGATGCAGTAAATAGAGGACATGGATAAATGGGATGACACACCACGTCAGTTTATCCCTGTGGAGCTTTAAAAAAGAAACAGGCCCTCACAATCCCAGCATTTACAACCCAGTACTGCCGTCTTCGACATCTACACCAACCTCACACACCAGCACCAGCACCAACAACACCGCTCTCTACACACCGAGCTGCCAGTTTCTCAGATAAACCTGATGGGAACGCTGACGATCTGATAAGATTCTCTGCACTACACTGACACCAACACTCACATGATAGTGTGCATGCTGCCGGTATGAGTGTGTATGCCGCCGGTATGAGTGTATCATGCGCAGTCGGGGTTGCTCGGATTTCTAAACAATGTCACTGCAGGGTCGAGAACACAAATCTCCAGCCATCGGCATCTCTGTGATCAAAAACTGATGATGACAAATAGAGAAAAACAAATAGCGCACAGTGAGGGAAATAAAATATGAGTGAAACAATGAGAGTTGATAAACAAAGTGAAGCAATAAAGAAAATTTTCCTCTTTCTCTTTCCATCAGATCTCAAACTCTGATCCTGTTTTATTGACTGAGCAATCTGAGGAGTGTGTAAACCCGAGCTCTCAAAGCTTAAAATTGCCAAATACTGAAAATTTCAAGACAACGTGTGTGATATACTCATAAGGGACGTGTATTTTTTAATTCATTCAACAGTTTTAGAAAGAACTTAACATTCTCACTGTGTGTTGATCTCGCTGCACCTTCTGCCTCTTGTGTTTTTCCCCCTTCACAAAATAGCAGAAAACATTTGAATAATGGATGGATGGATGGATAGATAGACAAAAGACACATACATTATTACTTAATTTTTATTCTTTTATATTTTGTATATTAAACTAAGTGTTTACTGCTTATTCTTTATCTGTGTGCTGCTTTTTTCTATTTGTGTACTGCTTTTTCTTATGTGCTGCTGGAAATTTAAATGTCCCTCAGGGAGTCATCCCAAAGGGATCAATAAAGTTAGGTCTAAGTCTAAGTCTGAACCAGTTTTTATTTTAAGTCGAAATGCTCTGAACAGTTCAAAAGTTGGTGTGTGAACCAGAACAGAACCAGTTCCCACTTAGTGGAAAAATGGGTAATAGACTCAAAAGCCACAGACAGGTAGCTAGATACGAGCCGACACATAGAAAGGCAGATAGATATATTACTGGATCGAAGGGGAATACAGTAATGCAACCCACAGTCAAATAAACAGAATTCAAGGGAAAACTATAAGGGAGTTTGCTTCTATATAAAAATCTCGTGTAAACAAATTTGTAAACAAGGCATGTTTCCGTCTGGGATCTTCATTTTCAAGCATCTAGTGTAAAACTAACATAATACCTAAACTGGGAATATTGTACAGGGGAAACGTTGGTTTTCCTCTACAACGTGATGTCTCTGCCCACAGAGTTTGATTGACAGCTCCACACTGCTGACAATAAAAATGGAATTACATACTGCAAAGGTGCTTTTTTGTTTGTTTATTTTCCCTAGTTAAAGCCAGACGATTAGTTAGACAATCAAACATTTAACTGACCTCGCATTTGCCTTTAAATTTTCAACCAAGATGTTATCTTAATATTATCTTAACTTTATGCAACAAATGTGGTTTGAACGACTCCTCAGATTCCACCATCACGTTGCAGGTATGTTACGTTATTTATCATGTTTCTACAATTATTTCCTATGTACTGTTTTGTCTTGCTGGTGTCTCAGGAGTGTTCAAAGCTCGTACAGTTGGCGTGCACTGATAGACTATGCTCCTTCAACAGTTCAAAATCCCCCTCAAACACAATCGACATCACAGTTCAGTTCATGTCTTCTCTCCTCACACCACATCAAGCCGCTCCAGTCTCGGTCCCAATGGGACCAGCAGCTATGTAGACAGAAAGCTCTTCAAAGTCGGCGTTGCTGTGAAGAATCTCAAGTGAAATGGATCTGCATTAAGCAACAAACGCCTCGTCTCGTCCCGTGATGTCCCTTTTTCATTTTACAGCCATGCATTACCAAATACGCAACACATTTCCATCTGTTATTAGTAATATAAACAATAATTATTAAAAAAGGCTAAAAGAATTCACATATAAGGTGTTCTCCTGAGTGCAGTATAAGAATTTCATCTAGTTTAAAAAACTCTTTCAAATCACTTTGACTGCAGCAAACTAAAATGATTAACATAAATAAAAGAGATGATGTGATTTATGAATTGAAAGAACAGCTTTTAATGCTTTTTTTTAAATAAAGATAATAAGGGCTGCAAAAATATTTAATAAATTGAACTGATTTTACAAGCATGTTATTCAATCTCTAACTAACCTCCTTAAATTTCATTCATTTATTCATTTTCTGAAGCGCTTAATCCTAATTAGGGTTGCGGGGTGGCTGGTGCCCATCTCAGCTGACACTGGGCGAAGGCAGAGTACACCCTGGACAGCTCACCAGGCCATCGCAGGGCAGAAACACGCTGACAGCTATGCAGCCTACTCTTGATGAAAATCAGCAACGGTTCTTTTACATGCCTCTCACCACAGTGAGAGACATGGCCGGCATTTAATAACCCAGTTAGCTGCACTGGGGGCCTCCATAAACTTAATTTTCACTATAAATGGGATGTTTCTAAAAGACATAAAATAACTAGATGATTGTTTTTCTCCAATCAGACAGTTGAAAGGACAAATCAATAAAATCTTCACCCCTGTCATAGTGTTGGCTGTCCTCTTTTCAGTGCAGCAAAAGAATCTTGCATCCATCTCATCTTTTTCATTTGTGGCAAATTGTACTCCCTGCCATTTTACAGTCTGAGTGATCCCATAATTTCACGTATCTGCAGACATGCACAGAGTGGGCTTTGTTTGTTATCGCGTCTAAGTCAAGTGAATAATTTGGAGTGATAAGTCTCAACACACATGCAAAATTTTAGGTATATATTCATCATATAGTGCACAACTGTGAAAAAAAAAGTCTGCACGTGCACCAAAAATGTGTGTATCGTGTGTGTAAATAAAAAAGCATGCTGAAATTTCTATAAACACTACAGCCATCAGTCTTCATCACGGATCAAATTTAACTTCAACTTCATTAAAAGAAAAAAAATATCCAATTTTTATATAATACACCCCTTTAAATCTCTTCTATACTTCCATAGACTTAAGTTTTACTATTACATTTGTAACTCAGTCCCACAGGCATAGCTTTTACTTTTAAACCTCTAATTCACTTCTACAGACATAATTTTTTTACTGTTAAAATCATAGCTGAATTCCATAGAGCTGAACAGTTCATCCGTCCGTCCATTCTCTATACTGGAACCAATCCCAACTGACTTCAGGCAAGAGGTGGGGTTAGACCCTAAACAGGTTGCCAATCAAAGTGAATAGAGGAATATAAAATTTGCATAAGAGTGCTGTAAGGAAAAAGACTTTATGGCTCCACACCACATCAAGAAGATAAAATATAGTCCTTACATGAGGTAGGGCTGCAGATGTTAGAGTTCTTAATAGTAAAAATGTCTAGTTGAATGTATAATGAATATTTTGCAGCCCTTAATAATTTAATCTCTAAATTTTTCCTTAATAATCAATGAATATAGAAAATACAAGACTGGTGGCTACAGAGTGGAACGGAAGAAGAGTAGGTTGCAAACACTGATCTAAAAATAACTGGATTAAGCACTCGGCCAATGAGCCCGCGCAGAAGTGAAGCCAGCCGACCCAGGCCGGCCGCCATATTACTAATCCCAAAACATTACAACCATGTCTATTATGTGGAACACTCCATAAGCATGATTAAGAAAAGTGGTCAAGTGGATCTTTATTAGATAATTGAATTATGTAATATTTTAATGTCTTGCTTCTTATGACAAATTTTAAGCTGTAAGAAGTAATTAACTACTATTATATATGTACTTATTAACTACTATTATATATGTACTTATCTGTATTAAAATTTTTATATACTGAGAATACCTTGCAAAACCATTCTTAACCACAACACGTCTAACATAGTTTAAGCCTATATTACCAAAGAAAAATCAAATATAGTTAAAGCCTATATTAATAAAATATAATAAAACCAGTTAAAGTTAAATATATATCAATTTATTTAGTGCCTTGAACTAAGAATAAGTAAGAATAAACTTACAGTATCTGATACTTTACTACATGTAATATTTTTACCCTTAATTACATATACTGTATATGATACATGTACATCTGCTTCAATATCCAGATAGTTTAAAATAATAGTATCTAAATATTACATGAATGTTAATCACAATCTAAACTTTTTATATTAACACAGGCACAAAATAATAAACATAAGTACACATGTGTATAAATTCTACAAAGATACTTAAAACGCTACTTAGACATGGAATGATTTCCTGCATCCTGGTATCTTTCTGTTTGTACAGTTTAACGCTGCACACAAAAAATGCATCAATAAAAAGTAATAGTAGACTATAAAACAATAAAAAAAACGAAGAAGTTTAAAAGTAAGCAGGAGATGCTTCGGTTGGAATCAGGCTTTTAGGACCACAGCAGGGAATGTTTTGGGTCTAATAATATGGCTGCACGAGCATATCCGGTGACTTCAGCCTCAGCAACCCAGTCTGATATCCAGTTATTTTTAGATCAGTGGTTGGAAAGTTGATGGGTAAGTGGCATGAAGACTGCATGTCCCAGAAAGCAACAATCATTTTCCTCTGACGATTTCCTTCGATCTCACAATCTGCAAATTCACTGCATATTAACTCTATTGAAAAACTATACAGATCAATGTTATTTCATTATATAAGTGTCTTTACACTTCATTTATTTTAGCCACAAAGTCTTATTTCATGTGTACAAGATTCAGTCACGTGATGTCTATTTTTAGCTACGAAGCTCTGCTGACTTTAATAGTGTAATGTTTCCATTCCACTAAAAATGAAGTGGAATATATAGCTGGTTATTAGTATGCAGTTTGATAATCTAATATCATTTGACTCTTATATTTGTTACCTGGGTGTCATTTTATCATGAAAACAGATGTTTTTTCTTCATCTGGCAGGAGTTATTTATTAGTGAGAGAATGCTGTAAGAAGAACGCTGTTTGAACAAGCTGATCAAGTACATATTAAGCTCTTTATGAGTGAATTTCCACAGAAGAGCCTTTAATATGATTTACATTCTGTGGTTAGTATCCATAATATTTTTTAAAAGTACTGTAATATATTAAAATGAGGTTTGCTTACTGGTTGATGTGATCTTAACTAAAAGTGACAAAACTGGGCATTTATTACACAATCTAAAATCAAGAAGCAGTCCAAATTTCTAGATGTTCACGAGATCCGCCATGTCACATTATTCAACACATTATGATCTTCATGAAAGTACTTAGGGCAGGTAAATGTAAAGGGAAAAAAGAGAATGCGCTGCACTCTTTCACGATTATGTGAAGTGATGGAAGGTTAAGCCTTTCCACAAGATCACAAAATCTGCTTATCTGTTTTGCAGGAACACCCCATGATCTGCAACAGAAAGATTGCCTGCAATGAATCCACATTTCCAAATCGACCGCATCATCGCATGTTGCTGGTTCGTCCTGGCACACAAATTTGAACGGACAGGACAGAAAGGTAAATCTGATTTGAGCCGTTCATCCTTCAGGCTGGTGTTCGTATACGATCGAGATTTCTATACATGAAGGTCTGTTCTGACATTTATAGGTCTGCTTTTTCATAATGACCGGATGGAAACCTCGAGCTGGATGAATTGTGGCGGTTACAATTTTAATCCAGATCCACGGCAGACCGTATGACTCATGTGAAATACTTTAGTGGCAGATAGACAGGAATAAATAGGAAGATTTGGAGAAGGAGAAAAGAGGCAGACAGGCAGGCAGACAGCACTGACAAATAAAAATATATACATGACAAACAGAGCATACAATAAGACAGAATGTTAGGACAGAAGGAAAACAGCAGCAGAGAAGACTATGGTGACTTGGAATGTTTACCCTCTACAATTACTGTAAATGTGAAAATGATAGACTGAAATGTCTTCAGCATGTCCACACGGTGTACTACTCGTGACCTACTATTTCCATTTAGTTGATACTTGGTGTTAGTCGATAGTCGTGCAATATATTAAGTGAATATCTATATTGTGATATAGTATATTTTTTTCTTAATAATTACAAACTTAACAGAAGTAGCATTTTTTCTTTAACTTAATTGTATATTTTACCCCCCACCCCCCATTTAAGTATCATGATATGAAATTATTTTCTTATCACCGAGACCTACTTAGCTAATGAACCTGTCTCCCACTCAAATATCTACTATCTGAATAGTAAATACTCTCATCCACACTATAATATACATTCATACACTCGGGAGAGTCTAGAGTAAAGAAAAGGCTTTTGGTGATTCAAAATTGACAAATTCAGTTTGTACATTTCACACACACACACATACATACAAACACACACAGCTAACGGAACACATATACAGGTCAACTGTGCCTGTGATATTTGCTCAACCTCGATTGAAATAAGTAAAACATATTCAATTTTCTTCAATTATCTATACAGACGGTGGGTATTGCAAGTCATTCCACTGGGACATGGACACACACACATACACAAGCACACCATTTTCACAACCTGCTGAAAAAACAGCTTAGACCAACATAATGTGGAGTATACAAGCAAACAAACAGAGGGCAGTCAAGCAGCACAATATATGACCAACACCAGAGCCATCTGACTGTGAACACCACAGCCATCTAACCACCAACACCGAAACTATCTAACTATGAACAGCTGAGCCATCTAATCACCAACACCAGAGCCATCTAACCATGAACACCAGAGCCATCTAACCACCAACACTGAAACCATCTGACGATGAACACCAGAGCCATTTAACCATCAACACTGAAACCATCTGACTTTGAACACCAGAGCCATCTAACCACCTACACGGGCGCCTTTGGAGCCATCTGACCACTAGTACTGGAGCCATGTGACCACCAACACCCAAGCCATCTAACAATGAACAAGAGAGCCATCCGACCACCAACACCAGAGCCACCTGACTATGAACACCAGAGCCATCTAACCAACAATACCGGAACCATCTGACTTTGAACACCAGAGCCATCTAACCACCTACATGGGCACCATCGGAGCCATCTGACCACCAATACTGAAGCCATGTGACCATCAACACCCGAGCCATCTAACAATGAACAAGAGAGCCATCTAACCAACAACACCAAAACCATCTGACAATGAACACCAGAGCCATCTGACCATCAACACCAGTGCCATTTAACCAGCAACCCATGCAACATCTGAGCAGCAACACCAGCACCATCTAACCAGTGACACCTGTGACATCTGATCACCGACGCATATAACCAGCAACTCCTGCAACATCTGACCACCCACTTCAGCAGCAACTGACCACTACTTGTCCCAACTGACCACCAACACCAGAGCTTTCTGACCACCAACACCGACATCATGTGATACAAACACCACCACCATAGGCGCTAGCTGACCCCTTAACTGGTGCAATATGAAAGCCAATACTGGCACCAGCTATCCAACAAAATAAGCGCTACCAAACAACCAACATCAATGCAACCTACCATCAAAAGCAGTGCTACCTCACTTTCAAAACCAGTGCTAGCTTACCACCAAAGGCAGAACTATCTGACCACCAAAACCAGTGCTATCTGAAAACCAAATGGATCACAATCTGGCCACCAAAACCAGTGCTAGCTGACCACTAACAGCAGCACTATCTGACCACCAAAACCAGCACTAGTAGACCATCAACAACAGCAGGCCAGGAATTCCCATTACTCAGATTTTATTCTACACAAGCAAACACACTTTTGTATTTGCTATTTCACTCAGTCCAAAGTTGAACACACAGTTTAAATCATTGATGAGGTATTAAAAACAGCTTTTCAGCTTGAAAGATACATTTTGGAAAGAAGATGGTGTAACACTTCATCAGGAGATCAGGGGGTGTTCAGAAGTGATAATTGGCTAGTGCGGCTACTACTGACAGGAATGTCCAACAGTGTAATGTCAAAAAGACTAACATCAAAAAATCTCCCACAGCTCTGCCCATACACACGCACATACACTCGCTCGCTCGCAGGCACACACACACACACACACACACACACACACACACAAACACACACACACACACACACACACACACACCTTCCCTCATCACTGCCTCAGCCATAAAAAAGTAAAACACTGTTGCAAGCTATCTGCTGAGGCTCAGAAAAACGAATGGGTGTTTATAGAAAAGCTGCTGTCAATATGCTAACTGAGTTAGCTCTGACCTCTGTGCTGAGTTAATTACCTCAGCAATCCTTCATCTATTTTAAGGATTAGCAAAAAACAAACAAGCCATTTTGTATTTTGTTATTACTGGATATAAAGTCACTTCATGTCTAGTTTATGCTAGCAATCTAATGAATAATAGCTAAAATTATAATAATAATCTATTCTACAATCTATTTTTCTAAAAAAAAAATGATAATAAAAATAAATCTAATCCTACAGTACAAATCTATTTGGTCTCTTTGCTTTCTGAAATGTTACACCACACAGCTTCTAATTGTTGTTTTTTAAATTAATTTATTATTATTTTTATTATCATTTTTGATTAACATACAGTAGCTACTACGACAGCCAGCTTTGCCTACTAGCAGTCAAACCACACACCAGTGTCTTGTATAGATCAGTAGAGAAGAATAAATATATAAATTAACCCTATCATGACCCCTTCATATGTTACTTAGAGGGAACAAATCTGACACATCTTATTAGAAGCACCTGAGGATGTATTAAGGGTGGCCTTCTGCAGTAAACTAAAACTTCCATGAATATCATAAAATGTTGAAATAACTGGATTATACATAACACACAATATCATTCCCAATCACAAAATCAATAAATATTGTTCTCTTTTTTCTTTCTTTTTTTTTTTTAAAGTTATACTTTATATTACTTTTTTAAGTAAATATTTTAAATACATTGTTTGGATGTATCATAGTCAATTGTTCAACTTTCCAAGTGTATTTATACATTTATATTTGTGTCAGGTCATAATAAAGATACACATATCAAATATATACAAAATAAAGATAAAGATGCCATTTATGTTTGTTAATGCCTGCTGTAAATTTCACCAGAGCTCCACAAGCAGCCGTTTATTCGACATCACCTTGCAAAGCGTTCACCATCATTTGAAACTATGCAAATTATGAACTGATTTTCCTACAAACTAGAATTTTTTTTCAAACCCACACTGTATTTGCCTATCCTTTCTCTCTCTTGTTCTCTCGTTCTCCTCTCACTCTTGTTCTCCTCTCGCTCTCTCTCTCTCTCTCTCTCTGGCTGGTTAGTCCTCTGATCCAAGGTTTCCAACCCCGTGAAGTGTTACACACACACACACGAACACAGACAGCCTAGCTCGGGTGGTGTGTGGTGAAGGTTTGCCCCTGTGGAGAAGAGGCTTGATAAGTGCGATGCAGCTTGACGACTTTCATACTTTCTCTTTCACTGGTGCTAAAATGTCACATATTATCTTACCCATCAGAGAAAGACCCATCAGGGAGAGAAAGACCCATCACAGAGAGAGAGAGAGAGAGAGAGAGAGAGAGAGAGAGAGAGAGAGAGAGGTATAGGTAGAGTGAAGCTCACATTTCCATGTCTCACTCTCTCTTACTCTCTTCTCTTTCTCTCTCACGGTGTGTTAAAGCAGTGTCTGCCTCGATAATCATTTCTGGCAGGAAGTGAACAGAGACCCAACATTACTGTCACCAAGACGATCAGTTCAGCGGGAGGTGGAAGTGCAAGAGACAGAGAGAGGGAGAAAGTGTGAGAGACACAAAGAGAGACAAAATGAGAGAGAAAGAGACAAGATGAACATGGCAGTGTTATAATAGCCTTTAACAGTGTTCACTGCATTTACACGTGCACTTCACTGTTTATAGCTTGCTCAGGAAAAGCACTGGATGTATAACTGTCTGCCTAAAGTTGCTGACATTTTTACATAACGCCAGCCCCCATCCATTTAACCAGACAAGGTTAAACATGCCACAGAAGGCACAGAACCATATCTCAACATGTCAGCCTACTGACAAACACACGCTCACACACACACACACACACACACACACACACACACACACACACAACTCCTACTTTGTATCCCCCTGAGCTCAACCTGTTAAGGCAAAAGCTCAGTCCTTTGAGGACACACCTTGCGGCACAAATTAAAAATCACTCGAGAGAGGAAGATCACTTCGAGCTTAGCGTGGTATTAAAGCTAGCGTTCGGATCACCCTTACCGACAGGCATCAAATTACCTCCGTGCTAACCAATTCCACCGTTCGGCTGGTTACAGAAACTTGGCTGCTACTGCTAATTAAAGACACACTAAGTAAGATTTTCACATTCGCTGGCTGTGAGCGAGGTGCGGAAAACTGATATTCCGTCTTTGGTTAAGCGAGCTATGGCGAGTGACATTTTTATATTTGCTTCTGCTTAATTCATTTTTTAGTTGCTTTAGTTACCAATTAGTTACAGATTCACTATCTGTTTCTTATCGGACTTTTGGGTCTCAGGATATCGCTAGCGATGACGCCAATCATACATGGTATGGTATACATACAAACCCGATAATGACAACGTTTAACACCAAAGCTGTGATCCCTTAAACTCAACTGTGCTGCATTCTGCTCGTTTCAAAGCCCAGTCTGAGGAACTGCCGCTATCCTGTTAAATGCTATTGCCTTCTGCATTCACAGAAATCAGTGAGACAAAAAGGACGACGTGTCCCGTCCCATTTACTTCCCGAATGACTAAACATTTTATCATTAATTTATAAAATCGTTAGTGCTGTGCTGATTTACAGCCCTCTTCATTTCAGCTAAAATGTCACCAAACACCAGTGTGCCTAGCTGGCTAGCTCAGTAATTGAATGCTAACCGCTGTCCGGCGTGGCGATTATATTGATTGATGTATTGATGACAAAGGATGGCTCCTGCAAGAGGCTGTGAGGAAATGAGACAGTCCCCTTGCCTTGATTCCAGTCACGCTCGGCAGCTCAGCCTCTGATAACGACTTTCTCCGCATGTCAGAGATGGGAAGGCGCAGAGTCGCTGACCCGAAGACCTCAATTGCCTATGACCTTTTCGATGGCCTCTGACTTTTTGACCTCAGGAACAGTAATACCAGGATCTCCATCCAGCTCTATCAACCCCGAATGCCACCACCTGACCCTGCACATGCTGTAGGACCGGATATAGTTTCTGCTGTGGCGTCTCACTGCAGCTCTCTCTCTCTCTCTCTCTCTCTCTCTCTCTCAATTTCCTTTTAAAGTTTTACCACTCGTGATTACTTCATGGCTATAACAATAACACTCATAAATTCAAAATGCTCATTTTGTTGGTTTACACTGTCATTTTACACTCTGAAGATCACCAAGAGAGGAGAATAAACACATCCATTTAAACCAACCATGTCACCATTTCACTAATCAGATTTGAAAGGGCAAATTAAAATGAATTCATGAATCTGTATTAAAAGCCTTTGCTTTCAGAGAGAATTTCTCAAATCATATAGCTAGTCTCTGATTTAACAAGCTGCATATAAATGCTTGTAACTGGATGAAACAGTGGTTCATGTTTAGAAATATGGAGTCCATGAATGTTTTTCAGGGCCTTATCCGAAATGCTTTTTCACGGGTAAGACGACGCTGCTGCATTAATACATGTCCCCAATGACACTATAAACCCATCAGCATGACATCAGAACAAGGTTTGGGAAAGCGATGTCACAGGACGACAATGATAATCTCAGATCTTTAAGAGTTCATTATGATGTGATCAAAGCTTTGTTACTTCCATTTACTGGGTTTTAATATTATTAATTATTTTTCTACAGTATTTCTGTCTGTGAAGCACTAGCTAACTTATCTTTGTTTATTTAATCATTTTGTCACAGTTTGCCAGGTTATAATCGTGTACATAATCCAGGACATAAATCCAATATAAACCTCTACCTCCAATCATTCATGAATATTTTAAATAATTGAGAAGAAAGAAGAAAAAAATAACATCATAAAATAAGCTAAAAGGATTATTTTTATTTGGCCTTTATTTTGACCGGTTATCCCATTGAGACATAAAGTCTTAGTTTGTGAGAATCTTTAAAGAGATATTAAACTGAAACGTAATAAAAGCTTGCATACACTGTATATGTCTTATGCACATCAAAACATCTTATTGTTATTACAAGCTTCTTCATGAAGAAAAAAAAAGGAATAAATTCACACACAGAGAGGCCACATTGTACTGCGATACATGTGATTCATGTGTATCCAACAGTAAATAAGGGCGTAATTTGCATATGAATAATTTCAGGTTATACCATTGGTCCATGTAAATGAGCCATTGTTTGTCTAATGTATGTAAACGGTAGCTCTTATTATGTAGAGATGTGCCTAGTTTTATTTTATTCAGTAGTTCACTAGTTTATATCTGACTTGTTAAATTTATTATTTGTATACCGTTACTTTTGCCATTATGCCTTAAATAAACTGACAGATTCACAACCTATTTTCGCAAGTTCACGCTCTCACGAGAGTGAAATGGCATTCTTTTCTAATGTAAACTATATATAAGATAAAACGATACCATATTAACATGATAAATGATGTCAAAAAACACTTGTGACTTTTAAAACAAATTAATGAATAAATAAATATTATTTGAAGTGACTGAAAGCTGATCCAATTATATTTAATAAAATTACAATTTTATTATTATATTATTTTTAGTGTTCCATTTTATTACAAATATTTTTTTCAATGTTTATTGTTTTATTGTACAACGGTTTTTCTCTTCTTCCACATTGCATTTTTGTCAAATATTTGATAAATTCAACAAAAAATGTAATTTTGTACAATTTAAAAAATCCTTTCGTATATTATATATTTAAATAATTTGTTTAAATTTTTTTAAAGTAAAACATTATTGTACTGCTGAAAGTGTGTGCAAACCTTTAGGACAAAAATAAAAAGTGATTTGTTACATGTGGTGCAGCGACTTCAGAGAAATTAATGCAAACATTTAAAGTATGATCATCTTAACAGAAATGAACGTATAGGAAACATTAACCTGGGCTACAAATTTTTAAAATAATTTTTATTTAAGAATTTAAGAATTTTTTTTTGTGTATAATATTAGGTGAACGTATATAATGCAAAATTAGGGGGGGAAAAAGTGGGTATTAAGCATTATTCATTACAAATCGTTATCTCTAAGATGTACCCGACCTGAGAATTATGAAATAAAAATTGTTATGACGCCCATGTGTGCATGGATTTAAAATAGACCTGAGTTAAACATGTGCTGAGAGTGTCTTTGGAATTTTTTTTCACAGTTAATGGGTCACTGTCTGCAAAAAGTTTGAGAGCCTCTTGTGCGGACAGAAAATGGTAAAGAAAATAACTGTGGAGGATCATAACAAAATCCCATTTTTGTGAGTAATCAATTACTCATTCCAACACTCTCCTACTCAACCCTTGTAAAAACGATCAGCAATACTACTGAGTACAGGATCACTTCAGTCATTAACATTTACACACCTGAAGTGCATGCTAAAAACTTTCGAGTTATGAAATTGATCCCGCAATTTCATACCTCGATGTAATTCCTTGATGTAATATTCCTTGATGTAATATTTTATTTTCCCTTTCAGTCATCTCCCACCCAGGATGGCGCACCATTATACCTGCGTATATATTTCAATCAATGAAGCAACAAGGTATCAATGGACAGTCTGTCTGGCACGATATGGTGCCGACTTAAACATCGCTTGCCTGCCATTAAACAGTTGCAAGATGTGCACTTATAATTGGGCAATTAAAGGCTGTGTTAACTGTGTGGGCACATATATATGTCATGCAGCCAAGTGCACTAAACACACAGCAAAGGAAAACAAATTGATCTGTGCCATGAACAAGTATTAGCATTAGCTTAGTAATGAAGCACAGCTTTAGCGAGCTAATTAACTAGATCAATCTTTAGGCAAATTATATGCCTGGTGAGTGCATTACGGCAGGAATGACACTCCAGCTACTTATACTGGAGTAACAATCCCACTTGCAGGCAAACTTGATTAAAAATGGCTGCCGTGTACTTAGTGCATAAAGGCAGATATTTACTGTGGTGTGTCAGAGAGCATTGAGTAATGTAGAGGTATTACAATCCCATCCTGATTTATGTCAAAAGACTCAGGTGTGTGTGTGTGTGTGTGTGTGTGTGTGTTTAAGGGGGGTGTCTTTTCCCCCCCTCAGTCTATTAGAAGGAGTTACAGCCGTGGCGTGCTGAAGACCTCACAGCTGCCTGATCGATTCAGGATCATTTCAGCAGTGTATTTCACAGGCTAGGATAGAGTGATAAATACGAGCCTGAACAGAGAGCAGAGCAAGTAAGAGAAATGTGAAACGAGAGCTAGAACTTGAATAATAACAGAATAAGCGTTCCACCTCCGGACACCCTAGTTGAGATGCTCTCGCTGTCTCTCTGTCTGTCTCTCTGCAGTCGCCTTTCATTTCCCCCAATCAATACCGGGGTGAAGTACAGGCCGACAGAGCAAATATGCCATATTTAAATAGACATGATGAAACCCTACGCTTTCATTTCTCACAGTGTGGGGCAATTGCTCCAGAATCTGAAAGCAAGAAACTGACCATGGCCTTGCTCAAACTGCTACTACACAAAAGGTGTAATCAGACAACAGGCTGAACTCCACTGGGTGCCAAAAATGTACTTCGTGCTACTGTTACCCTGTTTGCAACAATCAGAGTAAATTAATATACTGTTGGTTAGTTTTATATGGATCAATTTCTTTTTACAATGCAGATATTTACATGTAAAAATATAAATTTATTACCCAAGCAAGGCCATATTCAGCGATTATATATTCAGATCTTTCTTCTTAACAGATATATTAGAATGTTTTCATGCATAATGTGTTTGAATAATAAGAGAATAAAGCGTTCCACCTCCGGACACCCGAGTCGGGATGGATTTTAATGGTTAGTCATCATAGTGGTACGATGTAGGCCTGTCATGCAAATGTCTTTAGTGTGCATGCAAAACTGCAATGTGAAATCAAAACCCAGTTGAACCTTGGTTTAGATCGTGGTTTGGACTTTCAGGTGTTGAAAATACCCAAGTGTATTCTTCACCCCAGTCTAACTCCACCCATTGTGTAACTTTTGAAAAATGCATAGAAAAAACAGGAGCACTGAGAGAGCACAATCGTCCACCAAGCCCAGCAACCCCCAATATGAGAAGATGTCAGGAATCATCCAATCTCACTATGTTAAAGAATCCTTTATAAAAAAATTCCAGAACCCAGAATTTGATTTGGATCAACTACAAAATTCAACTGAATCTTCCTTTTCCAAAGCTCCACATCTGGTAGGAATTTTATGAAAATCCACACAGCATTTTGTGCAATTCTTCTTACAAACAAACCGAGGGCAAAACATACCTCTTTGGTGGAGGTAATAATTTTTGGGCAAGGAGCTGAGGGTGCACACATACACTTGGTGAATGATGAATCTCCATTAGCACAGGCTAATGAGCATGGTGTCACAGACTCCCACTCAAGGGCACACATAAATAAAAAAATAATTAAAAAAAAAAAAAAAGAGAAAGAAAGAAATACAGACTTGTATGTAAAAGTAATAACTGACATTGGAGCTGATTTATTTTTTAGGCACAGACTGTAGACTGTGCGACGGTCGTTCCCCTAGATCTCATTAACTCACTTGCCAAACCACTTGATCCTATTATTAGGGTCGTGATAAGACTGGAGCCTATCTCAGTCAACTATAAGCAAATGTGGTACACCCAAACAGCTTCACATCCATTAATAGGGGCAATTTGGAAAAGCCAATTAACCTAATTTGCATGTCTTTGGACTGTGGGAGGAAACCAGAGTACCCAGAGCAAAATCTGCACAAGCATGGGGAGAACGGCCAACTCTTACAGCAACGTCCGAGCCCGGGACTCGAACCCAGGACCTTCTTTCCTGTTAGGTGTGGATGTGCTAAACCCTACATCACTGTGCCACCCCCACCCCTGATGTGATCTATATTTTGTCTGCTAAAAAACCCAATAACACATCATCAGCAAGGATTGAGAAGGTGAAGTCAATTATGTAACATAAAAAAGCTGAATTATTTACATTGTTGTAAAGTGAAGGAGAAACAAAACGTAGGCTGAGTAAGTGTAGAAATGACACAAAATTAAAAACTTTGCTTTCAACCTTGGAAAGTATTTCAACCTGTCTGTTTGTTTTACAGAGGAAACCTTAGGTTTTTTTTTTTTTTTTCATTGATATTCACTTTGTATCTCAGATATCAAAAATTTTGCCTGCATCCCATAATACACAAACATAGACATGGATGAAATGAGAGTGCAATCTGCTCTCACTAGGGTTCTCATAAAAGTGGACAGAGAGTATATTACTATCCCAGGAGGGCTAATTGCTGCATACGTGATACTGGTCTTAAATAGCTGTTTATTATACTCATCTATTAAAAGACCTCAACCCACTATAACCGTCCACCACAAACTCTCTCTTTCTCTCTCTATCACCATAAATGTGTATGGGAAAAGTCTTTTATGAGAGGAATACAGGTCACAGATTTAAAGAAATCTCAATTCTTTAACAGCCTCATGGAAAAATTCTCCTGAGACATTGAGTTCATTACAGGTGAATCTAAACTTACAATGCATTTAAGCTGGTTTTATAATGTGTCGCCAAACATCAACATCAAACCGCATGACGCCAACATTCGCAAACTTTCTCTTTTCCAGCAGGGGCAAGTGTAAGCTGTGTATGAGCATGTGATATTCTGTCCAAACATTCAATGTATCAAAACGGAAATGAAGCTATGCAGTTATAAAAGAATTTTTAAAAAAAAGAAAGAAAGAAAGAAAGAAAGAAAGAAAGAAATGTTTTCAATGTTTTCTCATCCTGAAAGCTTTTCAGAGTCTCAAATGACTGGTGAGCTCATCAGATTCAACGTTGGTGTTACAGTACCCGTGTTGTAAGAAATGCTACAGGCACTCAGAAGGTCTCTAATTAATCCTCGAACATCCAACTAATCCTTAAACATCCAACAGATTGGCTAATGCTGTCATGGAAACCATAAACTGCCAGGTATGAAAACCTTGTTAAGTAAGGAATAAAACAATGTGTTACAAGAAATTAATTAATGGCGCGTTCAGGTGATGTGGATTGACACAAAGTGGAGTTATTCTGACCAGAAGTTTTCAGTTTCAGTTATTTTCAGTTATTTTCCCTTAACAGCACATCTGGAATCATTTAATTTCTTATGAACCAATGTAATTTGCCAGGAATTCATTTTAAATGTAGGGGGGAAAAAACCCACCCTAAAGTAATGTATAACTATATATATATATATATATATATATATATATATACACACATACATATATACACACACACACACACACACACACACATAAATAATATTTAAAACAAGTTAAATAGACTTTTTATTTCTTTGCAACTTAGCAGCTGTGGGTTTTTTATATCCTCTAGTGTGATGGCAAAAAAAGGTGGAAAACAAAGGTGTTTTAGAAGCTGCAGTCAGAAAGGAAATATTTATTTCCTGTTGTATGTTTGTTCTGCATCAAATTGAATCATGTAGAATTTTTGTTTTGTTTTTTTTTTTTGGAAAACCATGCTAAATATTTCAGAGAATAAAGCTGGAATATGGGTGAGAGAGAAAAAATGTTTACAAAAGTCCCAATGTTTGGTGGTGATGATGATAATGATGATGATGATAACGATGATGAGGCTGATGATGATTAAACAATATACTCATGAAAAAAATCTAAAGCCAAACAGCTCTACATGAATGCAATGCAGAACACAGAAGATTTTGGGTACGCATGATTGACAACACTGGAATGTTTCAAAACCCTTCCCCGACTCAGCCAGTGAGATTTATAAGCTCATCTTCAATAACTTTCGATTAGAGCACAGTGGTCTGCTTTATCATCTGAGATCCTCTTGAAACAAACGGAACCTTTTTCTCCTTCTTATATTAAAACCAAAAATCAAACGAGTGCAGCCAACTAATCCAGATGTAGGCGGGAAACTTGTCCGGCCGTTCCAGACAGACTGAATCCTCGAAAGAGTGAAGAGAGGAACTGCATGAATAACACCCTAACCCCCTTCTGTCAAGAAAAAAACATGGAGGCAGAAAATGAATAGGTATGTAATCCATGTCTGTGGAAACGTCTTTTCTCCTGCCAGAGCTTAACAGCTTCTCAACACTGCTATCTGCTATCGAGTCCACCACAACGCTCACGTACACATTCACCCCCCACCCCTTCCTCCCCCCACCCCCCCCCTCTCTCTCTCTCTCTCTCT
>JAQMYF010000023.1:19073682-19088136 GCA_030014195.1 Neosilurus mollespiculum | reverse complement strand
TAAGTGTCCGAGGCTGGTGTTATAAGAGTAGTGTGGCTCCTGTAAGGGCTAACTCAACTTCAGTCCTGGAGAAGATAAATAAATATCTGCATTTGTCGGTTATATTTTTAAGCGAAAGCTGGAAAGGTTATCACCTTTCAAGAGCTGATTTCAACATTCATTTGTATCACCGGTCTTGTAAGGTTTTTATTTGTGTAACAAGTTCATGTTCAGTGTTGCTCTTGGTGTGGTTTTGCTCAACGAAAGTTTGTAGGCAGCTACCTGAGTCTACCTGTCTCTTATTAGAAAAAGTCATTTGTAAATTTTTCTAAAATTGCAACCAACAATGTAGATTTGGCGATAGAAGACCCAGTTACATTTTGCAGATGATCCAGTTCAAATTCCAGGAATTTTTTAAGTACTTTCTAACGCTGAGAGAAAGAAAGAATTTTTTGGTTCATACGGGGGATTGCTGGTCAGAGGTTTGTGCTCTCTGAGTGCTCTTGTTAAGGCTTTGTTTACTGTATCATCGAAAGCTAAGCCCTCTTGATGCATGGACATATACACGCTTTTAAAGGAGGCGAAGCTTGCTTTATCAATAGGTATCATGACTGACAGGCAATTTGAGATGCAGCTTATATGCTGTTATAAGCTGTTGTTAAATATTCTGTAGATTTATTTTATACTTTCATCAAATGGTAACAAAAGTTCATTGCTTTATTATGATCTCTTGTTATCTAGACAGTCAGTTAGATCGCTAGTTAGCTATCTTAGGGCATAAGTACAAGTCTACACACTGTATATTCATGGAAATCTGTCCTCACTGGGGGAAAAAATATCCTTTTAGTTACTTGTGCAGCCCTTTGGCCACTCAAGTGATGTTTTTCAAGCAAGTCGTCACGAGAACTTGATCAGTTTGACTTAAATTGCTTTTGGATTGAAATATAGAGAGAATGTGAAAAAAAACAACCCTCATGTCCTTAAACTTATTTGTTTATCTAGTTCTCTCGCTTCTGAAAACTGCCTGCAAATAAGGATTTCAAGGTTTCATGATAATGATTAGTGCAAAACTTCAAGTAACAAACATTCACATTTAAACAAAACAACGGTGTGGGGGAGTGTGATGAAGAGTGTGACTAGAGCCAAGGCTAATACGCTTAGCCCTGACTAGAGCTACAGCTTCATGGGTGTTTACACATACACATTGTATGCTCATGGCATGAAACATCATTATTCATCCCTTGCTGTTCACCCAGCTCACATGCTTGTTGCTATGGAAGCAATACTTTTGCAAGGTGCACTGATCCAAGGTGTGCGTCTCTCTGTGACCAACCTTTCACCTGCTTACCATAGCAAGGTATCACATATGTAGTCAATAGCCAGAGAGGTTTTTTGTTTTTTCATTTATGCTTGTTTTTGTTTGTAGTCATAGTAAACAGTAAATTACTGCATGGCTGTGTTTCTTGGCCTTTTAAACAAATATTTTTGCATTAGCAGGGCTCCTGTGTGGGACGAAGGCCAGCGTAAGCGGAGCACCATATTTAAGAAACCATTCATTCATTCATTTTCTAAGCCGCTTAATCCTAATTAGGGTTACGGGGAGGCTGATGCTTATCTCAGTTGACTCTGGGCGAGGGCAGGGTACACCCTGAACAGCTCGCCAGGCCATTGCAGGGCCAACACACATAGAACCATTCACAATCACATTCACACCTACGGGTGATTTGGAACAGCCACTTAGCCTACCGTGCATATTTTTGGACTGTGGGAGGAAACCAGAGTACCAAAGGAAACCATTTAAGCACAGGGAGAACATGCAAATTCCACACATAAATCAAACTCAGGACCTTCTTGTTGTGAGGAGAACGTGCTAAGTACTACACCACCATGCCGCCCTTAGGAAACAATGTAGTTGATTTTTCATGACTGTTCTGTGTCACTCTGGCATCCATTCAAGATCTGTCTTCTGTTCGTGTATATGACTGGCTGTTAAGCATCACTAAGTTAATGTTGATTGGCTGTTATACATCACTGGGTTGATGCTGTTTGGCTGTTACAAATTACAGAATTGATACTGATTGGCTATTATGCATCACTGCTTTTAGGCAGTACTTAAATCATTATATTATACTAATTATCTATCACATGTGCAACGTGTCTGTGTGATTGCTACAAACATTTAATCTGAAGCATCCCACGCCATACTGGATAAAGAACAGAAAAGTCTTTATTCACTGAATCGCTTAACCCTACTAAGGATCTCGGCTGACACTGGGTGAAGGCAGGGTCCACACCAGACAGCTCGCCAATCCAATGCAGGGCCAACACACACAGCCAATTAGCCTAATTTGCATGTCTTTGGACTATGAGAGGAAACTGGAGTACCCTAGAGAAACCCTCACAAGCACAGGGAGAACATACAAACCCCAGACAGAAACACTCTGGCCTAGCCTGGGTCTGGCTTGAACTCAGGACGTTCTTGTCGGACATGCTAACCACTACACCACTTGTCGCCCCAAAAAGTCATTTAATCATAACACATTTATCATGGAAGGGCATCTAAGGACATTTAATAAACTTAATGTCTTAAAAGCATCATTATATTCCTGTAAATGGTTAACCAAGTCACCAGTGATGCTAAAAATGTTACCAAAAACTTTTTTTAGGTAAACTTTTAGTGACTTTGCAAGAAATGTCTTTTGGTTTCCAATAAAAGTTACTTTTTTTAAATTATAAGTGAGTTTGAGTTTGGAGCGCTTTGTTCAGTACAGGGTCAAAAACCTGTAGAAAATATTATCAGTAATAAAAATGTTGGACCAAGCCCAGAAAATACTGGAGTATTCCTTTATAAAAAAAAAACAAACAAAAAAAAAAACCTGCCCAGACCCAAACTCAACACACACACACACACACACACAAGGATTGAATCATTTTTATCAATATTCGAGCATTGCATTGACCAACTCTTTGATGCTGTGTAGGTTTGACCTTTTCAGCATCAGGAACCTTTTCAGCCTCCACGTGAAGAATAACCTGTTCTATTCTGCAGCACTGTAAGAAAACCTGGGCCAGGGCAATTTTGTTTTCAATTTGTGTATGTGTTAGAGAGCAAGAGAGAGAGCAAGAGAGAGTGAGAAAGAGCAAGAGAGAGAGAGAGAGAGAGAGAGAGAGAGAGAGAGAGAGATCTGTTAAAAAAGTATAATTCTGGCATGCAAAACCAAGCAACCTTCATATTTTTTCTTGAAAAGTGGTCTGTTGTGTGATATGATGCTTATACTGTATGCCAGTATATGAATATAATATACAGTTTTTGATAGCAAATTAATATTTGGAAATCTAAGATCTACTGATTAAATAATGTAGACATTAGGAAGCACAACTCCAAACCAGAAAAAGTTTTAATGGTAAATTAAAATTGTAATTAAAACTGAAAACAATGATTTGTAAACAATCTTTGGCTTGTATTGCACTTAAAACAACACGACAGCGCATTATTTGTGTTTTACCCAATAGATTATTTTATTTGTTTTATTTATCAAATTGGCGACACGGTGGCGCAGTGGTTAGCACGTTTGCCTCACAGCAAGAAGGTCCCGGGTTTGATTCCCGGGCTCGGAGTTTGCATGTTCTCCCCGTGCTTGCATGGGTTTCCACTGGGTACTCTGGCTTCCTCCCACAGTCCAAAAACATGCACAGTAGGCTGATTGGCTGTTCCAAATATCCCCTAGGTGTGTATGTGAGTGTGAATGGCTATATGTGAGTTGGCCCTGCAATGGCCTGGTGAACTGTTCAGAGTGTACCCTGCCTTCACCCAGAGTCAGCTGAGATGGTCACCAGCTTCCCCGCGACCCTAATTAGGATTAAGCAGCTTAGAAAATGAATGAATGGATGATTTCCAAATTAAAAACACTTTATCTTTGGTTTGTGCCTTTGTTTGTTAACAGGATTACGTAAAAAATGATGTGCAGATTTTCATGAAATTTCTACCAGAGGTAAAAGGTCCTTTCTTTGGACAAGAAAGACTTCATTAAATTTTGGAGGACTTGTTCCAGGAATTTTTTTTAAGGATTTTTTTTTTTTAACATTGTGATATTTTACATATGGGAGATTGCTTAGGTTGGTGGAGGTTTGCATTCTCCAAGTGCTCTTGCTTCAATTTTGATTCTTGCAGCACATCTCTCCATTTCTTCTTACCACACTTAAAAAATATTTAGGGACTTAAGACACCAAGTGATAAATTATATGTCTTTATTTACAGACTCAAAGGCCAGATATAAACAACACACACACACACACACACACACACACACACACACACATCACATCACATCACAAACACTGAAATAAAACCATAGACAATGCCTTGTCATGGTCAGCAGTTAAAATACATACAGTTGTTTGAGACAATATTTAAAAAAATTGGAGGTGTATCTTAAGTCACTCAAACTAGGGTCAGTCAAAGAAATTATAATTCCATTCCCGATACAGTATTTTAAATGTTGTTTTTGTCCCAATCTTACTCCAATCAGGTCATAGTCACATATTTCATTTAAAAAATTCTCCACACATTCTCTATTGGGGACAGATCACGGATGAAGACAAGCCAGTCCAGCACTCACACCTGCTTCTTCCACAGCCATGCCTTTGTCGTTTGTGCAGAATGTGGTTTTGCATTGTCTTGTTGAAATATGTATGGGTGTCCCTGGAAAAGAAGTTGCTGCAAAATTTCAATGTACTTTTCTGCCTTAATGGTGCCACCACAGAAGTGCAAGTTACTTTTGCCAAGGGCATTGACTTCATATCATGACAGACCCTGACTTATGGACTTGTTACTGAGAATAATTTGGATGGTCTATTCCGTCTTTGGTCCAGAACACATGGTGTCCATTTCTTCCAAAAAGCATCTAGAATACTGATTTGTCTGACTTTTCCACTGTGTGATGATCCTTTGGATGCCTTGAGCCACAGAGAAGTCAGTGGTCTTTTTTGCTCAGTAACGTTTCAGCTGGAATGAGTGGATGTAATTTGGTATTGTAGTATTTAGCAAAGGATTGCCAAAGTAATCACAAGCATTAATATTGTAATATCAGATGTAGATGAATGATGGTCCTTGATGCAGTGAGGGATCAGAGATCCCAGGTGTTCAGCTTAGGCTTGTGCCCTTACTCTTTATACACTAAAATACCTTCAGATTCCCCAAATGTTTATTGATATTTTGCACAGTAAAGGGTCAAATAATGAAATCCATTTCTATATTTCTCTAACTTTCTTCTTAAACATTTTATTACATTTCTCATCCATTGGTTGACAAACTGGATACGCTTTTGTACTAAATCATGATTACAATCTGTTGACATCACCTGTTTCAAATCACATAATTATTTGAATCATTTAAAAAAGAAATGAAAATGACCAGACAAAGCATGAAATATCTTGGGTTCATTTTGTCAAAGTAAATGTAGAGATCACTGCTTTACTTTTTTAAATTTTATTAATTTGCTAAACCCCTTAATACTACTAGGCTTTTGGGGAGGCTGAAGCCTATCTTATCCAACTGGGTGATGCTGGAAATAAATGAATGCTTTCTTTTTTAAATATGCATTTTCCATATGGAGTTACAACTGCTATGTCAAGAGCAATGTTGGGTTAAATGTTATCGAAAAGCTTGCCAAAACATGTGCAAAGAGGTTCATGGGACATCTATAAAGGTAAAAGGTCAGCATTAGTATATCAGTAAGGACTACATCTTAGTCAGGGTTGTAGTGGATCTGAAGCCTGAACACGAGGAGTGAGGTGGGAATACATTGTGGATGAGATGCCGGTCTGTTGCACGGAACCTCTTGCACATGTACATTCACATCTTGGGGATAAATTACAGTAGCCAAACCACTTATTGGAATATATTGTGAGGTTAGCAGAAACCAGAGAACCTGTAGGAAAAACCACAAGTACACAGGGAGAACACGTGAAACCCCATGTATGGAAAGTAATAAATTTGCAACATGAGATCCTGCTGACTGTGCTCCTGGCATACGTTTTAATATGACGTAAAGACAATTATAAGACAACATTTATAAGACAATAAAAAATATAGCTGTAAGCAGTGATCTGCAGGAGTCCAAGCGCACCCTTCACAGATAATTTCTCCAGTGTCTAAGTCATGATTACCTAAAACCCAATACTACCGCTGTGAAATTAGTTTCACATGGTGGATTGCTGGGCTTCCTGAAGTTGCTCTCCGTAATCCATGTGCTCTCATTTTGGAAATGTTTTTAACAAACCCATGCTGGTACTGTATGTCAGAAGGAATTTCTTATTCAACTTTATTAAAAGACTGATGAGGTCCAGTATCTATGATTTCAGTTTGAATACCACACGTTTTTCTCCACTGGTGGTCTAGATCTAACCCAACAACAATCCATACACACTCACTCACTTATCACTCATTTAGCAAACCACTTAATCCTACCAGGGTCGCGTGGAGGCTGGAGCCTTTCTTAGCCTGGTGAAGGCAGGGTAAAGTCTGGACAATTCAGAACAGCCAGATAGCCTAATTTGCATGGAAGGAAACCAGAGTACCTGGAGGAAACCCACACAAACACAAAGAGAACATACACAGAACTCATGCTCGATCCCAGGACTCGAACCAACGAGTCTTCTGCTGAGAGGCGGATGTGCTAACCACTACACCACTATGCAGCCCACAAACCATACAGTTTTTTCTTTAACAGAATTGGTTGTTTTTATGAGACTACAAATGTATTTTCTCAAACTCCAGATGCTGAAATAATTCCCTGAAATAGGGTACTGTATTTAGGAAATAGGTTACTGTAATTTTTCAAACACAGATCACAAACAGAGTACTGCGTAGTTCCTAAAATGCAACTCCATTAATGGATTTATTCTTGTTCCACAACTAAACAAATCACACAATCCAAAGTTCAATGACGTAAAGATTGAAGGGTCATTATCAACATAATAAGTGTTTTGTGTAGCAAAAAAAACCCCAAATAAGCAATTTGTTTATAATAAGGTAATTTCTTAAATTGGAAAGTATATCTGGAGAAACCTTTTATTCTGAACAGGAAATGGCTTTTCCCTGTTTTTTCCTCTCTCCATAGCTGTTTGGGCTTGTTTTCTTTCTACTAATGAGGATACAGACACAGCGCTATTTATTTATATATTATATATTTGTTTGTATTTATCATGTAAACCATACAAAGAAAAAGGAAAGCAGCCGTACAGCAGACGGGAAAGGCATGACTAATGTAATAAGCTGTGCTTTAGAGAACAGTCAACACTGAGTAATAAATCTGATGTATTTATGCAGCCATTCTAGTAGAGTCCACCTTGTCAATGCAAACCAAAAAACAACATTATGTCATTTTAATTGAACGATGGGAACAAATTTGAGTTTGAGCTAAAACAATACGCTGGGGTGGTTTATTGGGAAAGATTCTACATTAGACAATGGAAGATTATGAGCTCAGTCTTATATTCTGTGTCTCTTTGTGTAAGGGTACCTTCAGTTAAACAGATGCAGAAGAAAAATCCGCGTCATCGAGAACATCAAGCTGCTTATTACCTACACTCCACTTTCTCCTACTGTATTTAAAACATATTGATTATCCTCCAAATTGTTTTGGAGGTTTCAAATTGTTCTGACCAATTTACATCACTGTTATATACATAGATTTTCTTTTTAAAACAATGAAAACACTGTACACTAATCAGCCATAACATTAAAAACACTATGAGCAATAACCGGTGATGTGAATAACACTGATCTTGTTACAGTGGCACCTGCCAAGGAGTGGGATGTATTAGGCAGAAGGTAAATAATTTTTCCTAGAAGCAGGAAAAAAGGCCTTAATGTAATGGCTAAACGACTGTGTCTATTCATCTCCAAACAGGCAGGTCTTGTGTAGTGTCCCTGGTATGCAGTAGTAAGTACTTACCAAGGTGGTCCAAGGAGAGAGGTACATCTCTCTGATTCCAAAGAAGAGCTTCTATGCCCAATTTTATCTCCTGCAAACACACAAAGAGCATTATGGGTATTCGTTAACCAATATTTGATCATTAAAATAATTAACTGTCATTTTTTGAAAAAAAAAAAAAAAAAAAAACAACCCAAAATTTTGTATACTGACTACTACTTCTGTGTATATTACACAGCCTCCCAGAACAGTACAGCATACTGTGATAAATATCTGATTTTACTTACCACAAAAAATTCATAGAGTACTTATTGGATTTTGTTGGCATGTATCATCTTACCATACGAACAATATGTTAAAACCATACACTGTGCACTCATCTGCATTCTATATAGATTTTTGTAAATTATCATTACCTCATGGCAGCACAGTGGCGAACTGCCTCCTCAGAGATCCTTGGCTTGATCCTGAGCTCAGTTTCCTGTCTGTGTGGACTTTCACATTTTCTTTGAATCGCTGTGTGGGTGTCTGGGTTCTCCAGTTTCCCCCACCTCCCAAAAAAACATGTAGATCAGAACGAATGATTTCATAATTTAAACTGAATTTTACATTTTTGATCCAAATGGAAAGCACACACATGAGGACGTTGGAGTGTTATTTGAAGTTTGCACTAATAACGGTTCATTTAAAAAAAAATAAGGTTAGTTCGCTTGATTCATCGTGAAAATCGTGCAACCTCTGAGTAAAACCTCATTTTGCTCTGTAAATAGAAATATACCAAATACAAATATTTTAAAGCTACATTAAAGCACAATGTAGGCAACACAGGACGTGGGTGGAATGACTCCTGGCTACAGGGCAGTTTTATGATAGGAAGTCTGTCCCATACAGATGTTGCTTCATTTATCAGGAATCTGGATGGCAGTAAATCAATATCTTTCCTTCCATCATGCCACATGTGTTTGATTTACACAAGGCATGTCATTTTTGTTAAAGCAGTATAATGAAAACTTTTCTGTCCTGGCTGAGCACCCGCTGACAACTTGCATTAAAAGGTTTCATAAAGTTTACACACCAGAGACAGCGTCTTTTGTACCCTTCTTGTAATTGGTATAAAATAACTGTAGACTGGTTAACTAACTGTTTAATTATTTATCCTGTAATTTCAGAAACGCACTGTTCCAAAGGGACATCTTTCACCGGTCCCATTACTACTCTTTTTTGTTTTATATATATATATATATATATATATATATATATATGTGTGTGTGTGTGTGTGTGTGTGTGTGTGTGTGTGTGTGTATAAAGTGAAAATCGGCTACGTAATAACCTTTATTATTATTATTATTATTATTATTATTATTACTACTACTACTACTATTTCACAACTGTGTACCACTATGTACTATATATATGTTTGAAA
Source organism: Neosilurus mollespiculum (assembly GCA_030014195.1). NCBI lineage: Eukaryota > Metazoa > Chordata > Actinopteri > Siluriformes > Plotosidae > Neosilurus > Neosilurus mollespiculum. Next base: position 19,078,797 of record JAQMYF010000023.1, on the reverse strand, counting down.
CGACAATAAAGACCTACTACTACCACTAATACTACTAGTACTACTGGCTATTATAAATAAACCTTGAACAAATAACAATCACGCCCTTTAGAGATTTAATTCAAAATCACTATAATAGTGAAACAAAAGTGGGGGACAAAAGTCAAATCGGCTTGACTGTCTGACCATAAATCCTTACTACACATGGGATATGTAGTGTCATAATCAAGATTTCTGATCGCCTAGAAAGACGTAAGAACTTCAAGTCCCATAATCCTTCACTCACCTGGCTCCGCCTACACAGACTGTGAGTACATGCCATCTGCTTGTCAAAGGTAGAGTGATTTCAGCATTCGGTGGCACAGTTACATCATTTCTACGACTGTATGTTTAGTTTAAGAACCTTTATCTTGTCATTAGAGTGAAATAATGTTAACTAACTTTGCAATTATTGTTTGGGCATAGAATATATGGCGGATTCATTCCGGGATGCACAGCTAATGTGGTTAGCATCCGCGCCATTCGTTCCACTGTAACGCCAGCTGAAGCCCAAATCGCTCCCCTGGACATAAATAGTGCACTACACGGAGTGCACAAATCATTATTACAGACTTAGAGTAGTGCACTTATATAGGGAGTAAAGGAATTTAGGACTCAGCGATGTAGCAAAGTCAGACTGATGTATTTACAGGTCGTAATAAAACTAAAATTGCTGGTAAATTAATTAATTGATTTGGTTATGATGATTGAGAATGTTTTGGTGGATTTTTCCCAGATTTATTGCATTGTTAATGAGTTAGTATGTGTAATTTATTTAACAATTGTCCTAATTTTAAACAATTAGACTGCACTCCATTTGGGAGTGATCATGATGTGCCCTTCTCCATGTGAAGGTTATGCCCCCTACAGTGAGGACCCTGAAAATTGCCTTTTTCTTTCTTTCTATTTTTTCTCTCAGGGAATAAGTAGCTTGCACATACTCAAAGTCTAGAAAGTCGCCAGATGCATTTGCATATTCATTAATGTGCAGAGTAATTTGCATATTTAATTTCTGTTTGCATATTTAAAGGTGTTGCTTGAAAAAGGAAGATTTTTTTAATAATAGAGTTTTATGGGAATGGAAAAATAAGAAATTACTCTGATTATAATAATAGAGATCACATTTATTACAGATAAGTAAAAACGTCACTGTAAATAGGATTGAGATGGATTATCTTAGTTTTATTACTGGTAAATCAGCAAGTTTAATATTTATAAAAATACTGTATTTACATAGTGTTATGGATGATCAATGTAAGTGTGCACATGGGACTAATATTAATGGGAGCTTGGGAACAATTATGACCTGTGATGGATTGTTTAGGAATAATGGTAATCAGTGATTGGTTGTTGCACACGCTGATGATCAGTGACGAGTGATTGGTCACTGGGAACAATGGTAATCAATTATTGGTCATTGTAGTCAGTGATTGGTCATTGAAAATAATGGTAATTGGTCATTGGGAACAGTGGTGATCAGTGATTGGGAACAAAGGTAATCAGTGACTAGTAATTAGTCATTGTGAGCAATGGTAATCAATGATTGGTGATGGGGAACAGTGATGATCAGCAATTTAACATTGGGACAATTGAAATCAGTGACAGTTGGTACAACAGTAAGCAGTGTTTGGTCAGTGAAACTATAGTAATCAGTTATTGGTTGTTGAAAACAATAGTAATCAGTGGTTACTCATTAAACTTGCTGAAATTGCTTCATGTGATGCAAGTGAAGCTCTATTAAAAATGGGTCATTTTTGGGAAACAGTCTTAAAAAAAAAAACAAGCTTAAATGAGCTACACATCAGAAATATATCTGTGACTCATTCGAATCCGGCTACATAGCTGGCAACGGCAATAATTCTGTTTACGGTTTGAGGATCAAAAATTCTGCCAAGTTTTGTGTGATTAAGGTCAGTAATAACGTTGGAGAAGGGACTTAACTGTGACCAATTTCTTGACTGTGACATCATTATTTTATATTCGGGTCAAAAATGTAAAAATCTGATCCCACAGATCTGTTGGCATCATTGCGTAGTATAATGTTGCCAACTAACGTTCGATTCTGTCCTCGCATCCTAGAGCAGTCCGACTCCATTTTTTTTAGTTATGATGACGTAATTCTGTTTTTCATGTGAAAATATGAAATCGTGCTCCATAGAAGTTTATCTGTTGTCCCCCCAAAAAAGTCTGCCAAGTGTCAGGTGAATCTGATGTCTAATAAAGGAGGAGTAGGACTTTTAGAGCCAACTGTTGACACCAGCACCAACAGCAGAAGTTGACGAAGACACCAGATACCTCCACTGCAAAACTCACCAAGTTGGCAGCACTGGAAACACATAGAACAGAACTAGTTCATCAAAAGAAAAACAAAGATCAAAGTAATTTCTTATGAAAAAGTATGAAATACATCTGTAATATTTTTTTTTCATCCAAGTTGAAATGTAGATGATAGGAATGATAGGCTGCAGATGATATGAGTATGCTGAACATATGCAGATGGTGGGCCCTACCCGAGCCAGGACATATATTGCAGTTTATGCTGTTTACCCAGCTTGAAGTATGCAGATCAGCAAAAACGGGGAAGTGACAGGAATCGTTTGCACATATGAATACAAAGTATGTGCAGCAGGAATGCTGGGTTATACATGCCTGTTTTGGGTTATAAATTTGGTCAAAGTAGCACTGGACATGATGAAGCTGGAACATAAGAAAATCAGTGATGTCTAATGAAACGTCAATCATCAGCATTTTTAATGAATTTTTAATATTGATGTCCTGTTTCCTGCAGTCACACTAATGTTCAGAGGCTGTGCTTTCAAATATTTCCAAAAAAGAAAATCATGTTTTTATTGTACACAAAATGGAGAAAAACTAATACCTGAGCCTGCAAACTTCTGTTTCATGTAAAATATTACGGAATGATATGATGTCATGTTCTATATTCATGATCAGCATGTGCGTTGCTGTCATATGCACTATGTTAATTTTGATCTGCTATTGATCCGGTGTTTCAGGAAAGCCTGACCCCCAATACTAATTAGGACACAGTCCTAGTGATGTGTTTGTTGTCCTAGTTACATTATCTAGCTGTAGGCTACAACCTTTTGTAATGTACTACTGACTTTGGGGCCATTTGTGTCCTACTGATATTCCATTTACAACTGCATTTATAAAGTACAGTACCTATAAAAGACCATATAAACAAAGTGTCCCTTGCAAAAACCTATCTTCATGTTTTACATAAATAACTTAAAACACATTAAATGCAGAAAGCGTACATTACCTTTAATATAATTTACCTTATACTGTAATCTACACTTTACCATGAAATATAGTCATTCAAATGCTTCACAAATCACATTATTTTTGCATTATGGTCTGAATCCATTTTATACTGCATACTTGAACCAGCGCCCTCCACAAACCATCCATCATAAGTTATTAAGAATGTATATTTTAGGACGAACATCATTCACTTAACTCTATCTGATACACACATTCACCCCAATGAAATATTTGCATTATTTCAAAAGTCAGCAGTAAAGATGTTCAACAGGACGTTGAGTCATCTAAATTTCCTGAACCTCACAGGAAAAAGTACCAGTGTACATTCTCTAATTGTTTATTTGTTTTTTTTTTTTAAATGTTTTAATTTTTATTTATTTATTTATTTTTTACTTTATTTTAGATGATATGTGACATAGACAATTCATAATTCTTCTTCTATCAGCAGTCACATCATCAATAAATACCAACCATCCAGATCCACTGGCATCCATACATGCCCAAATGCACCATGTTTGATAGACGTGTCATGCTTTGGATCACAAGTCCTTCCTTTCATTCTCCTTACTTTTCCCATCCAAAAGACCTCGTTCCAGAACTGGGCAGGCTCTCTAGTAAAGTCATTTCTGGCTTTTCTTTTCTTGAGTGTTGTCTCTGGTTTTCACCTTACGGTAAACTCTCTGTAAATAAATTCATGAAGGTGTCTCTTTATTGTACACTTTAACAATCATTAGCCTTGCTTCTCAAGAGTGTTCTGAACTTGACCGAATGTTGTGAATTGTTTTTTTCTTTTGTTCATCCAGTTTAGTTGTCTTCCATGGTCTTCCAGGTCTTTTGATGTTGCTGAGCCCCACTGTATTCCTTTTTTGAAACTACGCATGACCGTATTGATATGGCCACTTAGAATTATCAGAATGATGGCCTTCTTTATTGCCATTGGCATTTCTTTGAATAACCTATTGAGAGATTGCCAACGCAAATTCAACACTAGGAATAAATTCCAGACATTTTAAATAAACTATTTAAGGGAGAGTGAAGGAAAAGTTTGTAAATTGCTAAGATACTGTTGTACATTTGGACATCTAAAAATGGATGGACGATGGGTAAAAATGTGTGTACTTCCTCGAAGATTAATGCAATACTTTTGGTAACTAAATTATTTTAATTATGAGTATATGTGATCCATTTGGTGGAGTCTCCTGTCCGAAGGGCCTTCAACTCCCATCTCGGGCAGAGCTACCACCACATCCCAATGGAGGCCGGGGACATAGAGTCTGAATGCGCCTTGTTCCATGTCTTCATTATTAAGGCGGCAGCCCAGAGCTGTGGACGGAAGGTCATCGGTGCCTGTCGTGGAGACAACCCCCGAACCAGGTGGTGGACACCTGCAGTGAGGGGGGCTGTCAAGCTGAAGAAGGAGGCCTATCAGGTACTTTTGGCCTGTGGGACTCCCAAGGCAGCGGATGGGTACCGACAGGCCAAACGTGCTGCAGCCCAGGCTGTCGCCGATGCAAAATCTCGGGTGTGGGGGGATTTCACTGAGGGCCTCGAAAAGGTTCTGGACCACCATCCGGCGCCTCAGGAGGGGGAAACCGTACTCCACAAACACTGTTTATAGTGGAAGTGGGGATCTGCTCACCTCAACTGGGGATGTTGTCAGGAGGTGGAAGGCGTACTTCGAGGACCTCCTCAATCCCACCAACATGCCCTCTGCAGAAGAGGAAGAGCCTGGGGGTTTAGAGGGGGGGGTCACTGAGGTAGTTAAAAAGCTCCTTGGTGACCGGGCTTCGGGGGTGGATGAGATCCGCCCTG
>JAQMYF010000023.1:19038907-19060066 GCA_030014195.1 Neosilurus mollespiculum | reverse complement strand
CACGATTCCACCAAGTTCCCTCGAGACCATCACGATTCCACCAAGTTCCCTCGAGACCATCACGATTCCACCAAGTTAAGTCAAGATTATCGCGATTCGATCCTACGACCCCCCCAAGCTCATCAAGTTTCTATCAAGTCGTGCAGATCGTGGACATCGTGGCTCCAGTGTAAACCCAGATTTAACTTGCATTTACAATCTTCTGCTCAGAACCATCTCTTAGTTGTCATTGCATGTTGAACTAGGTAACACCAGCTGAATTCTTAGTCATCTTGTGCTGCTAGTTTCTGAATCCAAGTCAAAAACTCTCAACTTGTTGTCGAGCCTGTAGTTGTGCAGAAAATTGTCTAGTGTGATGCGGAGACCGTTTTTTTTCATGCAACAGAAACTTGTTGCAAGTTAACCATGTAACTCCGGCTTAATTTTGTAAGCAAACAAGTAAATAGAAATGAATTGAATGGAAATGATCAAGGCAACATGATGGAAGAGATTTTTGAGTATTGAGAGTTCTTCTGTTGATTGGAATAGGATTTAAAGATTTCGATAACAACGACTGTAATGCACATGTCTGTAGATGGTGTTTTCATCAAGAAACAAGATTTTGTTTTAATTTCAGCTCAGAAGTCCTTGGTACACTATTCTGAAAATACTTATTGAACCATCAGAGAGAAGTCTGCTGGAGAGAACTCTTTTTGTTGCAAATGCCAAAGTTTAAATTATGAGTCAGCATCAACAATTATATGTAATTCTATAATTAGTAATATTTTTAACAGTGTGTGTAGATTCCGAAAAGCATGGAACTGATTCTAAATATAATTCATTTTCTTTTAATGTAAATATATTACAAATGGAGAGAGTTCAATGCGATGCTCGATTTGATATTTAATGATGTGATGCCTTGAGGTGACTCGGTCCTGTCCTAAATGCTGGAAGACATGCCGTCATTTAAAACACAGCCAAAAGTATACATGTAGAAATTGAATGATTTTTGATAACTTTTATAGCTCAAGCAAGTTTATTCATTTAAAAAGTATTCACTTACTTATTTACAGTTCTGAGCCTGTTCTGAGTCCCTCTATTTATTTATTTATTCATGCCACTCAATTGTCTCTGATCTACAAAGAAATTTAGTGTAATGCAAATACAACTGGAGTAAAAAAAAATAGTTTTCAAATGATTTTGTGTCTATTGAATGACTAAAGCTCACCAACATCAATATCACCCATGTGAAAAGGTAATTGCTCCTAAACTCGATACTTGATTGCGCCACCTTCAGCAGCAGCTGCAGTCAAATACTTTCAGCAACAGGAGATCAGTCTTTGCCATCGCTGTGGAGAAATTTTAGCCCACACTGTTCGAGAAATTGTTTTAATTCCGAATGTACAAGTATGGGTTGCCCCTTGTAGGTCCTCCTACCATATTTCAATGGGATTCAGGTCGAGACTTTCTTTGACTAGCAGTACAGTAAAATCCTAATTTTATTTTTATTTTTTAGCCATTTAGAGGTGAACTCATGCTCATGCTTGGGGTCGTTGTCCTGTTGCATAACCCAAATACGATGAAGCTATCCAGGCCCCAAAGCAGCAAAGCATCCCCATACCATCACACTACCACCACCATATTTGACTGTGAACATGATGTTCTCATTGGGGAAATCTGTGCTAGTTTTATGGCAGATAAATACAAAGGGACCCATGTCTTTCAAAAAGTTTCCCTTTTGACTCTTCAGTGCAGAGAACATTATCCCATGGACTGGATAACATATTTTAATAGTGTCTTTGTAATGGCGGATTCGTGAACAGTTTAATTAACTGAGATGTAAAAGGTCTGTAGCTACTTAGATGTTCTTCTGGCTACTTTGGTGATTCCTTGGATGAGTTCTCTGTGCTCTTGCAGTAATTTTTCCTAGGCCGGCGACTCCTGGGCAAATTTACCACTGTTTCCTGATTTCTTTGTGGCTCTCATGGTGATTTGCTGAATTCAGAGTTGAAGGGATCGATTTGTAGCCCTTTTCAGCTTATATTTCAATAACCTTAACAGAATTTCAATACCAGCGTTTCAATAACCTTTTCCCCCCGTATTGACCCTAAGTAACATTAATGTATTGCCATTTTGTTGTGTTAAAACTCAGCTTTAGCACAAATTTTTTCATTGAATCCCCACACTGGTAATATAAAAGTAAGTTGTTATAGTCTTATGTAATAATACAGGTATTTCTTTTATTTTAGTGGTTTGGTCTTTGGTCAAATCTCCCAGGCCTCTTTATCCCAACCAAAGTGATTCGTCTTGTCCTTTATGTGCCATTCAGGGGTAGACACTTTGGTCTGAAAGCCTCTTTTTTGGACTGACTCACCAGGATATAAACCACAGGTCACTTTCCTTCATCACATTTTTAAAGCTTCTTTCCTTCCAACGGGCCCAAGAGGACAAGAGGTGTTCTTTTTTTTTTACCTTGACCTTTAAAGGTGAACGGCTAGCACGGCGCTTCCTTTCTCTGCCTGTGGCTTGTTTGTGTGTGTGTGTGTGTGTGTGTGTGTGTGTGTGTGCTGCAATGCAGTGTCCTGCACCTCAGATTCTGTCTCAGAGGCTGAATATCAAAATGTTCCTGCTCTTTTTTTTCATGGAGATTCTGATTTGGGCCCTGCAGGTTTATAGAGAGAGAGAAAGAAAAAAGATGGATGGATCACCGGAGAGGGTAAAGTGTCTGAAAATGAGAAATTGTAATAACAGGGATTTCTTTACAAAATGTCTACTGTGGGATTTTTAGATTTTATTTTCATACCCTCAGCCTACAGTAAGTGTCAGGCAACCCATTTAGCATCCACCTTAATAAATTTACTTAACAGGATCCAGCTCCTTTTCTGTGTAGGCTGAAAATTATACCTCAGAGGTAGGACGCAATTAACAAAATCACAGCTAGTTTTCAGTTCGGTACAGTTGCCGTATAATTACTCGATAGCATCTGTTCATTCTAATAGGTAGTGGGACAAACCTAAGTGAGCATCATGACTGGCATGTTTACTCACGGGTCAGTGACGGCGGTTGTGTGAGTCACTGCACGCTAGTCTCCAACAACACCCGTTTGTTATGATGCCATCTCGGCATGAGGCAAGATGTCGATGGCAGAGCTACAAAGGCGAGTGACTCGGTCTCGTCTGCCTGCTGTTCGAGGGTCGTTTATTTTCTCCTAATCCTGTTCAATACAAAACAGCTCCCGTCGGCAGCCACGCCAAGAAACTCAGTGAGAAAAAGAGAACTTTTTGTGTGTGCGTGTGCGCTGTCAATGTATCTGATGGACATGCCGAAAAGGATTAATGATTCCACCAGAACTTCAGGACATGCAGGAAAACCAATGGAAGTCCACCGTTTTCGGCTTATGCTAAAGCCCAGGAGACACGAAAGACTTAGGATTGGATCAGCCAATCCTTTAAACCAGACCCAACTGCTCTGAATTTATGGGATAGCCAGTGCGCAGCACGTTCGTTCAGCCTGGATCCCATTTTCAGCTTAGTCGCATCTGCTTAGCTTTTTTTTGTCTCATCAATATTTCTAGTTTAGTTAGGGACAATTATTGTAAAAAAAACAACTAAATATCATACGATTTCCAGTTGGTCTATAGATCGTTATATTGAAACAGTCTCTTGTTTTAAAAAGTGTTTCAGTCCATATGAAAAGGCTCATGTGACCACGCCAGCCTAGTCACAGTACATCATATACTTTTATTTCAAACAATAAACTGTGAATGAATGCACAAATGTTTCAAAATGTTCTCAAAAAGTGATAAGCCCAAAGATTCGCATGTGTGGGCTGAAGATAAGGTGGAAGTACGTTTAAGGTTACACTCTTAACACAAAATGTTCACCCGGGTCTTATCCAAAATCGTAGTTTGTGAAGCACTGGAATCAGTCGCGTTACTTTACGTACTCTATTCAAGCATCTCTGCATGAAATGCAATGAAACAAGGTGAAATGGCAAACATCTTCTCATATAAGACATTACAAAGTACAAACCAACGTCCAGGTAAGCAGCCGTGATAAACATTCTTAGCGAACAGTAAGCGTGTAGCTCTCAGGTTCATGCTGGGACATCAGCATTTTCAAAAAATATACTTTCATCCACTCCATGTGAGAACAGCAAAAGTGCTTTTAAAATGCTTCTCCTTTGGAGGGCATTCACTTTCAGTGACATAAATTGTATTTTTTATGTGTTTGTAAAGATAAAATCAGAAAATTGTAAAAAAAAAAAAAAAAAGACCCCCCCCCAACAAAGAAAACAACAACAAAAACAAACAAACACCCCCCTAACAAAAAAAAAAAAAATGTCTTGCTGGACTTCATATTTAAAATTCACATAGAAGTAGTCAGTTAAGATAACTGAATTTCACTGACTTTTACTGATTTTCTAGCATTAGGGCCTTTATCCTTGATCCTGGTTGCAAACTGGATTATCTGGAATAGAAATTCTTGCCCTTGTTGTTTAATCTCTCAGCAATTTTTCCACTACCCAGCTGAACCATAACGTCCACAATTATATATCCACACATCCACTGGATATGAGAACTCTCACCCTATGATTGGCTCCTCTACTGTAAATGGTATCAGCTCATATACCATGAGTACAGAAAAACAAAATGGCTGTAATCAAAGTGATTTATTGAACAGAAGATGGAGTAAAATCGCTATATAAGGGGACATCCCCCATTTAAAAAAACAAAAAAAAAGTAATTGGGAAAGAAAGTGTTTGATGGTTAGAACATACACTGCTTAACTAATTTATTATAACCTGTTATGGAAAAAAAAGCTTTTTTTTCATTTGCTGAACTGCTTTATCGTAATAGGGTCTCGGGGGGCCAAAAGCCTATCTTAGCCAACGTTCAGGGCATATTTAGACATAGAAGTAATTTCTTTGAATTAGTAGCAACTACATTAATCTATAAACTAGCCTTCTTCTGTCTCTAGACATACAGCATTCCTCAGGCCCAACTCTCTGTTTTGCTGCGCATGTCTGCACATGGCCTTATCCTTTTTGCATGAAGAATGCTGGCGAGCTGATATATTATCATATTTGTGTGTTATCTCTTGTAGCTGGTGGGTGTGAATGCCACGCTGAGCAATGATTAGAAATATCAGCCTTTGCAAAATGCCACATTTCTGTATATCATGCGAAGAATGGAACCAGAGGCAATAAACGCAGTGAAGCCTGTCTAATTAAATTCCTTCACATGTACCCATTACTTATGTGGGATCAGGAGGAGGAAACAAACAAACAAAAAAAAAAACACCAATTGTGTTATTAATACATTAATTACATTGAAATGTAAAGATGGCGTGATTAAATTGGGTTGAGGGTTTAGTGGTGTTTTATAGCGTTCATTCTGCTTGGGTGAGCAGTGAACAGTGGTCTGCATTGGGCAGTGTGTGTGTTGTGTGCAGTGTGTGTATCTTGGGAATGCTGTAATTAGAGGAAATAACACCATTTAAAATTAATTGTCGATAATATAGGCTAAGTTGTGTTTGGCTTACTTGATAGGTTATTGGACTTAGACTCAAGCTTGATGATAAAACACAAACTTTCCAGGCCAATATACCTTAGCCTTAGCATTGCTATGCCCCTAGGCTAAGCTGTAGCAGCAATATTTCCATCCATAGTTTAGAATGTAAAATATTGCAATAACACCCTAATATTCTTTATAACGTACATGCATGCACCCTCTGTAAGAGTAGCAAGGTCAAGTGGTAAAAGTTCTGGCGTATGGGATGCTGCGTGGCTGTAAACATTGATATTTTGCAGCTATGTTTTGCTTCAGTACACGAAAGTAGATTAAATCCAATCTTAACAAAAGACAGGGTGGCAAAACAGTTTAGGTCGAAATCTGATACAGAATATTTTATAGTGGATTTTTATTTATCTATTTTGTAAATAAGCGAGTGGCACCTCTCAGCTTGCGCAGTGCATCAAGGGACAGTAAATGGCTAAGAGGCATTGGATCCAAAATGGCGGATTCACATCTACATTCTTTGAGTGAGTGAGCAGATTATATATGTATATGAGTGTGTGTGTGTGTGTGTGTGTGAATATATGACAGTCTTTATCATTCTTGCACATAAAACCCAGTCATGCACATAAGACATTGAGTTACTCTGTACTCTGATATTCTGCACAGAATTTAACATTTACACCTGTGTGTAAAAGTCATGTAAAGAAATCAAATCCTCGCTTGCACATGTGCAGAACTCACTAACGTGTGTATTCTAAAATTATAGAGATCGGTGGCGGACTATGCTGAATACACGGGTCATAATATGTGACCCAGTCTGGCAAAATGAGTCACAGTGACCAAAAATTCAAAATTGAGTTAGCCATACCATTTTAAAGCTTAGAGTCTCCTCTTTTAAATGTATGGCTAACTCAATTTTGAATTTTTGGTCACTGTGACTCATTTTGCCAGACTGGGTCACATATATGTAATTTATGCAGTTGTGTTGTCAGCAGTTTAGTGCTAACCATCAGTCCAAAGTTAAATGTGGGGTTATAGTTGTACATTGTTGTAAATACTCATTTTTAAAATCCCTAAAAAACATGAAAAATTTAACGTATTACTTTTACCCACCTGTTATATCCAATGTTTTTTTTTCTCACTAGGAAATGTGTACAAAGCAAATGGTGGCTCATGTACACTGTTTGAGCTTATAAAGGCTGTTAAAGCAGTCAGCAATGGCACAGTGTACACCTGGAATTACTGTACATTCACAATTTAAAGCTTAATGCCTGCCTTCTACAACTGACACAAACATGGTCCACCTCCTTCCTTTCCTTTAAACCTTGGTAGGCAAAATTCTTGACCTAGAAAACTTGTACATGCAATACACACCTCACTTATTCTTTTTATTTCAACAGGAGGGAAGTGGACAATGACTTTCCATATCTGTCTACTGTATACAGTTTAAAAAAAGTTATATTTTGATTGGCCAAGTAACAGTTTGGTGCAAAACAAAAAAATTCAGTAGTTAAGCATAACAAAACTGGTAAAAAGGAAAAATAAAATTTTTTTTAAATTAGTTTTTTTTAAAAATTTAATTTATATTTATGATTTTTTTGTGGCGCTCTGGAGCTCCATACTCATGCAAATTTCATAAAGCCATGATCTCACTTTTTGTTCTCATGTCCATGCTCACGTGCCCACACAGGCAACCCTTAGACTGTCATTAGTTATGTGCTACACTATAATTACCCACCACATGTTGCTTTAGCTGACTGACAAAGAAAAGTCAAAAAGAGCACAATACAGTTACTGACCATCAGGTTTTTATTTTATTTTTTTTGCCAGTCTTGCAAGTGTAAATTGTGCATGTAGATGGTAAAGTTGATCTCATACCTTCGGGGTGTATGGGCATGAATGCCAGAGTAAAAAAGTGTAAGATAAACATGGTATGAAAGTGCATGTCCTATGAACAATTCAAATATAAACCCTCCATATCCTTCAGAATCTTCTTCTTTTTCTTGTTTTTAATCAGATCCTTCCTACTTTATATCCTGTGTACATGCTTTTAAAATTGAACCCTGACCATGCTTTCTGAAAGGCTACTTGACTAATTGGTCTCCAGGAAACCATGTATAATTAGATCGCCTTTAGGGCCATGTTCGCCTGACAACGATCTATCTTGTTTTCTTAAGGATGTATAAGTCCAGCCTGCAGTGCTTTAATAATGACATACAGTAGGTCTATTTATCAGTGTAATAAATATCTAGCGTTTTAAGACACCAAATGCATTGTCATCATGGAAAAATGGAGGCTGTGATGGATTCATGGACGATAACTGGAACATTGCTCACAGCACTGGAAGTCCTACATGAGGCGCCTTGAAATGTTATTGGTACAAGAGTTGTACTTGGGAGACTCATCACTTTGCTTTAAAGGTCATATCATTTTAAGCAAATGATCGTAAATTAAATATTATGCTATGGTACTGGTAAAGTGTCAAGCCTGTATTTTAAATAAATAAGTGAATTAATAAGTAAATAAGTTGCTTAAAATGCTGATATAAAAATGAGCCCTTTTTTCTTTTGAACTAATGTACAAGCATGCTCGACATGATCTCCATCTTGTGTCGTGTTGTATTGTGCACTCTCCTATAAGATGTTCATGCCACTCTTGGCTCTGGAGTGAGCGCTCATTAAAAGTGATGGATGTTTTTTGCAACGTGTCATCATCACTGTTGTGAAATTATGATATACCACTGTGAGTGTTGAAACACTGTGTTGTACAAGGTCATTATGCAGTTTGTCAAAAATCACCCATGCAACCGATCCATGCAGGTACTGTACAAGACCAGGCAGATTGTTGACAGATACAGATTACTCCAGATATGCTTACAGGGCTTTGCTGGTGGTACTGATATGCTAGTGTTGGCTTCACACACAAAAAAAACACAACATGCACATACACACACACACACACTCCTGTCTCTGTCACTGCTGTGATGAGAATGACACACCACCCAAGCAATATCCGTCCGGATGTGATTGTATGGTGGTGCTACTTTCTGCTTGTGGGCTAAATGATTTTAGAAAGTATTATCAGAAAGTAAAGTCAGAGGTAAATTTTTAAGAAATATTTTATATAATACCACTACCAAGAACTAAACAAACAAAGAGGCTCATTCTAGTTATCTTGCCAGCTAGACTCATAGCTAAATTGCAATTCATGACCAAAAAATGAAATAAATAAACCAGGTCATTAGGTTTCTAAACATACCTTTGTAGCTAGGTATCTTTCTGGGTCATTTTAATTTATCATCTCTATTTATTGAGAGAACTTCTACTTAACACCAATCAGTCAGTTAGTTGCCAAGTTAAGTTGCATTCTAACGTTTACAGTTAAAAGTAGTTAGAGTTTATAGATTGTATACAGTGACATATCAAAACTAAATAGACTTCATTATTTTTGAAAGATATACATATACTGTATGTACATATGTCCAAGTTAATTGAGATACAGCAGTACTCTGAGATGAGTACTTAATTAGAAATTATGAGTCAGTTTCTATGCAACATCAGTAGCCTTGCAACAAGAATTATTTTCAACAGTCCGCTTGACAAAGTCACCTGAACAGAGGGCTCAGGTCAACCTGAGCAGGATGCTATTGATTCATTGCCCTTGCTGGTTATTTGTACACTCACAAGATGTTGACCATCGCACAAGGAACCCCAAGGTTTTGTGTAATCTGATGGTAGTTAAGTCCACCCTCAGATTGACACAATACATCCTCTTTGAAAATCAGACAACTCTTTTGTTCCTGGTGTCTGAGGCATAGCTAGCTGCTATAAATAATTTATATGCATATATCGTACCAAAAAAACCCAAAACCCTACAAAAAATCAAAACTAACAATATATTAACAAGTTTGGTCATAAGTTTTACCAATAAAGCGGCGTAATGAGGGTGATTTGTCTACTGATATGTCTCAGTAGCTGTTATATGTTGTATTTAAATATTATGGGCATTTTTTTTTAACTAAATCATTACAAGAAAAATATATATAATTATGAAGAACTTTTTTAGCTAACACTATCTACTTAAGTTAACATGCAGATGTGTGATAGACAATAGATTAATGTGCAGATAAGAAAATCAAGACTATGGTTTATATCCTTTTCTCACATTTTTCTGGATATTTATTTTAATGTACCTCCACTGCTGAAAAGAAGAACTAACAAAAACATGATCATTATCAAAAAGACAACTTTGCTGCTAGCTACCAATCTAGTAAACAAGTGGCTTATGTTGCATTTGTAATTAGGCATGTTTCTGTTGGACAGTGCTTTAGAGTAATACTGCTACTGTAAACAAGAAAATACTAGTTATCAAGAAAGTTCCTTGTAAACACTAAGCCAGATACTAATCTAACAAACAGGCTACAAAGTAGTGATCTAAAATGTTTATGATTCATATGACTTATAAGAATAATCTTAAAAGATGTTTAAAATTTTTTAGTGTAACTCCAGGTGGCATGGTGGTGTAGTGGTTAGCACGTCCGCTTCACAGCAAGAAGGCCTCGGTTTGATTCCCGGGCTCGGGCATTTCTGTGTGGAGTTTGCATGTTTTCCCCATGTTTGCGTGGGTTTCCTCTGAGTACTCTGGTTTCGTCCCACAGTCCAAAACAAAAACCAACATGCGCAGTAATTGGCTATTTCAAATCGCCCCTAGGTGTGGGTGTGAATGATTGTATGTGTGTTGGCCCTGCAATGGTCTGGTGAGCTGTTCAGGGTGTAGCCCACCTTCACCCAAAGTCGGCTGAGATAGGCGCCAACCTCCCTGCGACACTAATTAGGATTAAGCAGTTTAGAAAACGAATGAATGAGTGTAACACCACTACGAGAAACAAAATTAGCAAATGAGACATGCTAGTTATCAAGAAGATATCTGGCTAACGTCTTCCATAGCTAGCTAACATTCAAAAGCCAGCTAACACTTTATAATTTATATATCTTTTGCAGTAAGATAGCATTCTTTAAAATTTTTTTTTATCTGACACCACTGCTAAAACCTAAGCAAACAGAACACAGAAAACTTCATAGCCAAATAGCTACCGAACTAAGAAGTAAGTGACTAAGAATCTGCTGTTTTGTATCAAAAGGATTTTATCCTTACAATGATTTTGGTGGCAATGTATCTTTCTGTGAACTAAAAAAAAACCCTCTAAAAAACAAAAACAAACAAACAAAAAACAACAACATATATTTAAAAGAGTAAAAACATGCTAGTTATCAATAATGAGTCTTGGTAGCACTAAATATCCTACTATCTATTTAGCGAGTTAACAAATTAATGTTAGTGAGCAAAAGAGTTTATGGTTATTGTACCATATGGAGCTATATAGCATTCTGAGCAGAGTTCTAGCATAAAACCACTGAAAGATAATGAACAAACATTGTTCACATGTTGCTAACACCATATACTATACAGTCATTGACAAAAGTCTTGTTGCACATGTGACCATCCTATTAACCGATTTTAATCAGCTGTGACTTAAAATAACCCTCTGATGGTACTGAATAATATGTGCTAGAAGCAGTATTGGAAAGAATTTTTTTCTAATCTTTACAGCTTTTTAAATATAAACATTCCTGTTTTTGCCTGGACAAAAGTCTTGTCTCAAAGACTTAATTTCAAATGGCCTTTTTTTTTTTTTATAACTAAATATATAATATTGTAACAAATATAACATCATATTGATAAATTAAAAGCATCACTCAAGGTCAATAGAGCCTCTGCAAACATGGCCATGATGGTACCAGACCCCCAGGTGCTCGTCATGATGAATAATTATCATATTGAAAGAATCAGACACCTTCAAGATGTTCAAATTACAAATAATAAAAATGTGTAAGTGCTACTAAAAATTCTTGAGGTCCAAGACAGTTATAATCCATCTTTAATACACAAGTAAGCTATTTTAGAGGGCAGCTTGTTCATCAAATGGTCAGAAAACAGTCTGGAGTTTTTTTCTCCATGTTTATGCTAATAAAAGTTTCCACGTGTTCGGGCCTTGGTAAGCATGTCATGGTGTTCTAGCTGTGTCTTGTACAGGACCTGTATGGTGTATGGTCACCACTAGATCACTGCAAGAAATATGATGTAGAGTTGATGCTGAAGTAGACATTGTTAGCTATGAGTCCTAATGGAGCTTTTGAGGGAGTCATCAGGAGGAACTACAACTTTTGTGCAGTCAGTTGTTTTGTAGATAGTTTTCGTTGCATGACCGAGCTTACCGAACTTACCTTTGTGTACCAAGGGGGTCTGAATTTCTTATTACTGCTTGCAAATTATTTTCATTTGCTTTTAGGAGATCTTAAAGGTTTCTATAGTTTTTGCAAAAAGATTTAATAAATTGCCTGAAAGCTGCTTTAATACCTGTATTTTATGTATATTTAGTTAATTCAGTACTTTTCATTTTTTTTTTCTAATTTTACTAATTATATTTTCCTAATTACTTTGGTCCAGAATTTGATGTTACATGATTGCAACAAGACTTTTGTCCATCCTAGAATGGATATGTTCGACCTTTATTGACAGTAAAAATTATAAATAAATTGTAAGTCATATCTGATTAAAATCGGTTAATAGGTTGGTGAGATATGGGCTTTTATACATGAAAGTCCACATGTGCAACAAGACTTTTGTCAATGACTGTACATAACCTACTCTTTTGTAGTGTACTCTTTTTACACTACACCATAATAAATGTCATGGGGCAGTACAGACTCTACAACTAGCATCTGGATCTCCAACCAGCAATTTTGTGTGCCTGGGTTCGACAATCTCTGACCCCCTCTATCTCAACACAGAACTATACAAGAACATTGGCAAGGCTGCTACTACCACAACAGCAAGCTGATGCAACAAAACAAGAGACAGGTTTACAGCACCTACTTTGTCAGCACCCTTCTGTATGGCAGCAAGACCTGGACAACGCATGACCGACGAGAACACAAGCTAAACACCTTCCACATGCACCGCCTCTAATGCATCCTGAACATCACCTGGCAGGACAGAGTTCCAAACAGTACCGTCTTAGAGAGAGCAGAATGCATGTACAGCCTGTTGAAACAATGTGGCTTGGACACATTGCACGTATGGGCGATGGCCGAATCCCTAAGGACATCCTCTACAGAGTACTAGTGCAAGGAACTCGCCCTGCAGGCTGACCCCAACTGGGCTTCAAAGACATCTGCTAGAAAGAAATGGAAGCCGTGGGCATTGATCTGACCACCTGGCAGGCTGCAGTTTCAGAACGACCAACCTGGAGAGAAAAGAAAGGCCTCTCCAGCTTCGAAGAGTCACTTTCTCAGCAGTCTGAAGCCAAGAGACAGAATAAGGAGGCCTCCTCCAAGACAAGTAAGACTGATGTTTGAATTCATCTGTACTTCCACAATGACCTGAACCACAACACCAGACGCTGCTGAAGATCCTCCACCCAGTGCTCGAATCCATAGTCTCCTAAGACTGACGGATGTATATTTCTGTAATTAATGAGCATGTTAGAGGTTGAAAGTTATATTAAGAAAGTCTTAAAAATGAAAATAATCAAGTCACCGAAATCTTATTGGGCTGATCACTGAAACCTGAACAGCAATGACAGTGGACTACACATACAAACATTGTTTTAGTTGAAAATTTAGTGTGAAGGGTCTTAATATCATTGATATTATTCATAACTTAATCTAGCTTAATCACAACATGCTCAGTTTTATCAAGGCCATTCTACTGAACGTCTGAGCGCTTTCATTCTTATGTATGAAAGACCATGCCAATATTCACTGTGAGCTGTATTATATACTGTATATTATTTTTTTGCCATTGCAATGAAGTTTTATTTACTTTCTGAAGTGGCTATATAAACACTTTTTTTTGGGTGTTACTTGCGAAGCAAAGGGAGTTTGTTATTAAAATTGGCTTTTGCTCTCATTACCGCTCTTGGACCATTGTGACATTTTGATAACCATTCTGAACCTTTTAAGCTCAACTTCCCTGCCTTTATTTATATGTATAGTAAATAAACATTTGATTGCCAACTCGTGCCGCAGCGTTTTTTGATGTCGGTAGAGAAAAAACAGCCTCAGTGCTGGTCTATTCATGTCTCCTAATTAGATCTGACTTTTAAAAAATGATTTCATCATTTGTATATGCACTTTTTCTACGAACTTTAATGCACTGCTGCCAGCTGAATCAGGTCCTGTGATATGATGGTCATACCCTTCGAGGTAGGTGAGGCCATAATGAAAAGCATTCTACTAAAAGAGCTGTGAGTTTCGAGTTTAGCTCGCCATGAACCAGGCTAGAGGTCACATGTTTCTGAAGCTTATTCGCCTCTGGGCTTGAACACAGAAAGTACAAATATTTTACAGGGAATCAATAATGTTCTACCACATACTAACCTTTAAACTAACAAACTACTCAGTCTTTTTTTTGTCAGTCTCTGCTTTATTACTATTTTTTCTCGTGTTTTTATTCCAGTCTGTGACTGACAGTGAAATCCCATCAATCCTGTGCTAGGCCTTAATAAATGTGAGGGTATTGCATGCTTATTTGTATGCTTGTATGCTGATTTGTACATGGAGCCATCCAGAGCAGCCGAAAGTAAATCATTTCTCATATGTTATGTGTTTTGCCGAGTTGCAACATCAGACTCTCTGCATCTTTAACATGATATTTTCTTTTGTTCTCTCTCTCTCTCTCTCAGATCTTCCCACTCTTCCATTCTCTGTCCTCCTTCCGTCACTTTAATCAGCCTGTTTTAATTACTGCCGCCCTCAGAGTCACCCTCTGTTCGTTCACTTGTCACCTTTGGGAGATGGAACCAGGATGGGGAGACAGAAAAGTAAAACAAGGTCCTGTGTTTCCCGTGGGTGTAGGAGCAGGCCTGGTAATAGCATGAACATGAAGCTAGGCACTTTGCTGGATTGCCAGCTCGCATCTCCCCTAGTGCCTGCTGGGTCTCTTCAACACTGTCTTGACAAATGGATTTTTTTTTTTTTTTCTCGCCTCAACTCTTAAGACGAAAGGCAGGGTGAGGACATGGGGACTGTTCTATCACAGCCTACGAAGGTCTTTAAAAAAATCTCTGTGATGTGGCAATGCATTATACAAATCCTGCTGAAAGAAAGTACACAATCTGTTCAGTTGATTAAGACTGCCATGTATGAAATCTCTGCTGGATGGTTTTCTTTACAGTAAAAATAAACGCTGTGTTTTAGGCTTCTTAATGAAGCCCAAATTACTGCGACCTTCAGTGTCACTGCGTTTTGATGCTTTGACATCAGTTTGTTCCATTATTAGTAAGTTCTGCTCTGCAGGAGAATGATTTCAGGGGAACAAGAATGCAGTAAAAGCCTAATAATCCAAGGTTACTTTTGCTCATTAGCATCTCTTTCTAAAGGAAGGGTCTTTCAAGGACAGTGTTGTTGTTCGATGCCGTGGCAGTGCTTTTTCATTTGGCATATTCAAGCGCTGTGCGTACAGAGAAAGCATTAAGGTGGGTGCTCGTGAATATTTTATTTCTCTTTCAGTGGAGCTAGCCTAAATTCAATTTTAATTGTCTCTGAAAGGAAGGTCCATCCACTTCGTGAAAGTCTAGGAATAACAGTCTTTATTATAGAAGTTAGTGGGGAAGTGTTGATATTAAATAAAGGGATAAAAAGATATTGAGCCTACTGTGGATTAAATATTTCAACATATACTTTCCAGGTATTATGCTCTTGCTTTTTATTAATAACATTAGTATTTTACATAACCATTTTCTTAACTTAATTTTACAAAATTTATTAAACTTCTTTAGCATCAACAAATTATGAACTTAAACACTAATAAACTTTGATTAATATTTAATTTAATAATGAATGTGTAATAATTAATCTACAGTTATATATCAGTTAGGTCTTTTTATTACTCATTTCTCTGTGTGCTCTTAATTCAGAACTAAAAATGAGTCCAGAGAGATTATTATATAATTTGAACCCATAATGAAAGCATGCTTATTACAGATATGCAAATGTAATATTGATTTACATCCAAAAATCAAAAAAGTTGGTATGGTATGTTGAAGTTTAAGTTAAAATTGAATTGCACTCTACTTAAAAGTGCCCATGCACTAATGAATGTTTTATCTTCCATTATCAGTTTATTTTGACTGAATACAAAGGTTTATTGGTGAAATCACACAGCACATGGGCTTAATTTCTTATATTAACCTGTTTTACATCTTGCTTTGGATTTGTGTCTGTTTACAATAACAAGACTGTGTGACCAGCTGAAGGATCTTGTGCATATGCGATAACTTGGTAGTGCGGCAATGATTTGTAGAAAGCGGAAAAGTCTGAGATTAAATGTTAAGAAAGAGAAGAGGGCATAAGATTAATAAAAAGATGGCAATGTTTACTAATATCATGGCACCCTGTGCAGGGAGTAAGCAAACGGTTTCAGAAAGAGATGTGACCGATTCCATTTTATTTTCAAGAAATATACACTGTATTTCATATTTATTTAAAATGCCTGGTAAGTGAATGGACACCTTTTAAAATAATAGAACATATTTTTATTTATTTATTTATTTATTTTAATTAAAAAAAAATTTTTAACCCCACTATTTTTTAAATTTTATTTATTTTATTATTATTATTTTTTTAATGGTTGTTTTATTTAATTAATTCAGTCAATTCAATTTTGATCCTTAAAGCACTTTTTAAAAAAAACTTGGGATGGTAAAGCATTTATGACTTTAAATGCTCGCCATTTGTTCTTACACCTCTTGAACGGTGTTTAGGGATTGAAGACACCACTTGATAAAGTGTTTCAGGTGTTATTTTGTCCTATTCTTACTTAAAACAGGTCTTCAAGTTATGAAACATTACAAGGTCATTGTTGCGTATTTCTTTTCGAAAATTCATCACACATTCTGTATTGGGGACAGGTCAGGACTGCAAGTCCAGGCCAATTCAGCACCCATCCTTTTTTCTCCTTGCTGAAATATGTATGGGTGTCCCTGGAAAAGAAGTTGCTGCAAAATTTCAATGTATTTTTCTGCATTAATGCCGCCATCTCATAAGTGTATGTTACCTTTGCCAAAGTCACTGACACAACTTCATTCCATGACAGACCCTGATGTATGGATACGTTCAAAACTGGAATAACATCAAGAGTTCAGTGTATGCCTAGGTGCATAGTTCTGCAAATCGTTAATATGTGACAGGGGCATAAATGGAGTTATATCAGCTGTGGATGGCTAATAGTTCTTGATGCAGTGCTGGCTGAGGCAGCAATAATCACAGGGATTCAGCTTAGGCTTGTGCCCTTACCCTTTATACACCAAAATTCCTCCAGCCTCCTTAAATCCTTCAGTGATATTATGTACCGTAGAGGGTGAAATATATTAATCCTTTTCAATCTATCTTTGGGGAAATTCTTTTTAAGCATCTCAATAATTCTTTCACTCCTCCTCAAGGATTAGGTCTTTCCTGTACATGGTTTTTGTACCAAATCATAATCACTTATTGACATCACATCTTATAAATGATCTTATTACTCACTCTTAATTGCCCCACTACAACTTTATTTGTATGAGATTTGATAAAAAAAAACATCACTTTGAAACATGATAAAGGTACAGAAACAGTGATGCAGAATTTTTACTATTTTAAGTATAATATAAGTTTGTAAAGCCAAGCAAATCTAAGCAACTATAGTTTCAACAAAAACTTGAGGTCCTTGAGCTGAAGCAGCCAAACACAACCCAAATGTGGTATTCTGCTTATTGCAAGGTTGTGAGTTTGTACATAAGATAAGCATGAAGCCACTATTGAGCTTCCCAGCAAAACTATTCACTGCTCAGATTTATTCTTGAATTGTATTCTTCAGCAAATGTTGCTTGTGATTAAAGTGTCCTTCAACAAACAAAAACACTTCTGAAGCAGAAAACAGCAAGATTTAATTTTACCAGCATGTGTGGTCTCATGCAAAAGTTTGTGGGCCCCATGGTTAGATGTCATGTTTTGTTGGGCAGACACTTTAAGCTGACATATATTTCTGCCATGATTATTGTACAGTTACTGTTTATCTGTTGAATTTAACATGAACCATTAAACACAATTTGGCATTTGCAAAAGTTATATTTTTTCATTAGATCAATTTTCTTAAGATTTAATTGACTTGCTAGGCTTTAATCCAAGTAGGGTTTGGATTATTAAATGTGTGGGCAGCTTCCAAACATAATCTAAGATAGAAGCATTTTGTAAGGAAGAAAGGAGGAAAATTCCAATAGCATGAATAGAAGAACAGTAGCTGGCCATGAGAAACGTTTTAAGGCTGATTTCTGCCAAATGGGTGGTACCAAGTATCGGATGCCTTTTTCTAAGTATGGACATTTTTGAAGTTTTTTTGTTTAGCAAATAAATAGCAATAGTATATTAATATTTGCAGGAATTCAATATCTTAGCTTTGTTCCCGGCATAGTTTTACTTTAAAACACCAACCAAATATTTGAGCAGGAGTCAAGACTCTTGAGTTGTACAGATTTTTGCACACGGCTGCATTGAAAAGCTGAATCTCCAGAACGTATGCGCTAAATATCTATGTATACAAAATAACATTTTAAACATGAATTTGATATTTGACCTCTATGTTCAGTTTGGTCTGATTTGCCGAAGTCCTTTAATTAGTATGATTAAATGTCCAGTTAACTGATCACTGATTAGCAACTACCCCAAATATACCAAGTTGTATTTTTCAGCCAGTCTCAAATAAAACCAGCAAATTCCCTTCTTTACTCTTTTTTAGGTTCTCACGCCACAACAGCTTGTGAACTCGTGCCTGTT
This sequence comes from Neosilurus mollespiculum, assembly GCA_030014195.1. Classification (NCBI taxonomy): domain Eukaryota; kingdom Metazoa; phylum Chordata; class Actinopteri; order Siluriformes; family Plotosidae; genus Neosilurus; species Neosilurus mollespiculum. The sequence goes on along the minus strand of JAQMYF010000023.1, from coordinate 19,041,697 downwards.
AATTACCTCAGCTCTGGGTCCTGAGGAGATTTGGAAAGTGAAGGTATGTGTATTGCATCACTTTTCAATGTGATAGGCTGGTTGCATTGATTGATTTTATATATTTCATTTCAGCTTTTTCAGCTTTTTCATTTCAGATTTTCTTTTCAGCTTTTTTTTTTATGCTCAGGACGTTTATTACAGACAGCATAAACAAAAACTGATTTTGATAGTCATCCTTTTTTATTTGTCTGTCTGTCTTTCTTTCATGTATTTCAGTCTTTCTAAGATGCAGATTTTGTCAGATTAAGATTTTTGGATGGTCTTATTAAAAGAAGAAGGAAAAGAAAGAGGGGGAAAATAAATTCATGAAAGAGAAAAGCAATCCAAATAAAATTCAGCACGAGAAAAATATTCAGTTTAAAATTTATCATTTATATTATTTATAATTTCAATACTTTTATCTATTACAGGTATTTTTTTATGAATGTAATATATGAACTACATATATATATATGAAAAGTTCTTGCATATAATGTGAGCCATGAATAACTATTTGCGTTTGCACTCTTCTGCTTACACACACACCTTTCTTCTTTAAACCCCATATTCATTACACATTGAATCTTATGAAAAGGGTCCAGTAGACATGAGGAGCACTTCCAAATCCTTGAAGATTAGTTAAAAGTGTGTGACATGAAACACTTTTTAAATATCCAATCAGGTGTCAGTTTGTGGGAAGGGTGGGATTGAGGTGGAGGATGAGGGTGGATTAGAGGCTTGATTATTATGATATATCAATATGATTACCATGATATATGAATGATATTTTACTCTCAGTATTTTAGCATTGTTATGATTACATGCTCATAGGAAATGGAAAATGCTAATAATTAAAGTCAAATAGATTTTTTGAACAATCTCCTAGTCTGTAAGCACTCTTACACTTAGTATTTTGAAGCATTGAAAGCATTTATCCCAAACTACGAACAAATGTACTTTATATTCCCTATAAAAATCCATGACACTAGTCCAAATAGTATATTTGTATAAATAGTATTAATTTATTAAGCTAAAACCCTTTTAGACAGGAGTTAGTTTGGGAAATTGTTTTAGCTGGTTGTGTAGGTACTTGGTAAAAAGGTAGGTTTTAAAATTCAGTCATTCAGATTCAATGGTACAACAGGCACAGTGTTGCAAGTGTGAGATATTGACTTGCATTTGTGAGCTCAATTTACATAAACATGTCTCATACCTGCCAATAACATCCCTGGCTTGCATAAAAAAGCTACATCTTTGTGCAGTATAACTCCACTTCTCTTTGTAGAACACCCCGTCCTCATTTCCTGCAAAGAATCCTTCCCCTGCATTGTCTCTCTCTCTCTCTCTCTCTCTCTCTCTCTCTCTCTCTCTCTCTCTTTACCATAGGCAGTTGCTCGGGCTTTATCTTGTCACATGACAAATAGATCTCATGTTTATTTTTATGAGAAAGTGGGATTTGGGGATCAAGCATGCTGTCTGGATCTCTTTAGCTAAAAGATTGTGTCGTGCTTGAGCATCATCTGTGATTGTTCGCATGGTGTGCACACCAGTATGTCCACAAAACAACAGATCATCAGAACAGACGAGAACAACAGAAACAATTGCTGGAGTTTTTTTTTTTCTTATGGACTGAATGTGTTTGCATTGAATCCTGATTACAGCTTTAGATCACGCAGAAATGCTTTTGAAAGATTACAATTTTCACAATTCTCCCTCGCCTTTGTTACTAAGTCAAACACATTTCCACAGCATTGTGCTCGTTAATTGTGTCCCCTTCTTTCTCCTGACTTGTCTGTTTTGACTGCACGTCCGATCACGTTTCAAAGCTGTTTAATTGGCCTCGTACTCCCACCTCACAGAGTTGCCTTTATTAGTCCTGGCATTTGTAATTGCATGCTTAGTGGTAATTATAACCCACGTCAACAATTTGCAGGATTTAATAGGACGCCCGCTGAGCACGCACGCGTTCAACTGGATGGCCGATGGCGGCCTCCTTGTGCGTTATTGGGTAATATTCTCACAGCAGGAAAGGGGTCTTGGGCGACTGGCAAGTCTGTGCTCTTTTTTCATTCGCTCTTTTGCTTGGTGATGGCAGTGTTGCTTTACAAGGCTTCACTATTTTAGTAATGGCTCATAATAGGTTGAGGTATTCAAGGAGGTAGAGAAAGTCTCAGAAAGAAAGAAGAGGCTCATTCATGGTGGATGATGAAGGAAAATTGTATACAAGGATGAAGTATTTCTACAAAGAGCCACCTTCAAAATGACTAATTCAACCCCCCATCAAATGCATCATACAACAGGTGTACATCAGGTCCATGACAAAAAATTGGACAAATTCCTAGGACGGTTGTGGACGTGTCAACAAAGCAGTTAAAGACCCTTATTGTAGAGTTTTTTGCATGATAAAATTTAGTTGTGCGATGCCCTAAAACATCCTACGCCTGTGTTATGATGGACACAGGAATTTCCTATGCTTCTTGGCTCATTTAATGTGCTCACAATTGTGAGGTTTTCTTACAATAGTCCTATAATTGCTCTATGATAAATCTGCGAGACGTCCTTATACATCCATATGTGTCATACTACATTTTTACAACAGTGTAAGGTTAAGTGTATGTTATGTATGTACAGCGGTTGTTTGACATACAACACAGTATGCTCACTGGATCCAATCCCTTCCACAATACTCCAGACCAGGGGTCACCAACCTTTTTGAAACTGAGAGCTACTTCTTGGGTACTGAGTCATACGAAGGGCTACCAGTTTGAT
>JAQMYF010000023.1:19019916-19032457 GCA_030014195.1 Neosilurus mollespiculum | reverse complement strand
TGTGTGTGTGTGTGTGTGTGTGTGTATATATATATATATATATATATATATATATATATATATATATATATATGTATGTATGTATATGTATATATATATACACACATGATGCAATATATTTGCACAAAATGCTAGAAGTTAACCATAACCTGTCAATTATAAACAAAATTAGACCCTGTGGGATGATTTTTTTTGCTGCTGTCATTGCTGACAGTTTTGAATTTCATGGTCTCAACTACAATGTGGAGTTCCAGCTCAGAAGGTTCTACCTGATATCTCCCACAGTAACACTCCTCAGCTAATTACCAGGAGCCGAAACTGGTGTAGCAGAAGAGTGAAAACACAAATGTGTGACTCTGAGTTTGACACTTTTGGTGTACAAGGTACACACATCAGAGTGAGATATTAGGAAAGAGAGGACACTGTGTGAAGACGCTCTTCATTTTGTTGTGGATCAGCGCTTCTGTGATGCATTACCTGTCCATAACCCTAACCACATTGAAAACTCAACTACATCAAGGAACGATGGTTGCCAGGCACATTTAGAACACCTTCTTCCCTGGAGACTCTTCTGAAATCGATTTGCTTGTCCTTTTTTTCCTAGAGTATCGAGTTTGTTATTCAGAATAAGAGTGGAATAAAATAAAACATTTATAGCATGAGAACTGAATAACCCACTCCTTCATTCTGTTACAGTTCTGTTTTTTTTTTTAAAGGTAATAATCCCTTGGCGCAGCAATACCATGCACAAAAAATATAATTGCATCACATTTTGTCTAGTCCTCAATGGATTTTTTTCAGTGGTGGTCTGCATCAGGATTGCTCTGCTCCAGCTCACTATGGTAAAAAAAATTGGTAAAGTTTTTTTTTATATTAGGGTCAGCCCATCATTTATGAAATGATCAGAAATGAAATGCCAGGTTTGTTATAGCACAAGGATCTATTTACCTATTACAATTTAATTTCATTCTACTTGTGAATGATTATTTAATGTAAATGCTGGATAAGTCTTTTTTGTTAGAATCTTAACATTTCCAATGACACACTTGATCTGCTTTCGGTGGAAAACCAAAACAACAAAATACCATATTAATTCAGTATCATGGTTGTTGCGACGTTATGAGAATGTTTCACAAGTAGTAAGTTGTTTGTAAAGTGTTTAAAGAATCACTTTTGCTCATCTATAATTTTACAGACAGTGTTGTCTGTGTTGTTTGAGTTCAAATGGATTGTTTCTTTTGTTCTTTGAAAAGTTAGCTTGGCAGGTATGATGTATCTCTTAAAATATACTATATATTTAGGCACTGCCTAAAAGTAGAACTCCTGATAGATGTCTCTATTCGTAGGTGTCTGAGCCTGGGTTTGCTTTTTCCCTTTCCTGTTAGTTTACTTATCCATTTACTGAGCTCATGTTCTGTCAAGCTTCTGATTTTGGTGTTTATTTGACAAACAAGTTTGTCTGCCTACCAGAGTTAGATTGTGTTTTTTATTACGCACAAATCTGAGTAATGGTGTATGAACTATGACTATTAATGATTGTAATAATAATAATAGTAGTAATAATAATAATAATAATAATAAAAACAATATATATATATATATATATATATATATATATATATATATCTCAATCGTGCAAGACAGTGAGACATAACAGCAATCAGGATCAACTCAGTGGCCTTATTGAGTTTGCTGTGGTGGGCAGGCACGGATATGGGATGGAGATGGGGCGATGCCATCTAAGCTGCTGTTCTTTCTCTGCCTACTAGAATTTCCTTGTTAGCAATCTTAGCACCTCTGTATTTTCGACCTGATTCTACTGGCATATTCTGATATCTCTATTCAGAATAAATATTTGAAGAGACTTTTTAATATCAAGAGACATTTTTAATATAAAGCATCCTGTGTAGAGGGTAAGAGAGATTGCACTGACTCCAGCATGCAAGCCAGATTCACTGCAATCTCTCAAAAGCTGTACACAAGAGACTTTAAGGTTTGCGTCATTTCTGCATCATGAAACAGTCTTTTGGAATTTTTAATTGGCTTGGTAGCACATAATAAAACATCACACTGTTGTCCTTCATCTTCTTTCTGTATAGTATAGTTTCAAAGCCAGATCAATTGAAAGTTGCTCTCCTAGTACATTAAATGGATTTTGTTAGATACTTAATAAACATTGGTTGTGAATATTCTCTCTTTAAAATAAATCTTACTCCTAAGATAGAAAACCACTTGAAAAACCAAGGTGTGATTTCACATTTTATTCTGAAGCCATTTGTCTCTTTTAATGCTTCACTATGTCACTATTCAAACTGCATATTATGATTCTTGTCATTCTGTCAGAGATGGATGGTATTGGGAAGCAGGGTCCCCCCAAACCCCCCCATCCCTTTTCTTTATTATGGAATATTAGCTGTAGGATGGTTTGTCAAGTGAAGAGACCGGGTAATCAAAAGCAACTGAAAATACAATCGCCTGTTACATTAAAATCCTTAATCATAGTACTGTATCAATAGTGACAACTGACAGAAGAAAGACCATCTGTAATCCATCACATCTGTAATTTATGGCAATCTGTACAGAGCAGGTGTGGTGTTTTTTTTTTTTTTTTTTTTTTTTTTTTTTTTTTTTTTTTTTTTTAAGAATGTATTAAAATCATCAGTCTGTCTCAATTACTTTTTCAATATTATTGGATTATATATTATAAAAAGTTGCAAAATGAATATGAAATATAGTTGTCAACAAGGTTAAAAATAATTATTTTTACTGAAAATAATAATTTTCTTTTGCCTAAAATCCTCTGTCTGCAGCTACTACAGACCTTTGTCATTCTAAATGTACGTTTGTCAAGGTTAGATGAAGAAATTTGAACCCATGCTTCCTGAAGCACCTCCCACAAGTTGGACTGGCTTAATGGGCACTTCTTCTGTGCCGTATTGTCATGTCATGTCATGCTGCTCCCACAACAACTCAATCGTGTTGAGATCCAATGACTGTGCTGACATTATTGACAGAATACCAGCTGACTGCTTCTTCTCTAAATAGTTTTTGCATAGTTTGGAGTGTTTTGGTTCATTGTTCTGTTGTATGTAGAAAGGCTCTCCAGTCAATTGCTGTCTACAGGGTATAGCATGGTGTTGGAAAATGGAGTGATAGCCTTCCTTGTTCAAGGTTCCTTTTACCCTGTACAACTGTCCAACTTTACCCACCAAAGCACCCCCAGACCATCACATTACCCCCACAACGTATGACGTGATGTAAAGCACTTCACCTACATCTTTTCCTTTATTCTTTACCTTACATATTATGTTCTTTGTGACCCAAATATCTTAACTTAGATTGTCTGTAGCAGTCCCCCAATCTTCCACTCTCCATCATGATCAGATTGCATAGTCTTCACCTCAACATGCATCAGTGAGCCTTAGGTGCCCATACCCATCTCACAGACTCACTGGTTGTCCTTTCTTGGACGATTTTCCTAGGTAATAACCAGTGCATACTGGTTACCCCCTACAAGACCTGGTGTATTGGAGAGGCACTGAGCCAGTTACTTAGATCCCTACACTCGTCCATTTTTCCTGCTTCCAGCACATCAGTTTCAGAGAAAAAACTGTTCACTTACTGCCTAATATATGAAGAGCCGAGAATCAAAGTGGTCTAACCAACAGAAAACAGAAAGAAAAAATTACAAAGTTTTTGCAATATGAAAAAACCAGGGATAATGCTCACAAGGTCATTAGGAAGATAAAGGGACCATTCTGGCACGCATAGACCTTATCCACATCTGTCGAAATATGACCTTAGCTCATTTTTCATTTTTAGTGGGTTAGACCACTGTGGCTCTCAGCCCTTCATATCTCACCTTCTGATAGTGGTATTGTAACAATATAATTAATGAAATTAGTCTGACTGGTTTGTGATGTTCTGTCAATGCTCTGCTGGGAAAACTCAGGTCCTTGAATTCAGGTGGATGATATTTTGACATGCACTATCTACCTAAACATTATTGCAGACCAAGTACACTCTTTAAGTTAGTAGTGTTCCCTAACAACAGTTGCCTCTTTTAGCAGGATTAAGGACCCAAGGAAAACTGGCCTCCAAATGTTCCCCATCTATTTCAGGGCTTTTTTTTTTACCACTTTCCCTTTTTTGTTTGCTTCATGCTGTATGTGAAAAGGCCTTTAATGGGTTAGACCTCTTGGTAACACAAGTAGGACCCACACAATAATAGGCACACTAGGTTTTAATGTTATGGTTCATCGGTGTACATACATACAAATATATAAATACACAGAACTCGGATAAATAGCCATAAGAAAATCACTTGATATTAAAGGTAGGTGAAATAAAAGGCTTCAGTTTGCTATGGCGGATAAAGATTGAACAATAAAAAAATGGTCATGAGGTCTGATGAGTCCAGATTTACCCTATTCCAGAGCAATGGGCATGCTAGGATAGGACGGGATTACGTGACCCATGACCCAAGCTATAGACCCTTCATGCATGGTATCCATTGTACAAGACTCTGGAGGCAGTGTTATGATCTGGGGTTGCTTCAGTTGGTCAGGGTGAAGTGCAGTAATGTAATGTGACAACAAAATCAAGGTCAGCTGATGACCTGAATGCACTGAATGACCACTGAATCCCATCAGTAGAGTTTTTCTTCCCTGATGGCACAGATATAAAATTCCAGCTCAGTCATTTTCACACATGAACTGACATCACTGAGTACAGACCTTAACCCCAGTGAAAGTTGGGGATGTACTGGAAAAGGCTTTACTGGGCGGTTTGACTCTCCCCTCATTAAAATAAGATGTTGGTGAAAAATAAAAATCAATACAATGCAAATAAATGTTACATAAGGTTGTCAAACCAGTGCCACATGATTGGGTGCTGTAATCAGAGATAAAGTGTTCCAATGACATACAGTATAAGAGTAAGCAAAAAAGAATTTTGGTCTTTTTTTTGTAGGTCTGCAAGTAGTTTTTGATAAAAACTTGCGAAATGAATAATTGTGAAAATTGTTTACTTAGTAACAGCAAGTCACTACTGATACATAATGGACATATGATCTGCTTCAGTATAATGTATCAGCCCTAATGAGATTGCAGGGCCTTTATTGCAATGGGATCTTGATTAAGGTGGAAAGTGTGTGTGTGTGTGTGTGTGTGTGTGTGTGTGTTTGTTTGTGCATAGGCCCAAAAACCTCCTTTATCTAGCTAAAAAAAAAACAAGCCTGCGCTGAAGTAGCTTTATAATTGTGGACATCAAAAATGGCCTCTGGAGCAAGTGTCATCGGCATTATACACATTCTTTTTCTATTTCCCCCGAAAGAATGTATTTGTATAGAAAATAATTGTACTTTGAATGTGCAATCGGCAAGCCTTGTCTCATTATCGCTCTGTCAATGCTCCAAATGTGACGAGACAGGACAAGTGAGAGAGTGTGTGTATGATGAGAGGAACACCCTGAAGCAAACAGAGCTGTTGGCTCTGAGGCCCATCAGATGTGCTAGTTGGCGTCTCTGTAAATATCATTAGTGTGTGTGTGTGTGTGTGTGTGTGTGTGTGTGTGTGTGTGTGTGTGTGTGTGTATGTGTATTTCTGAAGCACACTCCAGGCCTTCAGAGCGACTCGTTAGTATGTGGCTAGTGGATCAGACCCTGCGCCTGTGCTCATTTTCGTTCCACGAATGAGTGTGTTATCGAATAACACTCCCCTTTTCTCCTATAATGCAAAAAGGAGGTGGGATCCAATATCTTAACTTTATGTAGCACTGCTGCTGTTAAAAATAGCAGCACTGTCCATGATAGGCCATATAAATCCCCAGCTTGGGAAAAAAAAGGTAATTGCTTCTACATGACTTGAGCTGACATCCTAGACGGGTTTTTTTTTAAAAAAAAAAAGGAAACAAAATGAACATCAAGGTGCCCCTGCGTGTCTGCTTAACTGTTCAGCATGTTGACATACATTCCTCTAAAAGGTTTAGCTTCTACCGGGGCAGGATGTGAAATTACTTAAATCTTGTACATACTGTTGTAGGATAGCCTTCACTGAGGGGAACAGAGGGTTAGGAAAAGCTCCAGACTGCCATTTAGTAACAATTATAGCTCTTTATGTTAAATGCAGTCTATCACTGGTCTTAGTGCAGACAAGAATTCTCCTCAGTAGTCCTGTTAAGAATAAAATAAAGGCCTTCTGTTCCAAGGGAGTCTACTCGAGGACATGAAAACACACTTGCTTGGTTGAGTGAGCACTAAAAAAAAAAAAAAAATTCATGCGCATTTCTGACACCAGGGACTTCAAGCTCGAAGCTTCCTTACATGGCAGGCATATTTATTACTCGCTGTAGTCACTGAAATTCTGCTTAATTACTGTACGTAATTAAAGCACATGCCTGTAGTTCTCGGTAAGATTTCAAAGGCAGGAGGAATTTGTGGGCAAAATTAAATTTATTAGGTGTGCTCTGATCATTTTCCAAAGGTAGGAATTCCTTGGAGTAGATTGACCTGCCATTTTAATAGGAACACCAGAACACCAATGCCTCATTCATTCATCTCAGCTCACTCTTGGCAAAGAGTGGATGCACCCAGAACAGTTCACCAGTCCACTGCAGGGCTAATACACAAACAACCATTCACAGTAACACCTGAGGCAAAAAAAAAAAGAAAAAGGCTGAGCACTGCCCTGCTGATTACTTACTTCCACAATAGCGCCTGTTCAGCATTGATTACACAGTGCATATTTCTGACAATATCACTGAATGTTTCTTGACAAATGCATTTAATTTATCCAGGAGAATGTAACAAAGAGGCCTCAATTATTTAACTTAAGGATGTATGTACCATGTCAAGATTATGGACAGAACAGAGGTCACAAAAAAACAACAAAAAAATGCGTGTAGTGCAGCAGGACAGATTTGCAGGATAAGTAGTATTTATTTTTTACTGTATACCTGTGAAGGTTTTACTCCCGACATTGTAATGTTGATAGTTTTACTCAGAATCATTTACCGAATAAACAAACATGGCTGCCCAATGAATCAGCTGGTTAGTTGATTAGCTCTGGTTAATTCGTCCTTCTTCATAAATGTAAGCATTAATGACCCTCGTTTAAGAAGCTTAAAGTATATAATATATACATATTTCTTTTCTTTTTCTTTTTTGTTTTTTCTTCGATCAAACAGCCTTATTTTTGTTGAGATGTTTACATTCAGCTGTGTGTGGGTTCTTCTTTGACCTTACGTGAGAATTGTACCCCAACCGTATCTAAGAAGTATTCTAGCAGCAATGAACAGCATTCTATGATATATCTGTATCAGCCTGCGTGTGTTTGAAAAATTCTACACATTACTGACAGTGGGGAAAGGTCCATCATCCTAATGTGCATGTTTTTTGACTGTGGGAGGAAAACAGACTACCTGGAGGAAACCCACGCAAGCACAGGAAGAACATGCAAATACAAAAACGCCCTAGCTGAGTCCAGGACTCAAACCCAGGACCTTCTGCTGTGTGGTAGACATGCTAACCACAACGCCACTGTGCCACCTATACCTCATTTATGCAATTATCCAATCAGGCAATCACATGGAAATGGTGCTTTCTCTCTCTCTCTCTCTCTCTCTCTCTCTCTCTCTCTCTCTCTCTCTCTCTCTCTGTCATGTTGTCTCTGGAAGCAGATCAAGCACATCAAACACTGATTACTGAAGATTAAAAGAGTTTGTATTAGCATTACGTTTGAGTTTTGTCAGGCTGTATAGACAGTGAGTGCGGTTTGAATTATATTTAAATACAATCATCTCATTTACTGTCAGTGTTGGCTGCTGGACAACCAGCTTTTCCGTTCTAATTTCTAACACTGCTATGCATCAATCTTTTCTAAAACCATGGTGTCCATTTACTTTTGATAGGTCACTGTATTTATCCGTCGCCAAAAGAGTGTTTTCACATTAACAGAAGCATTCAACAGGAAAGCACCTCAAACAACTGTTCATTCAGCTGCAGTGACCAGAAATGCATCTCAGAACACGCAACACTTTAAACCTTGAACATTGCTTACAGCAGCACAAGACCATATCGGATTTTACTGCTGTCAGCCCAGGCCATGAGTCTGAAGTTACAAAGGGCACAGGCTCACCGAAACTGGACTGTTAAACACAGGTCTTTTCCCTAATCTTAACAAAGCACAGAAAAAAATGATAATCTGTTAGAAAAAAATACACATAGTGTTCCTACCAAAACTACTTCTCATGGAGTTTCTAGTGCAATGTAATGATATTGAAAACAACTCTTTTAGGATTTCTTAGGTTCTCTGTAGCAACATAAGCTGCATTTTTTTTTTCTGGTCTTGGTAAATAAAAAAGAAGCACTGCTCAGAAAGCGATTATTTATAGCCACTATGGCCGTCCCACAAGAAAAATCATAACTATAAACAGATAAAATTTAGTTTAGGAAGAATTAAGGGATTTTAGGGCTTATCACACCTCCTCATTGTTGTGTTTTATTCTTCATGAAAATTGCACTTAATAGGCTCTTGATTGGTGCATCAACAAGGTGCCCGACTATAAACCTAGAGATTGCGGTTTCAAATCCGTGTTGATGCTACAGCAATCCACAACAGGGAGTCCATTGGAGCTGATTGGCCCAACCCTCACGCAAGGGAGCAATGGCATATACTCACTTCCCTGTCACTAACAGTGATCACCAGCCAATCATGGACATCTGTGAGCTCATGCGTAAGAAGGGGCGGGTATCACTTTCCCTCTAACTGTGTCAGGCTGCCCCCAAATTTGCATGGAGGGGGCACCTGCTTTTTTTTTTTACACCCCTCTCTGATTGGGGGTGGGATATGTGATAGGGAGGCAGCAAGTGGAAGTTAAATAATTGGTGGAAGAAAATGCACTTAATGTATTTATTTAATGTATTTCTGTGTATGTGTACATACATTTATTTAATGTATGTACACTTACTAGAGGATTATTAAATGATTATTAAATGACGGACAAATCAGAAAATAGGATATAATAGGATACTTTGAGGAAGCTCAGGTGTAGCACTTGATATTGACTTCATGATAAAGTGAGTTGGCTGTAATTGGGAAATATTGCTTATGTATTTTGCATTAAATTAATCTCCACTCACTTCTCTGAATCCCCTGCGTGACGTCTTCACTGGAAATTACAAGATGGAACAAAATTGAATCTGTAATATTATGTTCTTTTGGTAATTCTGAGATGATTGAACGCAAAGATGATGTCATTAGGAAAATCAGCTACTGCAAGTAATTGATATGAGAGCAGCCATCACTATGAGCAGCACTGGGAAACTTCAGTTTCAGACTATTTTGTTCAGCAAAAAATAGTTGTGGTGGTTTTCAGAGATGTGGTGTGCTCTTGAAAATGTTTCGTCATGACAAATCTCATCACTAAACCAATATTGGCCCGAACTTTGTTCTCTGGGGTGGATGCGAGTTGTTATTTTTGGAAATAATCGATATACCCTCAACATGACACCTTGAATTGGGGCTGGAGTTGAGCGTACAGCATTACGTCTTGCACCGTTTCACTGCTGTGTTTTGTTTGTGAAGAAGAAACTTGCTATGGGATTCCTGGAGATTCGGCATGCTCAAACATGGTCTCTTTCATTTCTCTCTCAGTTCTTTCTGTGAAAAGTAACACAGAAGGCCACCTTGGCACAGTAACAGAGAAAAAGAATACTCTCCTGACTGAGGCTTTTGCAAAATCTCTGTGGTTTTTCCTGAGTGGCCATATTGTTCGGCTCTTTGATGTAGATGCTCTTTTATGGTGCTTGCTTTGCATCCTACCTGGAAAGGCACCCAAATAGAGGACAAGGAGAGGGTTGCGGGGTATGTGTCCACATGCCATCTGGCTTCCCCTCCCTTACAAACACACACACATACACACACACACATCATACATTGCCTTAGGGCTGAAAGCTATGTTTCCTGCAAGATGTTTCAAAAGCAAAGAGTGTATTTCATAATACTCGTTTGAAACCTTGCCTTATAAGTAGCATTTTTTACACTAACACTAACTAATCTTCATCATCATCATCTTCATCATGTTTCACTTGTGTAAATCACATCTCACTATTATTGTAATTTAAAATGATATTTATTATTAAGTTCTTATGAGAAATGTGGAAAAAATATATGAATCAATTATTTTCTGTGTTGATTCATGTATTGACACACTGGCATCAAAATATACTTTTGTTATTCATTTTCAATTTATATGTTTGAATTTAAGGTGGTGAAATGTTGCAGGTCCTGCATACTCCGACAAAATATTTATTTATTTATTTATTTATTTTATACTTATTTTTTTATATACTGTCTTAGTTCTGCGAGGGAAATTATACCTCTGCATTTAACCCTTCCAAAGTGAGCTCACACACTTGAAGCTGTGGGCTGCCACACACCAGGGGTGCCCGGAGAGCCGTTGGGGGTTAGGTGCCTTGCTCCTACACATTGTGAATCGAACCAGGGAACTTTAGGTCCCAAACCTGCTTCTCTATCCATTAGGCCATGGCTGCCCCCATACACTGGCAGGCAGCACAGTATCATGTTCAATTCAGCTCTTGAATAAAGCTTTAGAGGTATGCCTCATCTTTGTTTTACACGGTTCAAGCTTTAAAAATTATACCAGAAGAGTGATATTAAATTGGGATATTTACAGAATAGGAATCAATGGTCCCTTTTGATTCCCATCCCTGGCTGTTACCAATATGAGCCTTTTTGGCTTGTCATATGAATGAGCCTGATATTTGAATAGTTGTATAATGTTAAAAAATAAAGCTGAGTGAAATCTATTTTACAGTTTATTTATTTTCCACTTGACATGGTCCTTGGCTGCAAAAAGTTTGTAGTAAATAATTCAAATATTAGTTTTTTTTATATACATTTATTAGAAATGTTGTACTACAAGGTGACATAGCATTCATGCCTATAACGGCATAAACCCTATAAACTGTGTACTTAACCTTTAAAAAAGCTGTATAATTGAGCAATATCTAACAGCCTACTGTCTCTTGTTTGTGGTGCCAATTTGCACTAAAACCCCTGTAAATGGGTCATTATCGACCGTCTGCTTCCTCCAGCTTATATTCAAACCAACACTCACAATTAAAGAGCAGCAGTAATTATGCAAAGTATAAAGAGATTGGCTTTGCTCTTTCTGATTCAGTAATCAACATGAACAACTCCGTTTCCCCCCTAATCAATGGCCTTTGTCTGATGTTAATGTGAGTATTTAGTAACATGACTCAGGAAATGGACTATAAACTCAATACCTGTATGCTGTAGGTCCACAGTCAATATGAGTTTGGTTTCAAATGGAGTAGTTTAATATTTGTAATAGCTTAGGATGGGATTTATTACTGTAAAATCCTATTATTGTTTTAATAGTGCCTGATTCTGGATCCGAGTCCATGGTTGAGTAACTGTTCTCCTGATTGTCACTGACAGTACTGTCTCATTGAGTTTATACATTATATAAATTTAAATGCAGGTGGCCACGACTCTGATATACAAGCAAATTGGATTTGATGTAATTTATTAAAACATGGATTTGGGAATGAAATTCACCACTTCACACTTTTTAGTACTATTTCAAAGCAGGAGGGGCACACTGGTTGAAGGTTGGTGGCAGAGAAAGCTTGGGAAAGGTTGTAGGATTAAATCCCAGAGTGCCACAGTTAAAGCTTGATTGGTACATTTGCGCTGTATACACAAACTGTTACCTTGGTTGAGATGGTCTTCACGCCCCTACAGCAATCAGTAACTTATGAGATTTGAAAAAGGTCCTAAAAATCTGTCATCTATGGCCACTGTAATCCTGTAAAAATGCTGAATAATCACTTCCTCGCGCTCTGCTGGGAAATACCCAATCAAATGTGTTGCCATGCTTGTGCACAAACCAGCAGAGCATATGTGTATGGAGGGGGCGTGGTTATGGAAGGGACTTCAAGGGCAGGGAAGGGCTTAGCCGGAGCCCTGAAGAGATGCTAGAGTCAAATTTGTCCAGCTTTCCAAATGACCAACCCCAGTTTTAAGCACTTTGAGCTAAATAGGATGAATTTTTGACAGGTATGATTAGTTGTTTATGTAGGAATCAGGTTTAAGGTCAGAAACTGAATGGAAACGCAAACATTCTTAAACATCACTTCAACTCCACAGTCTGGGATTGGATCATGTGTCCATCTTCTAAAGCCTTTAGTGGCTGTAGATTAGATCTTTCCATTCCCATCACTTTTCTTTATTGCCTTCTAATTCTGCTCAAATTGGACCAAGAAAACTCTGGAAGAACAGTTGAAAGGAGTGCAACAGCTTGAGTAGTATAATCACTTTACTATCACCAAATCAGTGAGGAATAAGATCGTAATCATTTTGGTGTACAATTATATGCCTGAACAAATACCTTAACGCAGTGGTCACCAACTGTGCTCCTGGAGTTTTGCCTTCCTGACGTGTTTGGGGGGGGGGGGGGGGGGGGGGGGGGGGGGGGGGGGGGGGGGGGGGGGGGG
>JAQMYF010000023.1:19000947-19018205 GCA_030014195.1 Neosilurus mollespiculum | reverse complement strand
GTACAGCACAACGCTGCAACCAGACTACCATTCTGCTTGCTGTGAAGCTGGACAAGACACAAAAAAAAAAAAAATAAAAAATAAAAATAAAAAAAAAAAGAAATTGCAGTATCAACATCACCATCATACTGAAGAAATCATAGTTCACCGACATTGTAAAATCTTACAGCTGCAGCATATTTACTGTCATTAATGAGGGCAAACAAAAAAAATTGTCACTTTATATGTTAATGTCTATTTCAGTGTGCCGTCATTCCTTAATTTTCTCACGTAGCATACAGCACTATCAACTGAATATAAAACACCGCTACCTCAGTTCAGGGTCCATATAAAAATTTTTTTTTCTAAATAATAGCTCATTAAATGATTTCTTTCACCTGTTTAATGTGATTTCTGCTCCCGAACGTCACTTTACAGCATCTCCATATCAGGGTTGTAAGATGTCACTTTCATTTTAACGCAGGATTGCAAGCTCTCATCTGTGAGCGACGTTTACTTTTGATGTAGTTCATGATCAAAAAAACTGCTCACACAAGTATGTGGATCCAAAGATCGACAGGACTCCAAATGCATACTTTTTCATGTTTATATAAGTGTTGTGAATGACACTTCATGTATTGAACACAAGTTTGTCCTGTTTGGGAAGGATTTCAGTTTCATTCCATTTGTGCTTCTGAGCAAGAGTGGCCTTCTGACGAGCAACATCTTCAAGGTCTTTGTCAGCTATTTTGTTCAGTTCGAGCTCAAGATCGGGCTGACTCACAGCTGTAAATGCAGTTATATTCAACAGTGCTGGTTCGAAATTCAGAGGAGTGATGGGGAAGGACCATGTGTTTTTACCTCCCTAAACTCAGAATCTTTGTCTGCATTGCGATGATGGCATGCTGAAAATACTCATCATTCATCTGATCATGTGCTTCTTTGAACACTCTCAAAGAGGGGAAGTGAAGCAGTTTACCTTCCTGTACATCTCTGGCAAACAATGTCATCTTGCGCTCAAACGTCAAAACCTCTTCCAGCATCTGCAGGGCTGTTCTTCCTTTCCCCTGCAGACTTTTGTACAGAATGTTGAGATGTGCTGTCATATCCACCATGAAGTGCAGTTTTTAAAACCAATCTGGTTGATCATCTTAGGAAAGGTGAACCCTTTGCTTTCCAGGAAGTTTTTATGTGCTTCAGACACATAGCACACTGTTTCAGCACCTCTCCCCTGGACAGCCATGGGACTTTGTTGTGCAGCTGGAGATTCTGGAAATGTCTTACAACGTTTGTTTTTTTTTCTTTGTTGTTTGCTAATTTCTCACCATATATTAAACATACTGCTAAACCAGTTTTGTCAGAAGTGAAAGCAAATGAATCTGTCCACGATGCATTCTTTTTTTCTTCAGAAACGTTTCTCTTCTCAGCTCTATTGTTCACTTAACGGGGGTCAAAATGAGTCACTTGTCTGGCGGCAACATAACCACAGACCACGGGTGCTCCAGAGCTGCCGGTTGCCAACCTCTGCCCTAAACGCTGCCAATACACCCGTAATACGCTTGATAAAAGTGCTGTGTTTGTCCGGAATACGTCAGATACATCAACATACGTCAATATACGTTGAATATAAGTTTGATATAAGTTAGCTATAAGTTTTTGATGGTTCTGGATGATGTACTAATAAGCTATATATATGTTCAAAACCAGAATAACATTAATAGTTTAGCGTATGCCAGCGTTTTAGGAAATTTGTCATACGTCGCATAAGTTCTGAAAATCATTACTATGTGACTGGGCCTTTAAGCGCTGCTGCTGCACTGCCACCTACCGTGATATATCTTTCAGATCAAATATTTTAACAGTTTCAGTCTGGAGTACCCATAGGAAACCCACACAAGCACGGGGAGAAAATGCAAACTCCACACAGACACACCCGAGCCCAGAAATCCAACCCAGGCCTTCTTGCACCTTGTGCTTCTTGTTGAAAGGAGGCTGGCGCCCATCCCATATACTTTAGTATATTTAATATGGAATACATTACCTGGTTATCAGGTGTTGATTGGGTTCTGGGTTTGATTCCCAGTTTTAGGCGTTTCTGTGTGGAGTTTGCATGTTCTCCCTGGGCATGGGGGATTTCCTCTGAGTACTCACGGTTTCCTCCATCAGTCCAAAAACATGCACAGTAGGCTAACTGGCAGTTCCAAATTGCCCCTAGGTGTGAGTGTAAATTGTTGTGTGTTGGCCCTGCAATGGCCTGGCACACTGTCCAGGGTGTACCTCGCTCTTGCCCAAAGTTGGCTGAGATGGGCGCCACCGTCCCCGTGACCCTAATTAGGTATAGATGGCTTAGAAAAAAAATGAATGAATAACACATATACATAAATGTAAATTTTTTTGTTCTGTTTACACATTTTACCTATAGAATTGTGCCAGGAAACACTCTGAAGTAAAAATAAGGGAGAAAGTAGGGGGGAAATAATTCAAAAACTTAAGTGCTTCAAAGGCATTTTGGCTTCCTTTCAAACCTCTGTCAGTCTGCAGACCTATATCTAATCATTGATTCCTACCTGCAGTTGGTCCACATTTATTGTTTAACGTGCAAAAAACGAGCGGGGCAGTGGTGGCCCAGTGGTAGGGTGCTGGATTACTGATCCCTAGGTCAAGCCCCACTATCACGGGTTGTCACTGCTGCCCCCCCACTGTTAACTGGGTTATCAAAGGCCGGCCATGTCTCTCACTGTCTGTGGTGAGAGGAATGTAAAAGAACCATTGCTGATTTTTGTCAAGAGTCGGCTGCATAGCCTGTAATGGCCTGGCGAGCTGTCCCAGGTGTACTCTGCCCTCACCCAGAGTCGGCTGAGATGAGCGCCAACCTCCTCGTGACCCTAATTAGGAATAAGAATTTCACTTCAGAAAATGAATGAATGAATGCAAAAAGTGTCAGAGTGGGGGAGTGAGTTGGGGGGTAGAATGGCTTTGCGTCCCCCATACCTCCAGTCACTTTTAGTCTTTTTTCAATACCCCACTCTCATGTTTGATATTATTGACATATGTAATATGTTTTGCGCAATGAATTATCGGAGTTGATGATGCTGGAGGAAGCTTGTAAAGCCAAATGATTATGAACAGTGTAGACACAAAACCACATGGTCGATTTATTAGGCGGAATAAAAAAATACTGTTTCCTTTAACCAGACCGACCCAAAAGTCCCCATGTCAAGACATCACCTTGAGTCCACAAAATAATTACTGGCATTCTTTTTAGTAAAATGTGCAAATATTTTGTGGAAATACGACTCCATTGCATAAATATCACTAATTTTAAATTTCTCACCACGTGTGCTCCAACTTAGTTTTGAGAAGTTCTGACTTCTGCCTGTGACGTAAGCAGGGGAATGTGCTCAGCCTTGACTATCATTTGTATGGTAGTATTTCCTGTGCAAATGTGCACAGAGCGAGCAGGAGGATTTCAGTATATGCATTCATAAAACGTTAAGTTTATTAATAGCTTACATCCTGGCTCAGTGCTCTTGCCTTGAAGGTGTATAATGGCAGAATGCAGCAAAATATCTGGTATTATATTATATAATATCTGGTAAAATAACGGTATCTGGTATATATACTTGCAACATCCCTACCTACCCTATTTCTTTTTGAGCCAGTTAAGAGAAACACAGCATTTCTTTTTATTATGCCTTACAGTGCTAGGCGGGAAAATTAACAAGTGATCGAATTTATCAGATTGGTGTGTTCTAAATGTGCCAAAAATCTCCAAGCCAGCCAACGCTTGCTGCATATTGCTACTAAATGGCAACTGTGAAAGAAAATCTCAATAATTATGCATGAAGCATAATGTACATTTAACTGTAAACCACGGACCTGCCGAGGGTGACATCAATAATGTTTATTATGTTATATTATGTTTTATTATATTTGTTTGGCTTCCTATATATAATCTTTACACAAGGTGTTTTCAGACTAAAGCTCAGAGGTGTTCTTACTTTAAATAAAACTGACATATGTGCTGCAGTATGAGAAGTACAATGCATAATATTATGGAATGATAAATGAGACTTTTCACTTAGATGCCCAGAAATGCTTTTTGTGGCACGATATATGCTTCAGCTTCAAGGGGCTTGGCCACTTTGCACCCTCACTGAGGTTTTGAGAAGGTCCTGGGTTCAAGTTTCTGTGTGGAGTTTGCATGCACTCCCTGTTCTTGTGTGGGTTTCCTCCAGGTACTCCGGTTTCTTCCCACAGTCCAAAGATTACCCCACTTTTTCTCAGTGTCTGCATTTTATTGGGTCTCCTGAAAATGTAATGTCAGCCAGTGGTTATGCTCCGTACATGCTGTGTCTCTAAAAAGTAACGTTAATTCGGATCACGTTCTGTGTACTGATTATAATGGCTAATCCAAGAACTCAGGCTGTAATTGGCAGAGGTTTTGTTGGTGCTGTAAACAAAATCCTGACCAGAAACTTTCACCAAACTTGGTGGGGAACCTACACTACCTGAGTCCCAGAGATGATTTGATTGTGGAATGTGTGAGTCAAAAGTCAAGGTCATAAAGTTTTGGAAATTGACATTTCCCATGTTAAATGTACATTGTTTATATCTCAGAAACAAAGTCATATCGTTCCATAGATACAATGAGGGATGGACAGAAACCCACATACATGCTTTCAAATTAAACAATTAATCAAACAATTCGGAGGCAGCCATAGCCTTATGGTTAGAAAAGTGGCATTGGGACCAAAAGGTCGGTGGCTCAATTCTCGAACCAGCAGGAAAAATGTGTGGCAGTGGGGAAGTGAGCTGCACCTTTCCTTCCTCCACCTTCATGGCTGAAGTGCCCTTGAGCAAGGCACCAAACCCCCAACTGCTCTCCGGACACCGCAGTGTGCGTTGCAACCCACTGCTCTGAGTGCGTGTGTGCTCAATGTTTACATGTGCATTCACTCACATTGGATGGGTTAAATGCAGAGCCAATAATTTCCCTTGCGAGATTAATATAGTATAGCAAAAATAAATAAATAAAAAAATAAAAATTCAATTACTTTTGATATTGAGTGACCTTAAAAGGTCACAATCAAGGTCATAGGATTTTTGAATGCTCCTAACTTTGAAATGAGTGTTTACTATGGAACTCTAATAGGAATCTACATAAGGACTTTACATCTCATAAGCACATGGCTAAATAACAGCAGTAGCATTCAGGGCCTGTTTACTACATTATCCATGCTGTGTAGTGAAGGTGTTTCACACTGTGAGCACTATTCTAGTGGTTATGGTCATTAAATGATGGTTCAGAAATGCACAGATTGAATTAATATTTAAAAATAAATAAGAGAAAAAAATGATGTTCCTACGTTTCCATTTCAATGCAGTTTTATATTAAAAGATAGCAAAGAATAATTCACTGACACACAACATGGCTTGTTAGTATCGCAAAGCAGAAAATTCATATACACAACGTTCATATTTACACGCAAGTACAACTAAACAAAGGAATTATAAATATATCCTAATGAAGTTTACAACAGTTCTGCGTGTGCTGTTCTTTCTGAGACATAAAAGAGCACACTGTTAAATAACTGGCACATCATTGACACAGTGTGGTAAACAACAACAACAACAATAATGATGATAATAATAATAATAATAATAATAATAATAATAATCACAACTATCATGAAAAAGTGGTTGATTAATTAGTCTCCAGTGAGTCCAAACATCCTGTTCGGTGCTTGTAATGAAAGGTGTGATTTTTAAATCACAATATCATTTGGAGTGCTGCTCTGTTTTATTTCTTCTCCGAGTGCAGAAGCTGCTTTTAAATCAAAAACACAATGATATTTACAAACAGAATGTTTCTCCAGCTCATACATTAAATAATCACAGAACCTTTTATAATAAAAACATGACCATAAAGTATTTGGTTCAAAATAAACTTTACAATTAGTGGGTTGGTAGTTCATTCTTATAAACCACGATAAAGTACAGAAATAAATCTGTACATGTGGAGATAAGAACAGCTAACGTACAATTTAACCTGTGATTTGAAGCAGCCTGATGATCCGAGAACTTTGTGTGAGGCTGGACACTTTCTGCTGCTCTGCATCTTTTCAGGCCTTATTTTAAAATATTATTCCTGGATTTGATTTAAATAAAATAATTAGCTTACAAAAATGGATTAATGAACTATAAACTGTATATAATGTACTATATAGGAAGATACATCTAAAATATATTTAGTATTATTATTATTATTATTATTATTATTATTATTATTGCTGCCGTTAAAGCTGCACACGGAGAAGAAAATAAAGCATGAAACGAAGCTGAATCCGTCTGAGTTCGTGTTAATAAATTAGAAAAATGTTCACAATCCCTTTAAAACAATTACAAAAAAATCCCTTTGTACAAATAATAATAATAATAATAATAATAGTAATAACAACAAACTACACAATAACACAATAAGAATAAAACATCTTTGAACACACAGGACTGCGTCTGTACAGATGGGTTTAAATCAGTTGTTCTGAAATGTGAGGAGAAAAAAGGAGGCAGAGTCACACCAATCAAATAAACCGAGAGGGGGGGCTGAAGTAGCTGCCGAGCCCATCCGTCAGGATTAATGGCCTCGCTCTGTGTGTGTGTGTGTGTGTGTGTGAGAGAGAGAGATAGAGAGTGTCAGTGGGCACATGATAATATTAAATCTTCACCTGTTTTGTTCAGATTTGTGTAAGAGTCATACACCGACAGTGACATTTCTGATCTCGAGAGAAACCACAGGCATTTTGTTGAACTCACGTGTTCCTCCTCTCATCAGCAAACAAGTCAACTTTCTCACCTCTTCAAAACCCGACCCTTCATTCTCCCTCCCGTCCTCCCCACGGATATTACAGATATACTGTGACACTGATTATCAACACATGCCCTGTGTGTGTGTGTGTGTGTGTGGGATAGCAGCAAATCAGCATGGTGCTGAATCTTGAGAGAGTGACTTCAATGCATCACTGATCCATAGTGCAGTGTGTGTGTGTGTGTGTGTGTGCTGCATTTAATACCATGGACTCAAAAAAAAAAAAAAAAATTAAAAAAAAAATTATATATATATATATATATATATATATATATGTGTGTGTTTGTGTGTGTGTGTGTGTGTGTGTGTGTGTGTGTGTGTGTGTGTGTGTGTGTGTTAAGGCACCCAAGTCTTGAAATAACACTTGAAGTATTCTTTTCATTCCATTTATCAATTAAATCGACAAAATGTTTTTAATTTTGTGACCTATTTCCTTTATTCCAAAATTTAATCGGTAGTCTAAGAAATTTAGACATATTCATCCTTGGTTTACTTAGCGTTGTTGTTGCACCACTAAGATTTTACAATAAACAATGGTACACATACAGTACATGCTGCTGAGGTTGTCAGATTTTTTTAAAGTAAATGCATCCAAGATGGGATTTTTCAACAAAGTATTTTCTTCAGTCAACAAGCAAATGTATTTAGTTTGTAAATTTTTAGCATTGACTGTACAGCTGACTGTTTCAAGGATGTAAATATACAATACATCATGCATGTCAGTTAGCTAGATCTTCTGGTAGTTACAAACAGAAGAATAATATGAATGCATGTATTTTTCCCCCGAAGGTTAAAAATTGTAATGCCAGGGTCTCTTTTCTGAGCTAAATCATTCACAGGATTATATAGCAGGCTGTGGAACTATATCTAATGCTTTTTCCCTTTTTAAAAAGATTTTCACGTATGTGTTCTTTGACATGGTTGTCAGATGTTTCAGAAATGCTTTCAGTGTCCGGTTTTAGTCCCTTTAGAAAAACTGTCTCCCAAATGAATAAAAAAGCAAATGTCTTAGTGGATAAACTAGTTTTATCACAGTGAGAAAGTTCCTTGTGTCCATTCCCTGTATATGTTCAGTAATAATATAATGCTCATGAGCAGTGGTGAATCATCTCCAGATGGTCGTTGCGTCTCAGTTGCTTTTGAATCATTAAATAAGCTCCCAAGTTTAGCTCATTAAAGCAAGTGTAATGACACAGTCTCCATAAGGAGCACAGGAATTATATACACAGATGGTCTTTAGCCATTAGAACAAAACATATATATATATATATATATATATAAGCAACATTTATGTTGTTTTCTGCTCTTCAAGAGTGTCTGAGTGTTGTCGAGACTGAAGGTCAGCTCAGCTAGAGAAGCATCGTTCATCTCACATACAATTAATTAGATATTTCTTGCATTTGTGTCTATTTGAGAAAGAGCACCATCACCATCAGTGGTACTGCTCCTGCTGGGTTCACCCAATGATACAAGCGCGGTATCTGCTTGTGGAGAATCGGAGACTTGTTCAGGAGCTCCATTCAGACGGAGTATACTTTAGGCAGAACCACACACAGTTTTTATGTAATCATTTATTTATTTATTTATTTTCAAAAAAATTAGCTGTTAATACGATTCAACAGGAAAAGACGTCAGCAAAACCAAGTACTCAAGGCATTACGCAACCCACATAATGTACATTTCGTGCCGTTCTAAATAAACGTATATAAATATAAACTCAGAGGAAATGCAGACAGTTTCAGAAATGTGGACCCAGGCATCACTATCAGGTTTTTATCCTTGAAAAAATTTCTGTGTGCAGTCATCAAGCACAGGATATTTACACACGTCAAAAATGACCTGCTCTTCCAAGTTGATGTGAGCAGGACATTTAAACTCGTGTTTATGGTTACCACACGGAAACGTTATGTTGAACTCTGTATTTGGAAGCATCTGTCAATCAACAGTATCTTTAATCTCTGATTGGTAATCGCTTGACTCGTGTTGCGTGAAAGTTCAGGTCAGTTGAACTCCGCTTCTCGTCACCTCTCATCATGCGTATCGCTCGATCATTGACTTTGCATGGCCGCTGGCCACTTTTTGTTTCCTGTGTGAACGGGGCTTTTTTGTTTGTAGTGCAGTGTAGTGCAACTTATATATGATGAAATAATTCACTTAGTTATACAAGACTGATATTTGGTACGGAGACTCTTCGGATGCTGGGCGGCCTTTTCTCATCGCTGGACACTGCAATTTCTGCCAGTTTCAATATGGTCATCATGCCAACACAACAGTGGTATTTTATTATAGTATATTTTTTAAAGTTGACTTTCAAAATGCTTTTTTCCTTCAAGTTTGTAAAGTGATTAAAGGGTGTTGGTCATGGAATGTAAAAAAATTGTTAACTTAATTGATAAATTGAACAAAAAGGAAACCTCAAGTATTTTTTTCATCCACATTGACAATGTTTGTAATTAAATAAATGAGCGTTTCTCGACAAGGCCAAATTGAGAGACGCGCATGTTGAAAAAATTTCAGGAAATATTTCAACATAGTGTAGCATGAGGAAGTATCGGACCAAATTTGGTGCTTGTACCACTGTGTGAACTATTGGAATATTGAAATATATTTATGTGTAGGACAAATAACTCAGCACTTATCATGTCACAAGGTTTGTAGTAGTGGAAAATTGCAGCGTTGTCCTAAATTCAAGTTTACGTAGTTGCTTAATGTGACTTTGTAATCAATTGTGTCTTGTTTACTAAACTGAATGCAGCAATACAGACAGTGCCAACAGCAAATTAGTGCCACATGGTACATGTTTTCAGTCATGCCATAACTTTGAGACAATTACACTTATTAAACCATCGCAGTGTCTGTGGAGTTTACTGGATATTGCTCTTTATGTCACGCCCGCACCTTGCACTAGATCAAATTAAGCAGATGTTCTTTTTTTGTGCGCTGATGCTAGTACTATCACGCTAATTAGCCACTAAATGCCTAAGTGACTTTGCTTCAACAAAAGTGTCACAATGCAGATGGAGAAACAAGTGTTTTGCGTTTCTCAGCTGCGGTTTCCTCTCGTGTGTGTTCATCTGGCACAGGAGATTCTCAGACGGATGGTTTTATAGTGGCTTGGAAGAGCAATATGGCAGTATAATACAGCATTATGGCTGTGTTTTATACATCTGGGTTATGACTGAACAAAATAAACAACACCAGTACTAAGGAAAGCAGATATATTCAATTTATCTTGCTTGTTTTGTTTCCTTGCCTGTTTTTTTTTTTTTTTTAATATTGCCCTGGGCAAGATTTAATAAACCTACTCTGGGGTTATGTAACCTATATTTATCTTTATAATTTTTAATTTATGTACTTGGTAGAGCATACATTTATTTCTTCATATTACCATATCTGAGTTACCTTCATGCTTCCTGAGGCCCATTTATCTTGGGACTGGTGTGACGCTTAAACTCGAACACAATCAGATGTTATAAATACCCCTCGAAGAGTCATGAAATAATGTTCTCATCAGTAACGAAATTCCAAATGAATCAGCGCACCACTGAAATGTCCTCCTGTCATGTTTTTGTAATTTCTTTTTTTTACGCGATAGATTTCTGTAATGAATGTTGGCTTGTGCAACCTTTTTAAGTCACGTCACATAATTATCTTCTTGCTAAAGTCTCTCTTCAGTTCTCACCAATTCTCGAACGTTTGTCAGGTGAGTTTAATGATGATTGTACTTTACTGTGATGTGAAACTGGTTCTTTTATTTATTTTTTTTGAAAAGGCCATAAAATTAACTTTTTCTGCAGCAGTAGACTCGAGATGCACAGCAACATTAGAATGCCTTTTAATATTTGACACAAATGAGAAAAAATACAAACTGACTTATAGTATTTTTTTTTACCGTTTTGTTTCCTTCGTTTTTTTTTCTTCTCCTCCATTCTCTCCTTCTCTTTCTTATTCTCCTTCTTTCTCTCCTTTTCTTTTTATTTTATCTAATCTCTTTTAATTTATTCTTCTTCTTCTTCTTCTTCTTCTTCTTCTTCTTCTTCTTCTTCATCCTTTTGTTATTTATATGGAGACCTTGATTTTAGTCTCCAAAGAATTTCCTCTTTGTGATTTTTATTAGGTTACGGGTTATAGTTTTTACAGTTGCTTCATGAAGTGTTCTTTTCAGCACAGATGCTATTGTAAATTTGTCCTGGCTGCCTTGTTGAACATATTGTACTCCTGTCTGTTTCTTTTCCACTTCACTGTTTGCCTGCCATCAGCTCACAAAGGCGCTCTGTTGGGTTTAAAAATTGTTGCCTTCTAAAAGTGCACAGTTGGACCAGTCGTTCCCATTTGTGTGGGCAGAACGCAAGGTCATCAGGCACATAAAGACAGATTGTTGCTACAATTGTTGGCGAGTACAGGACGACATGGCTTGGCGAACTGTTTTACTACCTAATATTGAAGCGTCACAAAAAACAAAACAACAAAACACCTCGGATACACTGCACCTTGGTGATATTTTGCTTTGCTGCAAGGTAAGCACTGTTGTCAAAAAACTTTGTTTAAGAAAAAAACTGGTCAAAAAGCTAATCTAATGTTTTGCATGTTTGAGCCTGCTGTGTTGCTCTGCAGTGCTGACTGTTTGAGCTCAAAATTTCTGACATTTTTTTTTTCATCTGAGAGATTTTTATTCAGAGGAACTTGCAGGTAATGCAGGATAAATTTCAAGCAGAGAGCAAAGCAGCTGATTGCTGTTGGTCTTAATCTGGAATCCAGTAGCTGTTCTTTGACATGGCAGTCTTGGGATCTGAACTCACAATCACAGAATGGTACCCACTAAGCTACCGCTGTCCATTAATTACAACTTTAATCTGGACAGATAGTAGATTCAGAGATTTAATTTTTTTTTTCTGTGTACCAGTTTACGTGGTTTTTCTTTCTCTCCTCACAGTCTGACGTTTCACTTGGCAGCACACATAGTAAATAAAGTCACTGAAGGATGCACCACCTGTCATCATTATTTTCATCATTATCGTCACTGTATTCATCATCATAACCGCCATAATCATCACGATTATAAACATCATCATCATCATCATAACTGCAACCATCATAACTGCCATCATTTTGACTATCATTATCACCATAACGTCATCATAACTGCTGTCATCACTGTCATCATCATCACCACCATTACATCACCATTGTACCCTTCATCATCATCATTGAAACCATCATCATCGTGATGACCGTCATCATAACTGCCATTATCACCATGTCATCATCATAATCCTCGTCGTCATCATTATAACCACCATCACTGTCGCTATCATCATCATGATCATCATAACTCTCATCATAACTGCCATCATCGTAATTATCATTGCTGCCATCATCATCATAACCATCATTGCTGCCATCATCATCATCATCAACTTAACTGCCACCATCATCAACTGTCATCATTGTCATTTGTATTGCCGCCTTCATCATCATTAATTAAAGTTTCTTTCATTTTTCTATATCATCTCATTTCCAATTACATTTCCAGCATTTGGCAGACGCTCTTATCATTTTTATACAACTGAGCAATTACGGGTTAAGGGCCTTGCTCAAGGGCCCAACAGTGGTGATAGTGGGGTTTGAACCGCTGACCTTCAGATTAGTAACTCATCGCCTTAACCACTACACCACCACTCCTCCTACCCTGTTGCTGCCTTTATTTTTGTTGTATTTGTTGTTGTTCTAGTTCTTTTTCTTCATCTTCTACTCCTTTTCTATTTTTTTTTTTATTACCTTCCTTTTCGCCTCCTTGTATTTCTTTTCCTACTTCTATGTCCTCTTCTTTATCTTTTCTCTCACTTCCCTTGATAAACCTTCTTAGTCCTCATCATTATCATTACTGGCCATTATTGGAATTATCTTTTTCATCAGTACTGTCCACATCTCGTTTTTTTTCCAACATTTTCTTTTTTTGCTTTTTCTTTTCTCACTTCTTTTAATTAAAGTTTTGCATTTAAAAGTAAGGTGGAGCTTTTAAAGAAGTTTGTTGGTTCTAATTCCAGTTTGGCCAGAGACAAGACTGCGTTATTCTCGTTATATTCCCACATTTGCACTTGTAGATAATTGCATTGTCATCCTGAGTTAAATATTACACTGTGGTTTTACTCTTTAATCGATCGAATCCTGTTTACCAGATGGAATGAAACAATGCGTAAGGTGCCAACGGTGTTAGCCGTAAATTAAGTTGACATGCTGTTTATTTACAGTTCTCCTAGGACTTTTTTGAGACCAATACACTTATTAAATCTCTGTAGCCTTTCACTAAGAAACTTTTCATCAAGGAGTCTTACATTCTACTAAGCTGTCGTCTATGTGGTGGAATAGAGCTGTTACAGCAGGAGGATATCATATATATGTTGAGAGTCATGCTGTTTTGGTCTTGATCTTGATGGTGAGGAAAAACAGCACTTCTCTCTCCATCTCTCTCTCTGACATTGTTGCTAATCTACAATCTGGGTTTCTGGCAGGCTGCAGAACAATCGATTCGGCTTTTCTACAGTTTAGAACCTGTGTTCTCTCATTCACTCTCTCTTTCTCTCTCTCTCTCTCTCTCACACACACACACACACACACACACACACACACACTACTCGTAGGCCGTACCACTGAGAGCCAGCAGAGGGAGGAAACAAACCTTAAACTACTGAGAATCTTATAATTTATAGATCATGGCAATAAATTCATATGATGCCAGAATTGTATGTTTTTTTTTTTTTCTAACTGATCTCGATTTATTCATGGTGACTGACATTGACACCATTTCCACATGTTAATATGAGTTTGAAACTAGTTAGTTCAGTATTGTGATGAAAATAAATAATATAGTAGATTTAGTCATTTGCTTATTACAGTAAATCCACATAAGCTGATTAAAAAAATGCAATTTTCTTATTTAATTTGCTTCACCAATCCGCCATAACATTATAAACATTACAGCCACTAACAGGTGAAGTGAATAACATTGATTATCTCGTTACAGCAGAATGTGAACAGTCAGTTCTCCAACTCGATGTGTTGAAAGCAGGGAAAACAAGCAAGTACCAAGATCTGAATATCTGTGACAAGGCCACACGGTGATGGCTAAATGATTGGGTTTATTTATCTCCAAAACACCAGGTCCCGTGGGGTGTTACTGGTATACAGTGGTACCTACCAAAGGTGTTCCAAAGAAGGACAACCAGTCAACTGGCAAAAGTGTCAAGGTATCCAAGACTGCTGTAGGTGGTGTTAATGTTATGGCTGATTGGTACACTGATCACTGAAAAATATCCACACATTTTTCCATTATTTTTTTCATCATCATCATCATTATTATTATTATTATTTGTATGTACTTTATGTAAATAGAAAAGTATACAAAAATAAATTACTGAATTAATAAGTAAATGAAAAAACAAATATTAAAATAATTATTAAAACAATCTAAGTCAATGAAAGTATTTGCAGGATGACCCGAAAGCAGCAGGAACGACAGTAAGCAATAAGTAAACAACAGGGGTGATAAAATTACGGATTCATCCGGAATTCCGGTGTTAAGGTCCCAGATTAATCCGGAATTCTGTTTTTTTTGGTTTTTAACCAAGTTAAAATATAGTTAAAACTACATTTAATATTTGTGCACTTTGTTTCTTTGCTGGCGCACTTAGTTTTTTTGTTGTTGTTTTATGGTGGTTGGCAAACAGCTATTTTGAGCATTACCACCGCTTACTGCTATGGAGTGTGGATCATAATGACTTATTTACCCCTCCCGAAGGGGTAAAAAAGCTACGTTTTTTAGGAATTTCCATTGCAGATGTAATCACCCCTGTAAACAATGAACTGCAGCACAATCAATGCTTTTCCTAAATCTCATAAAAGTATTGTCTACTAAAAAAGAAGCACAGAGATTTATGTTGTGCTTAGAAGTGGGAGTATCATGAGAACATCTTCACAATTGTCCAGGGGCGTTACACATCATCGAAGGAAACATGGATGTGGAACTTCGCAGTAAATTTCAACAGCACACCACATGGACGCCACGGTTTATTTGTAATGCGATGCCAGCCACTGGAAAGATTGGAATGGTAATGTTCAATGTCTGGTCTGTTTGTACCAGCTGGTCTTAAGGTACGTGGTTGTACTGGGTACAGAGCAAAGTACATTTGTTCTGCTGTGGAAAGGACAAGATGAGAGATTTAATGTTAGATGTGGTTTTGTCTTAGAGATGTCGGGGAAAAGGGGGCATTGAAGCAATCAACAGCTCATCAGATAACATCGTAACTATTAAACATCCTGCTTCAAAACAACACAAGGGTTAAAATCAGTGGTCAGATGAGTTTACTCTAACTAGTATTATACTGTTAAGTGAATACATATTCATAGTGTGGAGGAACACTTAGTGGTGCTCCACTGGGGACCCAGACTGTCCCTCTGTCTCGTTGTCCGTTACAGTGTCTTGCATGGTGTCACACGACCTATGCACTCTGTGACATCACCACCTACTGATGACCTACACACCCTGTGATGATGTCTCAGATGGGGTGCTGCCATCCTGGGACATTCCACCCACATAGCTTTATGCACTGCTTTTTCGTTTGGTCTTATTTTTATTTATGGATAAATTTTATCTTTGTTTTCCGGAAAAGGAATTTTCATTTTGCTAAGTGCCATGTCCTAAAATCACACAGCTCTGCAGATGTTTGTGTTTATCCACTTTACCACACCAAATTTTTGGCACATTAATGCCTTGGTGTTTAGCTGATTAATTGAATTAGGTGTGTTAAATGAGGTAGAATGCTAAACTCCGAAGTGCTCCGAAGACCGTTCAGGAATGGTCTGAAATGAGAAAGCTTTCTGTATAAGACCTCCGGAATACTCAGAATGCACTAACGTTGGGTAAGTATTAATACCCTGTAAGTAAGTATACGAGTGAGTAGTAAGCACAAAATTCAGACATACTCTGTCATCATTTTACCTGTCCTTTGACCTGGATGTTTATTGTGGCACTCTATACTTAAGAGAAGATGGCATAGCATCGATGTGATATTTTGTGTCTCGAACATTGTGTCCGTACATCTGTCTGTTTGTATGTGTACACATGGGACCCCCTGGTGATATTTGGCATGCCGGTATATAATGCCATAAACCTATTCAGTGAAATGACATCTCGCTACCCTGTGGTGATGATGAGTTTCCATTAAAGAAATCTAATTTCAATGGCATATCATTTTCAGACAATATCAAAACTTTGTGGAGGGGGCAGTCATAACCTGATGGTTATATGACATCACTGATGGCATCATGAAAACGAATTTACATAGAAACCTTGTATCAGGAGAAGTAAATTTTTTTTCAGAGCTCCACTTTTAGGCAGTGTCTAAATCTTTATATTAGCATTAGCCAAGCTAGCTCACAAGGGTAAATTTATATCAAGTAGTAATTCACAAAAAACAGTTTAGTTGAAATAATGCACAATTTACCTTTACCTTTATTATTTAAATAAGCTTACATTTGTTCAACTCCTCTAAGATGCTGGCTTAAATTCTTTTCCACATGGGAATTGTTCTTCTTCGATTATCCGGAGGCTCCAGTAGCATAATATGGCACTTTTGCATACTACAGAATAAGTAGGTCATCTGAGTACCTTTTGACTACTGCTAAATGCCGACTAAGTATCCAGACATCCTACCTAGTGCTTTTTGCATAGAAATATTATTGCTCTTCCGTGGCAGCCATTGTCTTTGTAAACATAAGAGACGTTCTTTATACCCAGTCATTTCATTTCAGAAACGGACAAATTAGAAATTTAACTGGCCCATCAAGGCAAGCAAGAACTCCGATGTGCTGCCCAGTGCTGTCAAAATGAGCAAATGTGTTGGCTATGAGATGACGGTAAGGTGTTTGCTCTTAACAATGCATCTAAAAGATCTTATTCGAGTCTGGCTAGCATCGTAATTATGTCTTTTATTTTAAGGAAACTTTGCTTTTGCTTCATTCATGTTGGGTTTGTGAGGTCCTTCATTTCATTCAACTTCTTTTGTGTGTATTGCAGCAAGTGCTGAGATTTACATTAAGTTTTAACATACTTTACATCAGGGGTCTCAAACTCGCGGCCCGCAGGCCAATTGATGGTTTGTGGCCCCCGACTTAATATGAAAGTTTAATGTTACTGCGGCCCGCGAGTTTAATATGTATGGCACGTTACGGTGTTGTGGACGGAGCTGAAGGAACCTACCAATCACGGTGGGGTATATGGCTCTCGGGGGCGGGACATCGGCCTGGTTTGATGCAAGCAGAGAAACATTTCTCAGTGAGTGAAAGTTACAGCAGCGTTGCCATGGAGAGGTTTCTTCCGTGCCTGGCTGGCTGCCTCGTTTCTATTGGGCTC
>JAQMYF010000023.1:18956469-18968361 GCA_030014195.1 Neosilurus mollespiculum | reverse complement strand
ACTGTAATGAATAGCTAGACCACACACACACACACACACACACACACACACACACACACACACACACACACACATTAATCCAATTACCAAACCAACTAATCCTCTTATGGTAGCAGGGAGGCTGGGTACACCTTGAACAGCTCACAAGTCCCTCGCAGGGCCAACACACACACAACCATTCACAATCACACTTAGGTGCAATGTGGAACAGCCAATTAGCCTAATGTGCATTTTTTTGAACTGTGGGAAGAAACTGGAATACCCAGGGGAAACCCATGCAAGCACAGAAAGAACACGCAAACTCCACACAGAATTGTCCTTGCCGAGACCTAGACTTGAACCCAGGATCCACCTCAGTGCTTCTTCTTTGACTGGTGAGCAATGGTGGCTTAGTCATTAAGGCTCTGGGTTACTGATCAGAAGGTCAGGAGTTCAAGCCCCAGTACCACTAAGCCCTTACTGTCTACCAAGCTGTCACTGACTGCTCCACGGGCACCCTGTCATGGGCTTGACCCTGTGGTCTGACCCCCAACAAGCGGGGATATGCGAAGAAAAGAATTTCACTGTTCTGCAGTGTATATGTGACAAATGTGACTTCCTCTTCTTCTTCTTTTTCGTGGAGACATTGTGAATGTTTCTGCTGCCCTGTAGACACAGGTGGGTGTTTCATGTTCAGTATTTCTCTCATGTTGAAATAACCAGACTGTCACAAAGATCCACACATCAGTCCATAACTTACTTGAAGCTTACGTCTTCTCCAGCTACACATCAGAGTGTTGCGGCTCCGACAGCGGCCTTCTGCTCACAGAAAATGAAAGGTGCCACGCTGCTTCTCTCTATTTGCGAATGTTTTTGAACCCGCTTGATTGAAATGCTAATGGAAGCATCTGTGGTTTCCATGTGGCTGTCAGTCAGACTTCTGCTTATTTGATAAACACCCACGCTTTTCATGTGAGCGATTATTTGACTTTTGCACTTCTCTCTCTTTTTCAATTAGCATATTTTTTTGTTGTTGTCAGGAATTCCACATGATTGGGTCGGAGCGGTGTGAAAAATTCATAATGGGATGAACCCACATATGGGATGTGTTTTGACATGAAGTGGAGATATCCAAAGTCAAATATTTTCCAAAAACATCTCTATGTATATTTTCTTGCTTGTAGGCCAGAAATGGCATTTTTAAAGTCTTTACAAATAACTTATCTGTTCATAGTTATGTTTGATGATATTGAAGCTCCAAAATGAGGTATCACTTGCTGTATATAATAATGTTTTCTCCCCCTTTTTCTTAAAGCTGAGTGAAGTGTGCTCTGTCCTGGAGACTCCTTCCAGAAATGTTAAACAAGTTTCTATTATAAAACCTATTGAACCATGTCAGCCATTACATTCTGAAATACCAACAATTTTTTTTTTAAATAATTAGATTAAAGTTAACCACTGTTACAGGACATTAGTTTTTCTGAGATGACTTATTCCACATTCTGAACTGTTTTGCCAAATAACACAAAGCGGCAGTTTTATTTAATTAAAATGAATTTTCACACTCAGCGCTGCTTCTTAACCATAAAGAGATGCAGCTTTTAATGGAGAAAAATAATACTCCTACCTCGCACACTACCACACATTAAACCACCCATGAAGTGCTGATACAGTAAAAACATTTTTCATAACACATCCCAAAGTGATGACTAAACAATAACGCTGATTGTTTCTTTCTTTCCTTTTTTAAAATTTTAATTAATTAATCAAACGATTATGCTGTACTGCTTTCCTTGTACTTTTTTTTTTGTGTGGGGGGGGGGCTATATTATTATCTTCACATCACCCTGCCATCTGTCCCAGGTTATGAACTCTTTCCACACTTCCAGCAGTAACAGTTTAGGATGATTTTACTCCACTAAATGATTTTAGAAATGTACTTATGACCACTCCATTCTCCTGGTAAGCTAAATCTTAATAAAAATAACAACAAAAAAAAGTAAAAACATTCTCTGCTTAATCCAAATAAGCATTATTATGCATTTTATTCTTAATTTTTTTTAGCAAACCAATCATCATCCCACTCAAGCAGTGTGGGGAAAAAGAAAAAAAAAACATACTGAACAACTCTGTATATGGCTTATATACACAATAGCGTATCAACATAGATGGCAAGGTTAGTCAATTTATTCTGTGCGGCATGCGCTTATTAAACAGACGCTTGCTTCCCTTCCCCCTGGGAGGCCCACTCTTTATTAAAACATGTTTGTGTTTTCTCATCACAAAATATTTTGTTTGTGCTGTATATAAATGAAAATTAATTATATATCTGCAGGCGGCTGTTATGTTGTGCGTTTTAACGGGATACTTTAAGACATTCTGCTCTGTGTTGCAAAAGCCATTTTATTAAGCCGTTTCGCTTCTGTTTTCACCATGGAAACATAGACCCATGTAATTCAACTAGATTTTTCTTGTCTTGCAATTCAAAAACGATGTTTTTCAATTGGGGGACTTTTTACATATCAGCATAGCTGTACTTGAATCTTATAATAACCTTTATTCTATCCATAATCACTGTATATGAACAATGGTGTGTTCTGACTGGCTAATCTACTACTAGGATATCAGCTCATATACCATTATTAGCTTCATCACTACAACACCGAAACATTTATCTCAACGCTTTAATGCTGACACCAGAAACGCTTTCCAAAAATGATTAATAAACATAGCCTCACACAGGGTTTGTCCCACAATACTTCCAAATAGTCCATAGTTAGGGGCTATAGTTCCAAAATATGTACATGTTATGTAAAATTTCATGTATGAATAAATACACAATAGTATGGAGTACCTTCAAACTAAAAAATAATGAACAAAAAGTGTCAGCTCATCTTGAAAATATACACAGAGGTTAAATTTTGTACAAATTTGAGTTTCTCACTTGAAAAATTCTCAGGATTCCAACTGAAATAATTTTCAAAGGAGGATGTTTGCCATAAAAGTTATTCCATTCAAAATTAGATAAGCGTACGTCATTTACCTCAATCATGCGCTGGTGGCAATAGCCCCGATTTGTTCTGCACAGCAAGGAAGTGTCCGTCCAAAATGTCCACTCTGACTTTTCTATCTCTTGTGATAATAAGAAGTGTATCATCTGGGTATGTAACTTTAGAGCAAAACATATCTGGACCTGGATTACACAAGCATGTGAATATGTGTCCATCCAAAAGTGTCCACTCCGAAATCTTTGTTTTTCTAGTTCACAAACTCCAGTTGAACTTTACTTGCAATCGTTCAGACATTTTAATATTGTATTATAATAATGTGTTTAAACTATTATTAAAAAATTGAACTGGTTTTAACGATGAAATCTTACTACTATTGACAATGATAGTTTTTAAAGAAATTTTATTGTGTTTGACATGTATACTTTCAAAGACCATAACTTCCAACAAAGTAACATTACGGCCAAAGGTTTTTATTACCTTAAACAATTAAGAAAATAACTACTTAAAAACCCAAGCAAATAAAAACCTTAGTTTTCGACTCCTTTATGACTGATTGCTCAAAGAAACTGTGAAAATGCCCTTCTGATAATGTGTACGAAGTTATGACCCTCCCATGAACACTTATTATTTGTAGAATATACATAAATATATGCTTCGTATGCTTAAAAAAATAATAATAATAAAAAAAAGGTGCTTAGTTTCATAAAACTGATGATTTTTATTCAAGAAGAAGAACATAGTTATTCTCATTTAAAACCAATTTTACATAATTAATACCATTAGGAAAGTGCATTTGGTCTCTTAGTAAACATCTGCAGTGTGCTGTCTGGCTTAGTAACATAACTGCATATTTAACATAGTTGGGCATGTGGGTGGATTTAATGTAATGATCAGAAGCATGATTGAGGGGTACAGTCAGAACTCAGTAATAAAATGTTAAAAAATTACAACTAAAACAGCTTGAAACTTGCAAAAATTTATGTAGAATATACTTAATGTTTAAATGTAGAAAAATGCAACATCTCTACGCCATGGACAGGAAATGTCCTACATACACTCAGGAGCGGTGCTACTATGATAGCAGGAGGAATTGATTAAGAGTTAATTTAAGCAGATTAGTAAAAGTAGCCTATGATCGGTGGTGCACTAACCAGTAATCCCACAGGTTACAGGCACTTGTGGACAACACATTTCACAGAAAACTTCACCATACCATCAAATATGAATGGTGAAAATTGCCTACTGCAATTCTCTAGAAATAATAGAATGAGTGCATGACAGGGGCTGGATTACCCTTCCCAGAATCCCATGTGCCAAGTAGCAAGTTGCCATTTTTAATGCTACCAATTTTCCAAAAATCTCTGACAGTCAAGTAACATTTTAGCTCACAGGTCTTGTATTGTATTGTGAAACTGAAGTTAGTTTTTTTGTATATTAATCTATGTATTCAAAATCCTTTTAACTGATTCATTCCGAATGATTATTGTGATGTAATTGACCAGAACTGGTTTGCGGAAGAAATACAAATGAAATAAAAAGGCATATTTTGAGATGAGATATGATTGGGAAAAAAAAAGTTTGGGAGGCTTCAAAGCAATGAGCTAGCAGTCATAAGGTTTAAAAAAAAAAAAAAAAAAAAAAAGAGCAGGTTGAGCCGGCCCTTTAATATAAATCTGGGATTGTCCTGTAGCTTGCTGTTCCTTCTGGTATCGAAACGAGGGATTTAATATAACTGAAAATAGTATAAATTGTCAGAATTTAACATTCAGTTGCCAGTCGTTCAGTGGTTAGCACTGTCGAGAACGTTTATGGATCAGATCTCTACCGGTGTTCTTTTTGTGCAGAATTTACATGTTCTCCCCATTGTCCTGTGGGTTTCCTCCTGGTACCCTGGTTTCCTCTCACAGTCTAAAGACGTTTGGCGCACATTCGGCGAACTACCGTCACATAATGGCCCGTCGATGTGAAAGAGAGTTGTGATGGTTGTTTGTGTCTGTGTTAATCCTGCAATCGACAGGTGATCTGTTCAGGGTGTAACCCAACCTATCACCTGAAGTCAGCTGGGATTGGCTCCACCTTCCCCCAAAACCCCTGAAAAATAAGCGTTATTGCAAATTAATGGATAAATAGATGTGGCTAATCCCGGTTAAGTAGTTTGCATGTTTGGCTACAAGACTAATTTCTGTCACAATTTTTTTGCAAAGTTCAAAATGACTTGCTTCCAGCCCTTTTTCTGAGTCTTAGTAACGGGATTTGTTGCAACACTAATTTAAGTAATTCTCGCTGCGTTTTTAATCACTCACAACTGCACAGTTGACAGGATTTATCTATACTTTTGAGAATAGGTGTATTTCAGGCTGGGATGCGAAATGCAGCATTTAAAAAAAAAAAATGCTGCATTCTTCCAGATCTGTCTTGTGTTTGTATGTGGAAATTACAGCGTGGGAGTTAATTGTTGTTATGGCAGCCGTGTGTCAGTCGCTTCCTAGCCTGCCGCATCTGGAGCCTCGAAAAATGATTCACTGTCATTTTAATGACTTTGATAACCTGCGCCTGTGAATAGCAAATGACTCTGTGGGAAAAAAAAATCCCACTTTAGAATGGTTAAGGCTTACATAATGCCCTTAAGCCCTGATAGACTCTTTTAGTTTTAGAGGAGAAACCTTGTGGGAACGGAAATTGTCTTTTTCCTTCTTTTGTCGCTTGTATTTCCCCTTACTCTCTGTCTGGAGCTTTTGCTTGACGTTAAATGAAATCAAATTGCTAATTTTAACACAATGTTATTTTAATAATATATAAAACTAATTATTAACTTTAAATCCTAGACAACTAACTTACTGCTAGCTACCATACCTAGCATGATTTATAGAAACTATTAGCAAAGTTGTTTTATTTTAGCATATCTGTATTAACCAGTCTTGAGCGGCAGCATTCAAAGAGTTGACTTAAGTAATTAAATGTGTGAAATATCCAGAAAGCACTTTCATTCCAACGCTTGTATAAAATACGGCTTCTAATGACAAAGCTCAAACAAACATATTACAAATTGTCCCTCTTACAGATTGGCAGTACCTTAAACTTTTAGTTTAAATTTAGAGCCCGATGCTTTTATGTAGACTACTGTGTTAGGCAAAATTGGCCGCACACAATTTTCATTCTTTTCTTTTTCTTTTTTTATGCTTTTTGTACACAAACCCAGACATTTAGTAATAAGGAAAACCCTACTCCTGCGTAGATGAACACATTTTTTTACTAGTCATGCCTGTAGAGGTGACCACTCTCTCTAACTAGCCTATCCTGTGAACCACATGTCATGTTCTCTTTTAACTGACCAGTCCTGTGTTACCTTAGAGAAATGACTTTCTATGCATATGTAAGTCCTAAAAGTTTGAAATAAACTAAAGACGGGCTGAACAATGCTCGTGTGTTGTTGGTGTTTCTCCCAGGTGTAAAGATAAGGTAATTTGTGAGTGTAGGAAGGGAGTCTGTAATCAAGCATGGGAGAAACCTTTGTCTGCATTGCAATTGTCTTTTCTCTTAATATTCAGTGTCCATAAAATCAGAAAGGTGAAACCCACGTCCTGAAAACAATGACTTGATGCTAGAAGTCATGCAGGATGTAGCTATTAAGGGCTAACATGTTTTAGCAGTTTTAATTACTGTAGAAAACAAAGACAAAATACATATCAAGCCACTTAACGGTACTATGATAATGTTTCCAGTTATTAATGTAATTAACAAACAATACAAGGATACTAATGACTTTAATGCTAACCTTTAATAAATGTTGGCTGCCGACAGTAGCTCTATTTTGAGTTAACAAAGCATAACTTTTTCTGACCCTTGACACTGGAAGTCTTTGCTAGGTTTTAATTATTAAAAGAGAATAACAGCACTAACATCCAGGGTGTCTACCTTGGCGATGAAGTGTTGAATGATGGTGGATCTGGAAATAGTTTTGAAAGTACCACTTTGTACCTGACCTGCAGACATTGCTAACCTGTGCTGAAGCTCTCTCTCCCTCTCTTTCTCTCTCTCTCTCTCTCTCTCTCTTTCTGTCTGTCTGTCTTTTTCTATCTCCTTTCCTTTAGCACTGGTGCTCATTAGCGTGCGGGGTACAACTAGGTGTCTCCCCAGGCCAAAGCCTGCTTCCTGCTTCCTTCATAATTGCTTAGTCAATTTCACCTCAGGTTCACAGTGTATCATGTGTGCGTTTGCTCTACTCGGACATTGCTATTCCAGAGCTCTAATTGGCTGTGGTGAGGCACAGTGTGTGAACCAGAGACACCAGGATCGAACAGACATGACGCTAAATGAAATCATAATTCTGGATTGTGGCATTAACCTTTTAAATAAATAAATAAAAGCTTTTATTTATCTTCTAGTTTTTGCCAAAATGTTCCTCCTATATTGTTCCTTAGCTCCTCAAGACATTTATCCTTGGAGCAGAGGGCAGAAACCAGATGCAGGAAATCATGAAGTAGAAAAATTAGCACAAAGGTTCAACATATTATTAAACATAATATCCTTTTCATTATGCAGCAAATATCAAATAAAGATTCGCTTAAGAAAAGCCCTAGGTTCTTATTATACAGAAAAAAATGTCCAATTAGGAAAAGCAAACATCTCTAACAGCCTATCAACTGTATCAGAAAGCTTGAAAACTCTTGCTTTTAAGCTTATTTAAAAATTTAATACAGGAGCTCTTTGCCAAAATTAATTTCATACAAAATTTACGTTGATGAGTGCATACACAGGCAAATTTACAAATAAACAATTTTGGAATGGAAACGAATCTTTTTTTGTGGAAATGGCAGAATATTAATTTTAGCGACATCCACAGAGCCTCGGATGCTTAATTATTTTACAATATACTACACAGGCACCTCAGCAAAAAACAGCACACAAAAGTTTTCCTTTTTTTTTTTTTTTTTTTTTTTTATGAGGATGGTTGCAGGCAGGTACATAGTCTTAAGATTTCTGTAAAGGAGTTGTGCCATGATTTTTACCCAAAGAGTCATCTGAATATGCTGTGAATGACAAAGGTACCTGTCTATAATTATTAAATAGCTTTTTCAACTTGCAAATCAAACGCAGTCGTACATTTTTGAGCCCAGTGTAGAGTGGATGGAAATAGATTGCATCATGGACTTTATGAAATCTTGTTGGGCTGAACAGTTTTCAATGATTGAAATTGCATTGGTGGTCCTATGAAGAAGCATAATGAAAAGCAAACTAAAATGAAATTTTTTGAGTTTCTATTTTTATGTTTTAACCATGAAACTGAGGCAGGTCAGGTGAGCTCCGTGCTTTGACTTTGACTCTGTGTAACTAACAGCAATTTTTCTGGTTCAGTGTACTCATTTAAACAGGAAAGTAAATTACGCTGTAGGGATGTATTAGTAATACTAAGAGAAACACACTAAAAACAAACTAAAATGAGATTTTATAGTTTATGTTTACATTTACTCATGACACTGAGTCACATCAGGTGAACTTATAGCTGGCTACGAGATCTATGTAGCTAAAGGCTGTCTGTTCTCTTCACCGTACTCATTCAGAAACAAAAGAAACAGTGCTCCCTAAAGGTGTTTTAGTATATACTACTAAGAAATGAAGAAATACTAGAAAAACAAACGTAAAAACATAAGATTTTCATGTACTTTTCCATTTGAAAGTATGAAGTAAGTACATCGATTACTCCAAATAACCATAACCAACTGTGAGTCAGCTGTTTTGATTTACGAATGATCCACTTAGAATAGCCGGTCAGACAGCGCAATTTCTTTGTAGTGTATATATAAATAAACTTCGATATTCCATAAAGCTGCTTTTTTTATTCACAGTACATTTGTTTATTTGTTTGTTGAATATTATTAAGGTTTGTTAAATATTAAGTATTAAATCAAAGTCTTGAAAAATATAATTTTTTCCATTTTTACACTGATGATGTCATTCATGAATTTGACTGCTGGAATGATCATACACCTTCACAATGACTGATGATTCAAGGCAAGCTAGCTTAATTACACATGGTGCCATTTAATATTTCTGAATGTTTGTGAAAGTCATTATCCTTTCTCTTGTATCCGAAGTGCATTACTATGTGCACTGGGTAAGTACCTTTTTGCTTTCACTTGACAGAAAGAATAACATCAAAAAAACAAAAATAAAAGATATCTTCTCATGACCTCGATTTATTTTACTGAAAGCAAAAAAATTATTTGCATTTGTGCATCTTACATGCTTTAAAAAGTTCCTTAATGGTGACAAAGACAGCATTGATCCTCCCCATTCCCTACAGCGTGTTTAAAGCAGCTCAGGAAGTGTTTACAAGATGTACGAGGATTTGTACTGTACAATCTTGAATACATAAAAGTTAAACGGAACTAGAGGTTGCTGTTGAAGTACTGTGTGTTATTCACTTTCCCTTTTTGTCACCAGGCCTTCAAGGCTGACAGTTTGGGCATTGAGTTCTGTCTTGCTTTTGCTGTTTGTAGCAGCTAGTGGGAAAATTATTTGCACCAGTGCACTGGTGAGAGGCTGCCTGTGAACTTGACAGACAACACTGTCCAAAAAAATGCCCTCATGGACTATTTTCAGCCTGCTGCTATGATTCTGTGTGCTTTGTTTAGGGATAACCAGCTCTTTTCACGGTATACGTCTTCACATCGATGATCTGCTTGCTGACTTTGACGTTCCCACAGAGAGGTTTTGAAGACAGAAGACAGAAAAGTTCATTTGAAATCTATCCAGGGCTTAGTGATGATCTATCCTCAGCTTAGTACAGCTACACACTTAAAAATAGCAGATTCTTGAGCCTCTAATCCATTCACTTTTGCACTTTTTCGGTTATTATCCAGCAAAAAACTGCCAAAATCTTCTTGGCTGGACTGCTATAAAAGCTATATTGAGAAGATGGAATATAGTTTATTCTCATGCGTTACGCCTCTGCATTGGAAGAGCTTGCTCAATTAGTAACTCTTCCTTCCAGCCTTTTCTCCCCCTGACCAAACTGTCTCATGTATGACATACCCCGAGTACAACACGCTCCATTAGCCAAGTGCTGCGACTCATTGTGAAAATGTTATTTGCTTAGTTTCTCTCCATTACACCGAGTGGTTATAATAAGTCCAGTGCATTCAGCAAGGAACCTAAACTTAAAATTTATTATAATTTCTGTGTAATACTAGGAGTGTTACACAGAAAGTATTGAAGTAATGTGAAGATCTTTACTGGTCATTAGGTGGTCAAATTTGTCACTAGAAAAAAAAAATATTAGCAGGAACAAATTGAAGTGGGGGGTGTTGATGTGATCACGTGCAACAAGACCTCGATCGCTGGGAATGAACTAAATCTGCACTCAAGGGATCTCGTTTTGAGTCTGATCCAAAAGTGAAAGAAGAAAACAACGTGCTGATAATCTTACTTAAGAAGACCTAATGCACTGCTTTGATTAGTGAAAGACCAGAATGCAACGGTGGGGAGTTGCAGAAAGAGAATGTATTTCGACATGTTCATGTCTACCTGAATCTCTCTCTCTCTCTCTCTCTCTCTCTCTCTCTCTCTCTCTCTCTCTCTGTCACACACACTCACACACACAAAGCTTAATGATTAAGTTGTAATCAAATCTCTTATTTTTGTCATTTAATTTCTCACACATATCCACCTCTTTCTTGTTACTGCTATAATTGCACACTTTAGAAACACAAGGACCAGTGCTTAATAGTAAATACAACCACTCATCTACATATTTTGGCTGATTTGCTGTAAATGTCCTGCTGTACTCAAAGATTTATGATTACAGTGTGTGCTTTTTTGCAGGTTAAGTAATCATCCCCTTCCTCTAGTGCACATATTGAACATTATTATTAATGCCTACATGAAAGGGGAAAAAAAGAATATTATGGTGAA
Organism: Neosilurus mollespiculum; assembly: GCA_030014195.1. Lineage (NCBI taxonomy): Eukaryota > Metazoa > Chordata > Actinopteri > Siluriformes > Plotosidae > Neosilurus > Neosilurus mollespiculum. The sequence goes on along the minus strand of JAQMYF010000023.1, from coordinate 18,957,457 downwards.
TATTCAACAGGGAGCTCATATTGATGAATTATTACTGATTAAAAGGAATATTTGTCTCTGGGGCTATTTTTAATTACCTGAATTAGGAATTAGGAGAGAGAAATGAGCACTGCTTTAACACAGATGCATTACTTTTTGAGTCGTAATTCATGCGTTTTTGGTAAGGACACTTGAAAACAATATTTTGCAAGTCTAATGCTCGTTCCTTTCACTTCAAAATACAAACGAGGCTTTTAGAGGGTGTACAAGAAGGACACTACAAATTTGAGGGCTTAAGTACTGATATATAATAATTAAAAAAAAAGTAAGTAAATAAGTAAGTAAATAAATAAATAAAAACTAGAGAAGCACTCATAGAATGCAAGATATACCTTCACCAGGCACAAATAGATTATGGTGACAAGTTCATAGATTAATCTGATAAATCCACCAAAGACTGCAGATTTTTATAACTTGTCATGGTTGTAATGAAATGTCCCTCCCTAGTGGGTATGTTATGAACATTTTGTCCATGTTAAGCAGTATGCATTTTTTGGGAATTAAAAAAAGATTTCAGCAAAATCCCAAGCACAGATCACCTTCAAACTTTAATGTTTATTCATTTCTACCACACCCTACTTGTTATTAGTATTATCACCATCATCATCATCATCATCATTATTATTATTATTAATATTTTCATTATAGTTATTGATGGCATGAGTATTGTAATCAGTTAAGTCTCGATCTACCATTAACCATATTAATAACCTAGTCTTTATGGCAGTTCATGGTCAAAACTAGTAAAATAGTATTCTATTAACTAAAGGTGATCTTATATATACATTTTACATGCAAACTAGTATCAATCCCACATGCAGTTTTCACCAAATCAGTTTAGGCCTTGTCTTGGTAGCATATGCTACATCTCAAGTATCACACACACACACACACACACACACACACACACACACACACACACACACACACACACACACACACACACACA
>JAQMYF010000023.1:18932964-18954907 GCA_030014195.1 Neosilurus mollespiculum | reverse complement strand
CCCACACTGTGATGAATAGCTAGACCACACACACACACACACACACACACACACACACACACACACACACACACACAAACACACAAACTCACTCATCTCTACAATTTTAGTATAATTTGGTACCAGGTATTTTAATCAGTTAAGTCCTGATCTACCATTAACCATATTAATAACTTAGCCTTAACATACTGTAACTTTAACAGTTCATGAAGGTCATAAACTAGTAAAATAATATTCTAATAACCAAAGATAATCTTTTATATATATATATATAATCTAATATATACATTTTACATGCAAACACAAACTTATATGCATCAAATGAGCAAAAGAATATTAAATATAACTAGAAATTTTGAGCTGTAGCTGCAACTGCTGCCAGAAAATAGGTGAAAACTGCCGTGCTGAACTGTAGAACACAGAAAAATTCCTTACAGTTTTCACAGGTTTCTAAATAGCTGTCGCTAAACAGGTGGTGATAAATCAACGAAGCAAAGCATATGCGCTTTAACTGAAAATACCGGTTTTTCAGAAAAATTGAAAGGTGTCGCAAATTGAATTTTTTTGACTTTTGCATAGCATGAATGAACTGCAAACCATATGATCAAAGTCAAAAAAATAAAATGTTTCAATTTTTCTGAAAAATGGGTATTTTCAGTGTTTTTGTATTTTCCTCTAAACAAAAATCTCTTTTTGGAGAAAAAAGTCAATATTTAGAGTGGCCACCCTTTACTTTGATTTAGTAAGTTTGGTAAAAATCCTTGCATGGGTGTGGTCTTTATTAATGCATCATTTATAGGTGTAAATGCAGAATCAGGGTAACAGGAACCTGGCTCATTCTGAGAGTCAGAATAATGTTGGCTGCTATGTTTCTATTAACCTCAGTATTTTCTGGACTGATTATGATGTATGAAATTGCAGAGGGAAAATGAAAATCAATCTCACATGCAGTTTTCACCAAATCAATTTAGGCCTTCTCTTGGTAGCATATGCTACATCTCAAGTATTGCTGTCCACACACACACACACACACACACACACACAAACAAACAAACAAACATGCAGACAAACACACACTTACACTTACACTCATCGAAACATTTATATGACAAAGTGGTCGGCATGAGGCTGTTGTCACGAATTCATTAGTTAATAGCACGTAGCCCTTGGCGCCCGTCTAAGAAGTGTATCTTTCATCGGCTGTGTCTCTGCAGTGCCGTTCCGGGTCGCTGCCTCAGCTCCCATAGAAATGTATGTTATATCCCACAAGTGTTCAATCACTTCAAAGGTCAAAGTGACAAAGTAATCAATGAGCAGTCAGGGGATCTTTAGGGAGCCATGAAGGCTATGAAGCAAGCGCCTGAACGTTGGTTCAACTCTCTCTGAGCTCGTTTAGTTGGCCTATATCCTTATCCACTCGTTCAGCTAATCTCATTTCCTTGATGAAATAACCTGCCATAGTAATAATTTATGTACACAACCAAATTGGATCTCTGATGGACTCCCGCTAATGTTAAATACACCCTGCTTCAAATATAGTAATGATTATGCCAGGGTTAAGTAGGTGTTTACTCTCAGGATCAAATATAGAATCAAAATTACTTTTAATGACCTTGTAAATTAGATGTAGAAGGAATTTGACTTTGCCTATAAGATTAGTTTTTATTTGATAACTCATAAAAAAACAAAACAAAACCTAATGCAGTTTTCAAATTCAAACAATATTTTGCAATAAAACACTGAAGGCAAGTGAAATATAGTAACATTTTGTAGAACACAATATTATTGTAGCATGCTGTTATATGCTTGTGGGCTTTTTTAATGGAAGTTTTATTTCATGAACTGGGTTCATATCAAGATAAGGTCACCTGTCATTCATCTAAAGAGAACTGGATTAGTTATTTCCTTGGGATTATGAGAGAGAGGTGATTTGGAAATTAAAATTTTACAGTAGTCGCATCTAGTATATCAAAGCAGGACTATCTATCTATCTATCTATCTATCTATCTATCTATCTATCTATCTATCTATCTATCTATCTATCTAAACACTATCACATCAGCTTAATTATCACAAAAACAATATTGCACGTATTACATTTGTTGAAACAAAAACTCTTTACATCTTCATCTTCAAGATGATGAATTGTTATACTTAAATAGCTAGTGCTAGTTGTATGGTAGTTGTTTTGTACACACTTCACTAAGGTCAACTATGGAAATAAGTGAGGTTGTTTATTATGACTTACTTTTTAGTTCTCCTCTTTATTAAAGTGTATACGTGTAATTTTTGCATAATATATATTTAATTATGTACTTTATTGTATGCAATTTTTTAATAAAATATATTCATTCATACCAAAACAGACAGGTTCATGCTCTGAGATGTGAAGCCAGCTGACCAGATTTATTTCCATACTGCTGCTCATTCATAGTCAGGAGTGGTGTAACACACTTGGAGAAAAGCAGTGTCCATCCCCTTTATATGCCTGACACCCACAGACACCCATGAATTGCTAGCTGTCACTTGTAAGTGATGGGGGGAGCATACGCCATCCATCCCTCGCAAAGAGCTTGGCCATTCAACCCTCATGGGCTCCCATCCATGAATGGTGGTGTGGCTTGAACATGCCAACTTTAAATGATAGTGCGAAATGTTTTCTGTTGTGCTACTTTAGAACCCTATAAAAACATCCTTAATAATTGCTCAGTTTTGAAAAATTAATTGATGGAGAATCGAAAACTTTTCAAATAAAACTTTAGCTTGAAATTGTATAGTTGGTGAAGAGTTACTGCACTTTTTTTAATCGATCACATTTACTTTGTTTATTTATTCAGATAGATTTTTAAAGTTGTATAAAAGGTCACAAAATTAGCATTAGCTAAACCTTTGCAAACAGCTCTTAATTTTTAAATAAATTTGGTCCACAAAAACATGGAAGCCTATTGCATGTTGAGGTCATACAGTATTTGAAAGAACCAAATAGTATCACAATGACTTGAGTGGGTCACTATACCCAGAGGAATAAAATGTTCCTGTATCTTGTTGTTTTTTAGTCTGAGCGATCACGTTTCTCATCCAAGGAGGCAGACGTGCTAAAACATGCAGTGTGAAGAATATGAAAGTCAGATTGTGGTCTGACTCATGATCTGGTCTTCTGTAGGTTATTAAACAGGATAAACCTGTGTTTATTTGAATAGGTAACAGTTCCAGCAGTATGTGGTACAGTAGCTCTTCTACGGAATCACAGCACACGTGCTAGTCTTCATTTCCCATGTGCATCAGTGAGCCTTGGGCACCCATGACACTTTTGCCAGTACACTGGTTATGCTTCTACTAATAACTAAATTTGGTAGGTACTTACCACTGCATAACAGGAACACCCCACGTGACCTGCTGTATTGGAGTGGAGTAGACCCAGTCTTTTATCATCACAATGTGAGCCTTATCAAAGCTACGGTGTGCATGCACGTTGAGTAGTGGAGAGGTTGTGAGCCCAAGGGAGAAACTCACTGCTGTTCTAGAGATAACAAATAACTTTAACATAACTCAAATTAATTAAATGGTTGATTTACAACCCGAATACGCTTTTAGAACCGAAGGGCATTCAGGCCAGCTTTGGTACTCCTCTTTGAGGAAGCATCCGAGGAAGCACCTACACCATCCGTCCCTCCGTGGTTCAAATTAGCCCTCTGTGGTTGATATTGTGTGGCCAAAGCAGCTATCTCTCATGCTCAAAAAGCTCTACATCAATCACAGGGATTTTACTTTGTCTGTTAAAAACAGGCCATGGTGAACTTTCTGTTGGACTTCATGGTTCTTCAGTCCATGTTCAAGGGGATGTCCAGACTGTTTAGTGTAGTTTGGATGGATCTTAATACTTTACCTCAACCAGGTCACTGGCTTTATACAAGCTTACCACAGCTTCAGAGCTTTTTGTGTTATTATTTCTCTAAACTTGCTTAATGGTTTTAAAAATGTGCTTGGACTGTATTGGCTTCAGTGTATTTTTGACTGCCTGTGATGGAAAATGGGTGTTGTTTTTTTCCATCTTAAAGCTTACTTTAAGCCCAACTGTACCTTTTCATAAAGTTTACATTTCCTTAAATAATTGTGTAACAATTTTTTTTCAGTATCTTGCATTTCTGTTTGAATTTTGTCTTGCTGTGCACAGCAATTAAGTTTGCATAGAAATGTACTTGGCTCTAGTAGCAGTTTGTTGACACTGGTATCTTTTGAACTCGGTCACAGTTTGAATAAAGTACTTTTTTTTTTAAACATAACCCGCTTTCTTTGTATTTTCTAGGATAGAAGTGTCTACAAACTTTAGGTGTGTGCATGTCATTTTCAGTGAAGCATTATCCACTTGCAATAATGAGTTATGATCCAGAGATTGCAGGTCAGTCACCGTTGTTCATGTCACCTGTCAGTGAATTCTTAAATCTGATTGGTCAGAATAGTTTATCGATTGTTCCAGCTGCAAAGCAAATCACAAGTTCATATCAAAGCCCTCGGTGTAATGCATTATTGTTTCTATATCAAAAATAAAGTTTTATTTTACGATCGATTACTATATACTTGTTGATATGGTGACATAAGGCTTTAGAAAGAGGAATCTGTGTACTCTGGGTTTTATAGAAACAGTGAAACCTTGTTATGGTTTTATTGATAGCAAAAGAGTGGCTTTTGAGGGAAATAAATATGTGGCCTTCTACACTGAACTATCATGGAGTAAATAAGAAAAGTGACGTTAATCTCTCAGGGCCTGCCCTCTGTCTTTAGAAAGACTTAGGCTCATTTTTTCATTTGTAAATACTGTTACACTATTTTATGTATTTCTTCTGTTTTGAAAGGTGCACTGGTTTTCATATGGCTAAGAAAAACCTTGATGTCTTATATAAAAGTCTAAAGTTGTGTAGGCAGAAAGACATGGAATAGATATTTCATTTTTAGAGATGGTGAGCGAGAGACCAGAATTAAACCTTTGTGTTTGACTTTATATCCTGAATTCTGGACATAGAATTCTGCCTGACATCAGTGTGCATGTTTATAATTTAGTTATCTCCAAGTAAATTAATTCAAAATGTGTGGGCTGGTCCGGATTCAAACGCAGATCTGGTTTCTTAGTAACTATGTTGTTATGTGCCATATTTACACCACAGTGTAATCTTTTTAATCCCATTTTAACCGCTCCAATATGGAAAATCTTTGATTATGTGACTGGTATCGCTGTGCCTTGTGTTGTTTTAGCAACCTTTTAAACTTCAGTATAGGTAACTACATTTAAATAAATAATTAATCTCAAAGCAGTGTGTAAAGCTCTGCAGGTGGATTGCCACAGGGTGGTAGCGCCCCTCTATGTGACATCTTCTCAGAATGTGTAGGTCAAACAGTGGGTGATGATGCCACAGAGTGTGTTGGTCATGTGGCATACTAGCTGGACATTGTGACAAATAGAAAGAGAGAAACAAAAGAACACAGCCAGTCCAGCCTCCAGAGGAGCACTGCTAACTGGTTTGTGGGCGCCCCACAGTAAATAGATTGATAGATAGATAGATTGGTTGATTGATTGATTAAGCAAAACCACTTACATCTGTCCAAATAAGCATAAAAACAAAGTGTACTTTAAGGAAGTAATTTACTGGGCAGTTATTCTGCATTTATAAGAAAGTTTAGGAAGACATACCTTTATCTATTTGTTTATTTATTAGTATCAGCAGAGCTTTTGAATGGATCCCCATATCTGTTGAACATGACCTTGATTGTCATATGTCCGTGCCTGAGTTGATGCTCGCTCAGAATAAATTAATTTATCCAACTTAGGTAGGCAGACAAACATTCAGCATCGAGGAAAACAACACAAAACATTAACGGGTACACAGAACATGAACTTGATAAACGAATAATTAAACTAAAAAATGACGTGATACAAATGAACGGAAATCAGTGAGTGAAAGGGGTGAAATGAAAAGTTAGTATTAAATGCAGGGGCTGAATTTGATTCGGCCCTTGAAAGAGCTGCGCTACTCTTATAAAACCAGCCTTGGACACCTATCAATAAAGGGATCTATTGGGAACTCTGCCTTTAGGCAGTGTCTAAATCTATAGAGATTTAGGCACTGCCTAAAAGCAGAGCTCCAATATGATTTCCCTTAATTGACAAGTTTTTGGTGGGAACTCTCAAACCCCATGCACGTATCCTACATATATCAATTTAATAACTTGTTTATTGAAGGGAATAAAAATGAGGTAACCAGACCCTCAATCTTAGTCTCAACATGTTAAGTACTCCATTTATAAATCTTAGGTTAAGAGAACATTTCAGTAACACAAGAATATTATTAGTTGTTTATTTGTGAATTGCTTACTCTGTAAGATTTATGATTTGCTGAATCAATGAGAATTAGCTACAAAATTTAAAATCATAAATCACAAAATAAGACATCATTTATCCTAGTAAGAGTGTGAACGAGTATCTGTAGGATGAAAAAGCCCCAATGCGAGCTCCGCTATCACCAAATGGTTGGGTGATGCCAGTCTGCTGAATAGGCTTGTTTGTTTGTTTGTTGTTTGTTTTTTAACGGCGATTACAGACTATATTAGCACATTATCATCACTCTTTGGTCTGGAGTTCTCTGCTTTGGCTAACAGCCTAATTTGTGTGTGTGCGTGTCTGTATACATATGTGTGTGGGTGTGGGTATGTAAGAGAGAGGGAGAGAGAGATTGCTTACTTCCGTAAGCACGTTATACGCACCAGAAACGTCATGTGCTTCCTCAATGTGATTGGGTTAAAAGCCTTTCTATTCAAATGACTAATGCATTGCGTGCCAGTAATAGTTTATTTTCCCAGCTAGAAACTAGGATAACTCTTGCATATGTCAAATAGAATTCTGTTAACATTGTTAAAAAAGGATTTTATTTTATAAAAAAGTGGATTTTGTTTTATTAAAAAAAAAGTGGATTTTATTTTTTAGCTTGAATCAAGTAAGAGTTTGGATTGGAAGATGGAGTAGAAGAAGTCACCATCACTCAGACATTTATTCCCATTACAACAATTATATTCCGGCATGAAAAGAATCACCACAGGGTTCCCACGTGTACATGTACGCCGGAGGGGCGGGCAGAAGTACGGACACTTTCTGACGTTCAAAAAAGGCGCTTGTCCCTTATCTATGGGGCTCTGCTTGGAGCGCCGCTATTAACTTTTTTGTTATTTTTACCAAAATCACCATAATAGACATGCTATGGTATTACTTTTTGTCGGTATTGAACTCAGCAATCACAATCACATTCTAAAAGCAAAATATGTGAACTCCAGGTTTTCTTAATACTAATTGGAAGCAGATGTTCTAATCAGTGAGTTACTGCTAGTAGGAAAAGCACAAACTTTGCTTGCTGTTGAACTGTAATCTTCTTTGGAGCAGCGAGAATATCAAGGGACCCTAATGGAGGAAGAATTGTAGATGTGCATTATTCTTAAAAAAAGAAAAGAAAAGATAAGCGATACAGAATAATTGGTAAAGCCCTCAAAAATGTCCAATTTCCATAACTTCCAAATCCCAATTGAAGAAATAGAAAGAAATGTTCATGTGGCTGCTCAAAGATCACAACAGTATCTCAGTACAAATTAAACTACTGCTATGGGGGTTTGGTTTGGGGAATCAGACAAAAATCCCCACCAGAATATCTCGTCTTGATGAAAGACCACCTCGATGTTCTTCTTCACTGCTTCTGGCACAGTATTCTGTGAACAAAGAAAGCAAAAGTGGAACTCAATATGTAATGTGTTTGGAGGAAAAATGTACCACACATCAAATGGGAAGCTTGGGGGGTAAGAACGCCATACTTGTGGCTGCTGTGCTGCCTCTGGACCTGGACAGCACGCTATCACACAGGGAACGGTGAATCCAAAAGAATTGGCTAAATCACCTGAAGCTCATGTCCTGCACAGTGCAACAAGATGATAATCCAAAACTGTAGATACAGTGGTGCGTGAAAGTTTGGGAAGTTGGTAGAATTTTCTATATTTCTGTATAAAAATTATTTAAAACATTATGGAATTTATTCACACTAAAAGTAGATAGAGATAACAAAAATGAAACAAAAATATTACACTTACGACAAAAGTTCTACCAAAGAATAGTAAAAAAAATAATAAATGTAATGTTTTGGAAAGTCCTAACCTTAATCCGTTAGAAATATTGCATAAGCAGCTCATGTGAGGATACCTTGTAATGTCCCAGTGCTGAAGCTATTCTGTATGGGAAAATTGACTAAAATCCCTCCAAGTCCAAGCGCAGGACTGACACAAACATTTAGTTAGTTATTACTACACAAGAGGGTCTAAAAGCAAAGGTTCACATAAATTTTGCCACTCACCGATATGTAATATTGGATTGTTTTCCTCAATAAATAAATGACCAAATGTATAATTTTTGTCTCATTTGTATAATTGGGTTTTCTTTAACCACATAAAAAATTTTATGTTCATATTTATGCAGAAAAAAAAAATTCAAGCAGCACTATATAGCACTCTTTTGCTTTGTTTGAGTGTCCTATCTGTGGGGTTCGGGGTAATGACAAACTGTCCACACCTTTTAATCAGTTTATTATGAGATATCACTTCTTAGGAGTGCCTGATATACTGTACCATCTTAATGAGTTGTTCATATAAAAACAATATTTGAACAAATACATGTGCAACAGTATAATCAGTTTATCAGCACAGTCATAACGTGTGTAATCAGTTTATCAGCACAGTCATGTATAATTAACGTGTGTAATCAGTTTCTTCCCTGATTACTTTTTGTTAATAATGGAATTATTAATTATTATTAAGCTATTATTAATCCACACAAACCTTTTTTTTCAGCATGTAAATTCGCCTCAGACTTTTCTGAAAAAGCCTTTTTCAGAAAACATGCTGCTTTAATCTACACTTGAGTTCAAGGACCTGCATAACTACTCAGAGCTCTTTTGCTGGTTTGATGAAAGTTAGATTTTTGGTTGCTCCAAATAACATCCAGAGGCAAAGACATCATTGTTGTTCATTATTTAATTCCTATCGCCCACCAGCAGATGCTGTTTGAAATTAAAATGACTTGTGCCCATCTTTTGAGATGTTTCTGATGCAGCTTTTGTTCTGCTTTTCGCTTTTTCCCATTAGTTACTTGAGAGCAGAAAAAGAAAGAGCGGTGCAGGATTTTAAAGAACGATATCAGCAAGCGAGTTCTCTGATGTTCTCCTGCTAAGGTGGTTCTTTTTGGCTGCAGATGAGATCAGGTTGCAACAACGGCATGCTGTCTTGACTCTTTTACTGTTGGTGATCAGAAAATTAAATCTAAATAAGATTCCTCAATGGAAAGCCAAGTGTGGCTGTTGAACATGATACACAGTGATATATGCTGCAAACGAGATTCCTTTAAAAACATGATTCTCCATTACAACATTACAAATCTGGCTTGTTAAAGTCTGTCCTTTGATTCTGTATGCAGATTAAAATATTGTGCTTACTCATGGTTTATATTATTAATTAAATAGATATATGATATAAGAGCTCATTCTATAATTTCTATGTATGCATATATATATGTTATTATTAGTTTTTTTCTTTTGGATTACACAAATATTTTCCCATTGGCTTAGATACTGATGACTTGATATGCCTCTCTGGTAAAGTGTCTCTTACAGCCTCCTCAGTCTATGAGTATTTAATCACTTATTATCAGAATAACAGTCACACATGCATACAAACATGTCTAAATATATCAATGTCAGCTAAGCTGTTAGAGAGTGTCTAACATTTAAAAAAATGGTGTTGAAATCTCTTAGTGGTGCCTTATTGATGTTGCAGTACTTCTGGGATACCATTTACTCGTATGCCTTTCCGACAAACAAAATTTAATGAGATGCCACTTGGTTTGCATCTCAACACACGCAACTCCTGCTTGTCCTCTGAGTTGATGCTACTTGAATAAACTGTACTATCAATAATCTAAACCGGCAGTGAGAACTCTGTATTCTCAACACGCACTGTGAACTTATGTGATCTGCTCTCAGGTAGACATAACACTGCTTTAAGTGAGTATTGTTGAAATGAAATGGAATCAGGAATATATGTAATAAATGATAATGATATTATCTCAAGTCATTGGATTGTTGTTCAGTTCCAGTCTGGTTTAAATCAGTCCAGTAAGACCTTAAGAGCATGACTTGCTTTCGCTATGGGAGAAGTATACAATAAATGGCCAGAGGTACTGTACGTGTAATATCAGACCAATATGAACCTTCCTCAAACTGTTGTCACCAAGTTTGAAGCACTCAATCATCTAGATTGTAGCTATATAAAGCATTAGGATTTCCCTTCGTTGGAACTAAGACGACCAAGAAATATCCCCACAGCCATGTTCCAAACTCTCATGGAAAATTGGAAGTGATTAAAAGAGCACAGTAGCAGTATATAATGGCCTGAACGTGCAACAGCCAATCAGAAATCACACACAAAAAACATCAACAACCAGAGGAGGAGGGCGCAAACTTCCACACAACTGAAGAAAAACCAAAAGTACAAAAGAGCACCCTCTGCTGGACCTGCTGTAAATGCAAACTACCAAAAAAAGTACTGTCTCACAATGTTAATGTAATATAAAATTGCTGTATACAGATTTTGATCCAGATCGTCTCTAAAATCGAGTTTTTCTTGGGAAGTATTCCACCCCAAACAACAGCAACAATGAAAACATGGGTGCAAATTCAGAGCCACAACAAAAACACAATAGCAAATTAGAGAACAAAAATTGATATCAGAAAACAAAACATTAAATCTTAATTAAAAACAAAATTAAGAGCAAATACAAAAGCACAATAGTAAAAGAAACTTCAAATAAAAAATACAAATACAAATTTAGAAACACAAAAACACAAAAGTGCAAGTGTTATCTTCTTTACTGTTAATGATGAGAGTTGGTACATTTGCATTGAGCGAATATGCTGAATATGGGATTATGTAGACTTTCTCAGCGACCAGGGTGGGAAATGAAGAGGTTGGAAATTCCAAGTTATGAGCTTTACTTGAGCGCAACATTAGTTTATATGGACAAATTAAAAAGCACACTCTATTACACACTTATACATCCCTCCATTAGACCAGTTTTATGGAAATGAAAACTACTTTGCTGGATTTAATAGCCATGCAACGCTAATGTTTATATTCTGTAGTATTTGGTCTACACTAAGAAAATCTTATAGACTGGGAAGATCATGTTGATGTATGGTTGAGACTTGTGTGGCTCAGTTTAATGTCTTTTCCTTGTCTATAGGAAAGCACAAATTTTGCAACAGTTTTGTAGTAGGTGGTTTTACAACAGATTGTTAATTGACATTTGGGTATACTTGCAAAAAAAACAAAACCTGAAATTAGAGTAAGCAGCAGTTGTCTCTGCTAAGACTGACTCTTTCCGGCATGCTCACATTCTACCCTGTTTAACAAGCTGATTATGGATGGAGATCTGTGATATTTCTCATCCCACCCTGTGTAATTCCATTCACAACTATAGCACAGCAGAATAAAGTGATGCTAGATCAGCAAACCTGTTTGAAAAATTCAATATGATCCTCTTTCTCAGATAACTGTTGCACATGCTCATCTTTCAAAGTTCTTCCAGTCAGCAAAAAGGATAAATGCCACATATGTTTTGTTGATGTTATTCATTTCATTGGGACTGAAGCTATGAAGAGAATCTTTTAACAAACGTTAAATGTGCATCATAAATCAGCATAACTAGATTGTTGCTTCAGAACTGACCTTTCAGAAGTGCTAGTCCAGCTGTTATGGGGAATTTGTCAGAATTGAGGACGCCCGCTGTAATGTGGATGTTCCATACTCTGTAACGACATATACAAGATCGAAAAAGGTTGGAGCATTTATGCTAAAAAAAAGTTGGCTCAAGGCCAAAATGAAATGGATGTGATGGTCAGATTCCCACATACCTTTGGCCATATAGCCTACATCAGTAGAAATATCTACCAGTTTTAGGTTAGTAGAATGTTTCCAGTGCAGTAGTTAAATACAGTACTGATCATTCTGATATAATTTTTTCTTAGCTGTAGCTATGTGTTAGAGTGTAATGTATTAAAAAGTTTACAGTTCAGTTTAGTGGCAGTATCTTTTTGGTATTACAATACAATCCTTCAAAAATGGTGCAAATGATGCTCCAGACCTGCATCACTAATGTGTTTTTAGTAATTTCTACTCATTTAGGGTACACTACTATTCCCAAAAACACAACTTTACTTTGTTAGCTCTAGCTACAGTATTACATTGACTTTAATATCTTACATTTATAAACTAACTTGTAAGCATCTTTAAATGTTTTAAGTACCATGTAATGACAGAACCTTTTGGTAAAACACTTTTTGGAAATGTCCAGTAAGAGACGTTAAACAAACAGGGAATTGTGCTATTGGCTATTTCTACAAATTGTAGCTCGTAGTGGTCGCTACATTGTTTTGCCATGGCTGCAAAATATCCCATAAGTTTGCGTTGTGTCACACATACATTGTTTTTTTTTATTATTCATTTTTTTATATTCTCCTTGTTTTGCTTTATTTTTTTACTGCACTTGAACTTGTGCTTCTATTATCAGGCAGATTTTGTATCACCATGAACATCTAATGATAAGTATAGAGTGCTTTTGGAAATCAGTACCCCGGTTTTCACTGGTATAAACATTATAAATGTTAGAAATTCATTAGAAATGAAATTAGATGTTGCACCTGTACTTGTTTTGAAAAAAATCAAGTTTGCTTTGTACCAGTATGTTGAGTGAGTCATACTACTGCACCTGTTACATTGATGAAATTGCAAAGTGTGTCTTTGTGTACATCATTAGCAGAGCATAAAGGTGCCAAATAATTCAAGGTTTGGCTTGACAATTGAAGTCGCTGGAAACAAAGAATTTAGTTTATTTCCATGCAGTTCAGCTTGGGACCATGTAGCCTCCTTTATAAAACATTCTCTTTGCACTATATGAAGTGTTCCATTGATTTGTGTTTCTTTCCTCAGAACCGTATGTTTACATTCGCTGCTCCGAGGCATGGGTGCATGACCCCATCCACAGCTTTCTGAGCGTGTTGCCCACAGGGAAAACAAAAGTGGTTTTCTAAACATGTTCCTCTGTGCCGCTGATGCAGTTTGGGCCAATACTTATTCGAGAGCTTGTCTGTAAAATGCCACGGATCAGGTGGACCTTATGAATTAGGACAGATTTTTCTTCTTTTTTCCTATTTTGTAAAAAAAACTAATCAACAAATTGTAATACGATCTAGAAGGAATAACACACACACACACACACACACACACACACATTTACCCACACTTCCAACTGTTATGAAAAATACCAGGGTTAATTAGGGGTTAGGGACTGGGGTAGTAGTTGGACCTGTTCTAATGATGTTCTTATAAAAACAAGTAAAATCCAATTATGTCGCCTTTACTTTTGTTCACATTTCTACCGATTTCTAAATGCAATTTACAGAACAGTTTTTTTTTTTTTTTGTGTAATGTAAAAGAATAATTTTTCTTGAATTATCTTGAGGATTATTCTATCTGACAGTATCACAAACTGCCTGAGGAATCTTGGATTTGCCCGATTAGAGTGGTGTAATAGCATTCTCTGGGCTCAAGAATTAAATATATGACCTCTTTTTGACCCTGCTTCGTAATACCTACGTGAACAGCAGGTTTAACCGCTAGTGGCAGATCCAGAATCCCAGCTCAGTGGAAAAACACATTAGATTACAGAGATGATAACTGATTACCCAAGAGAGGTGTATCATTCACACACACACACACACACACACACACACACACACACACACACACACACAAAACCCACCAGGGGCTTATACCTGCGCCCAAAGACATGATCAAACTTGACATATCAATGAAGCTATAATGCCGGCCGATAGGAAACATGCAAACCCCTATTAATTGGATCATTGCGACGTGAGCATTTACTAATTGCAGCATTCTGACTCTTAATTGCTGAATGGTTGGATTTTGTTTAGAATGTTAATGGCCAAGACAGCTGGTGCACAGACGCTTTCACTTCTTTCTTCACCCCCCCACCCCCACCCCCCCAAATCCATTGCTTATTTGGATCATCTTCCAGGATGTTGTCCAACACACAGTCAGGGTATGTGTGCTTGCCTGAAATGCTTGCAGGTATTTATGTTGTTGGGTGGACTTTCTGTGGGAGGAAGAGCTAATGTAGAGAATAAAACACTCTCATTATCTCCAGGCCACAGCCTTGCTCCTCCACTGTTCCCCTAAGACCAGACAGTGGGTATGCATAATCACACAGGCCTAATTTAACCCCATTACAATAATTCATGCACATGTAGGAATGAAAAAATAATAACTAAACGAGACCAACCTCTGCCACTCATTACATATAATTAAACGGAGAGGAAACAGTCACGGTCACATGCTGGTCTATAAAATTAAATAAATAAATAAACAAACAATTGCTGTGAGTCCAGCACACCACTGATTAGTGTTTTGATTACTTTTTCTCTCAGCCTTTGTAAAAAAAAAAAAAAAATCCCATTTTTTTTGTTTTCTTTTTATAAATCATTTATATATTCATGACACTTTGAACCAGGTGCTTTATTTCTCCAGATCAGCCTCAGGGCCCCAGATCCAGATGTGACAGCAGCAGTACATTTTTAGCCTATTGATCTGATCTGTGAGCTTCCCGCATGCCGTAAAAAGAGACCGTCGATATGTTTGTTGGAGCGAGGAGCCGGATAGGCCTCCCGGTAACTCCGAATCCCTTTGACACGTTATGGATCTTTCTTTGTCTGCCATCCTGTCTTTTTCCGTTTTTTCATTGATGGGACTTGGTAAGATGCTTTAAAAATAGCCTGGATTTGTTTGTTTGTCTCAGTGCAGCTACGGTAAGCACGAGACTCTCAGTGGCTCGAGTGAGCAAGTGAACTCTGCTCTCTTCTCGCTTGTGCTCCGGGGCTGATCAACATGTGATGTGAAGTGTAAATGAGAACAAAAATGTGAATACATAACGAGCATAATGGTGCAACAGTGATTCCATCTCTCCTGTTTAATGTATTATTATTATTATTATTATCAAAATTATTCTCTCTCTCTCTCAATAATTTTCACTTTCTGAGAGTTTAGTAATAACTGCAAAAGTATCAAAGGGCAAATTTGTTGCCACTTGTTATGATGTCTTTTTTCCCTCTTTCTTATCCACTCTCTCCGTCTTTTCTTCACAGCCATGGCTACAATGCGCTTTGGGCAACACATTATAAAGGCATCAGCTGTGTTTCTACAAACAGACCTGTCCTTCGCTCTGGTTAATCGGAAGCCCGTGGTGCCCGGCCGTATCCTTTTTACCATTTTTTGTCACTTGCAGTATTACTGACAACCTGCATTACAGTGTTCTTCACCTCACAGAGCAGGTAGGATGCTGGTCTTTTTCATATACTCACATATACAGGCATAAATACACATGAGATCATCGTGTACTCTATACAGCTGTGTTACCGTTGCTCAGCAACAGGTCTAAGTCCAGTTTGACCTTGTGGGTGGTGCATCTATAGATATTTACAGAGAGGTCGTGCAAGTTCTCCGGGGTATCAGGAAGAGATTGTAAACTAGAAAAAAAAAACTGAAACAAACAAATCTGGCATCATACTCACAAAGAATCTCATTCCCCAAAATGGCACAAAAAGAGCTTGTCCATAAAGTCTACTAACTAATTTTTTGTGAACAATTCATAAGCTAAATAAATGTGTGTGGCCAACCCAGTTAAGAAATGATGGCATGGAAGAATATATATCAACAGTGATTTATAAGGTTGATGTGGTAGTGGAAGCATTAATAACTTATTATATATTTAAGTCTCACTGTACTCATGTCCTTTTTAAGACAAGGGCTAAATAGCTGCCATTTTGAGTATCACTGTGCAACTGCTGCCATTTTAAAGGTCACTGTATAGCAGCTGTCGTTCTGAATATTTCACTGTACTACTGCTTCCATTTCACAGACCAGTGTATAGCAACTGCCATTTTGAATATCACTGTACTAGGGATGTGAATCTAACAACAGCTCACGATTCAATTCGATTACGATTTTTGGGGTGACGATTCGATTCAGAATCGATTCTCGATTCAAACCGATGTTTGATTCATAACCATTACAAACAAAGGGAGCCAATTTCACGAGTAACTACATTCTTCTATAAGCGAGGAACAACTCTTCAATAAGAAAGAAAGAAATTGTATTACTAGAAAGCTGGTTTTGTAGATGTACTGATCCGCTTTGCTCATTCAGAGTCGGTTGGGAGTTTAGTGAAGTGATGGAGTGTGCATTGGTCAGGAGTTGGTTGTGCTGCTGCTTCGGTTTTTTTAGCTCCGGGTGATGGTGTAAGATGTGGGCTCGGGGATGTGAAGTGTTTCCGAAGTACTTGACTTTTATTTTGCTCACCGCATATGTCATGTCAAGCTCCTTCTTACCCGGAAATTGTAAAATCCGAAGTGCAAGCATTTGCGTTCAGCGAAGACAGCGCTGGCTGTATTTCTTTTTCCTCATGCATGTCAAAGCTAGGCTAAAAGCTAGTTCTGGACCCGCCACTCACTGGAACAATTTACGACGGAGGCCGTGTCTGGACAAACGGTACGCGCTGTGAGTAAGGTTGGAAATACTCAAAAAACGTGTTCTTAAAATCGATTCTTGAACATTTGAATCGATTTAGAATGCTAATAAATAAGAATCGCGATTCAGCCGTGAATCGATTTTTTTTTTTTTTTTTTACAGCATCCCAACACTGTACTACTGTTTCCATTTAAAAGACCAGTGTATAGCAGCTGCCATTTTGAATATCACTGTACTACTGCTGCCATTTCAAAGACCAGTGTATAACAGCTGCCATTTTGAATATCACTGTACTACTGCTATTTCAAAGACCAGTGTATAACAGCTGCCATTTTGAATATCACTGTACTACTGCTATTTCAAAGACCAGTGTATAGTAGCTGCCATTTAAAATATCACTGTACTACTGCTATTTCAAAGACCAGTGTATAACAGCTGCCATTTTGAATATCACTGTACTGTTGCTGGTATTTTAAAGGTTAGTGTATAGCAGCTGCCATTTAAAATATCACTGTACTACTGCTGCCTTTTCAAAGACCATTGTAGAGCAGTTGTCATTTTGAAAAAACGCTGTCTAATGTCTGTCTTATGACATGCTGTCATTTTGAATATCACTGTACCACTGCTGCCATTTTAAGGGCCGGTGTATACCAGCTGCCTTAAAAGACCAGCGTATATCAGCTGCCATTTTGAATGTCACTGTTTGGTATTTTAAAGCCCAGGGCATAACAGCTGTCATTTCGCAAAACACTGTCTAATGTCTTATTGAGGACCATGACATGTTCCATTTTAAAGCCCACAATACGGTATATGTATATAAACAACATCTAACTTAACTTGACACCTATTCTGTCACATTAGAGTGCTAACTAGCTAGCATTTGCAATTAATTGGGCTATTTGTTGTTTTAAGAAACAAAAAGATATAATTACCTATGAGACCAACATATGCAACTCGTACTTCATATTAATTCATTATTTTTACATTGTTATTTAAAGCTGAAATTGAAGTCATTTTATTCTGTCGTTTTTGGAAAATTTTGGGAAGATGGAAACCATATTAAAGTCAAGTGGGATGCATGGGGAGCTCTGGCTGTTCAGTGACATGGCAAAGTAAATAGACACCGTAATTTATATTTATACATAGATATACATAGTAGTTATGTTGATTTTAGAGTTAAGTCCACTTGACAGTTTGATGAGACCTGTCAGAGGGTCCAGAGGGCTGGTGACTCCATGCCTTTGCTGGTGAATTGTACACTCAGTACTTTTGAGAGTGGCAAAAGGAATCCCAAGGTTTTGTGCAATATGATGCTGGTTAAGCTCTCAGATTGTCCCAAAATGATTTGAAAGTTGACTTTTTTTGGTGTTACCTTTTTGGTGTTAGTTGCTATGAACACTTAATATACAGTTTATATTCTGTAATCGAAAGTAATAATAATATATTAAAGGCAAAGCTCTCAATTTTACCAGTCGATCTGCGATCCTACCCTCATCTATGGTCATGAGCTTTGGGTAGTGTCTGAAATAACAAGATTGGTTGAAATAAGGTTCCTGCTCAGGGTGGCAGGTCTCTCCCTTAGAGATAGGGTGAGAAGTTCTGTCATCCTGGAGGAACTCAGAGTAGAACCGCTGCTCCTCCATATTGAGAGGAGCCAGTTGAGGTGGCTTGGGCATCTGATTAGAATGCCTCCTGAACGCCTCTCTGGTGTGGTGTTTTGGGCATGTCCAACCAGGAAGAGACCCTGGGGTCGACCCAGAACACGATGGAGGGACGGTGTCTCTCAGCTGGTCCAGGAACACCTCGGTGTCCCCCCAGAAGAACTGGAGAAAGTGGCTGGGGAGAGGGAAGTCTGGACCTCACTGCGTAGGCTGCTGCCCCCGCAGGCCTGACCCTGGACCAAGCGGAGGAAGATGATGATGATGATATTAAAAAGTTTAATCAGATGAGTTTCACAGATAGAACTCTGTGAATGAGGGGTGTCTGTTTACTTTTGATATGAAAATATCCAGTATACAAAGACTTATCATCAAGGTAAGTGTCGTACAGCTAAATTTTATTTAGTAAGTACTGCATAGTACATGATACAGCCTTTCTGTTTTACTGCGTGCATGAGGCTAGAAGAGTTGAGGAGACAGAGCAGTTTGAGTGAGTGTGGTCATTAAAAATGAGTGCTTAATGCCCAGTGAACTCAACTCCTCAGTGCTCATAGAACTCAACTGCTCTCTTTCACTTCACACACTTTCTGCATGCATGCTTCACTGCTTCATGCTCAAACACACATTTTGTGTGCATGCATTTCACAGCACCTTGTGGTCATTTTTAATGACCATGCTGTCTAATAAATTTACTGTCTTTTATCAGTTTATACACCTGTATGCACTTGATTTGATCGCTACTGAAAAAGAGATCCAGATCATGTTATGTCATTTGTTTATTATAAACTAGGCTTACCTCACATGGTGTCATGTCGTTGTGGATGTTAGTAGCAGAACTTTTTTATTTGTATTTTTTAAACAAGTAGAACCGAGAAATAGTATCAGACCAATCATCAATACCAGTAACTGTACTGATGCATCCTTAGTAGGCACAATCCACTCAGGGTTAAAAAAAGAGAGAAGAGTGATTAATGCTACAATGGCTAACATTTTGCAATGCATATAACTTTGAGCTGATGGACATTTATAATGAAACACCTAATATGGACTTTTGAAATAGGACAGTTACCTTTGACCTTGAATGACCTTGAAAGGTCAAACCCCAGCTATTTTTTAAAACATTCTAATGAGAAATGAGCATTTTTTCAAAAATAAGGTCACTTCCATGTATTATAGAACATATTTGTAAGACAACACATGGATAAATAAACCTAGAACCTATAAAGGTCCTACAAGCTACATTTTCCTGCTATGTGGTGGAGCCACCTTCCACTCTGAGTGCTCCTCGAGATGTGATTGCTTTTGCTTTCATGTGTGAATTTGGTGTTAATTAGGTTGGAATTATACTAATCTCAGGATGTAGAACTAGTTGAATACAATCTCAGCATAGTTCAGTTGAAAGCAATAACAATGACAACAACCTTATATAATATGATCAGCAAATAATAAAAAGAGAAATGGGTTTTCACAACACGTCAGTTGCAAGAGTAGCCTCTCCATACAATCCCTCAGTGGCGTTTGAACATAAAATTCATATACTAAGTTCCAGGCAACAGTAATCAACAGTCAGATTCATTTGACAATAAGTGTCTATTCATCTTGTTAATCTACCCACAAATCCATTATGGGATCTGTGCAGCCAGAGAGCGCTTAAGTAAACACTATAAAATCCCCGTCGGAACATTTTACCAGCCTATGTATCACCTATATGGGACAACCACTCTCTCGTATCAGCAAAGGCAATAGCCTAGTCAAGATGTTGCTCAATACAGATGCCGCTCAAATGGCCCTGTTTCGGAAATATATAGGAGACGTTCATGACGGCTACTTAAGCTTTGGCTCATACAGTGCTTGCTCTCGCCTTCAGTGTAGAGTTTGTATAGTCACATAGTCATAGATCTGTGCCAAAACTAAAGTAATAGTAATGTAATAGTAAGAATAGGTTCAGGGGCAAATCTCATAGAGAAGAGGAGAAAAGCTGTAGGAGATGGCTGTACTGGATGGAGTTTCAACAGCTAAATAGGTTGTAGGATCATTTTATTTCCCAAAAGTACTTTAGATCCATTGCACAAAACCCACATAAACAAAAAGAGTGTACGAAGTCAAGTTTTTTGTTTCTTAGAAAGCGTACATAAAATCAAAGCAAGTGATATAGAAATAATTCCTTAAACTCTGAGCACCGGTCAGTAGCATGGTTGCCAGGGTCTCAAAAATGTTAAAGCCAAGTAAATTTACAAAAAAACAAAAAAATCAAAAAAGAAATCCTAAATGCCCCAAAACTCCTCTAAAAAATTAGAGAGCATTTCGAAACAGATGAGAAATATTTGTGTACTTTTTCTCTGTCTTTGTGTAGGGAACGGGTTCACCTTGGTGCAAGCGCCTTTTTCTGCAATCCGCCTTTTCGCTACTCTTTATGCCTGCCATAATTCCATTTTCCCTTTCTCAATCGTTGCAATATGGCTTTTAAAAATGGTTCAGAGATGCTGTCTGTACTTCACTTCCCCTTTGTTTGCCATGGCCAGCGATTGATAAGATCTTTTGGGGTTATTTGCTTTAAAACAAACCTTACTGCTTGCAGAAAACTTTTATAAACTAGCTTAAAAAAGTGACGCCCACAGACTTGCTTTTTTCAGATGCAACCATATTCCGAACAAGCCTAATTTATTCTTAATTTTACAGTGGATTCATGATTTTATAACTCTCTGAGTTGTGTGATAGCCAGTAGTTTTTAATTACAAATTAAAAAATGTCCATCATGTGCGTGCTAGTTGTGGGTTGCCCCATGTACTGAGCAGCCTACTTAGTGATGCTCTACCTAGACCCAGACTCTGTCTCTGACTCTTTGTAACAATGTCCCACCAGTGTGTTGTATACCCATGCATGGTGTGACATCATCACCTACTGATTGCCCGACACTCTCTGTGATGATGTCAGAATGAAAGGCATTACTGCTGTTGGACATTCCACCCGCGGAGCTTTATGCACTGCTTCTAGTTTATTTTATGTTAACTGAAAGAATTTCTCGCTCATTTTATGCTTGCGTTATTCATATCACTCACAGAGAAAATTTGACATAGTTACTATTGTGTTATTACGTTAGTTACACCTCAAAGCAAAAGGGATTAGCATAAAAACTAACACATTAGCAATGCAGGATAAAATTGTCAGTTGGCAAGCATTATTCCTGTGAGAGGTATTTTTTACTGAGGACACAAGGACAGAGAGACTATTTAAAAAAAATTGAACTACTTTTGTTATATTAATATTTCTTCATCGGCAGGCCCATTGTATTCGAAGATGACTGTGTTTTTTGTCTTCATTTTTGGCAGGCACATTTGTAGGCCACAAGGCCGGGGTTAGATCTGCAATATCATCCCCAGTAGTTCCATCTGAATATGCGATGACTGTTCTGCCACGAATTGTCTGTGTTTATGAACTTTAAGATAACTATTTTCCTTCAGTTTCTGAGATTGACTTGATCTCTTCACAATACAGTGCCATTTACTTCGATCTAGGGTGTCTTCCACCCAAGTGTTGTTGTTGTTCATAGCAGTGTTCATTATATGATGCTTGAGCACATCTTTGTAGCAGTTTTGCTGGCCCCCCCC
>JAQMYF010000023.1:18911787-18922886 GCA_030014195.1 Neosilurus mollespiculum | reverse complement strand
TGCTCAGTCCCACATTTGCTCACTCTAAACATTGCCACACTTACCCCGATGTGGCTGTAAGTGCAGTTACTTCTAACTTGCACAGAAGAGAGAAGTATTAGTTTTCCTGCATGTTGACCCACTTCTGAACACACATCACTCCCTCAGCTCAACAGAGCTGCTCTTTAACACCAATTTAAAGTGCTTTATGAACTTTAACAAACTTTTTTCCATTTTTTGTTGCACAAGCTCTGTAAGAAGGATCAACACTCTATCATCACTAATGATCTGTGACTTTGCATATAGCATATGGTTCACCCGTAAAGCCATCCACTTTTCATAATGTCGCTATGTCGCCAGATGATAAGTGAAAAAGGGAAATGAACCAAACACATCACTGGCATTAATGGAGTCTTGTGTTTGTACAGTCACTTACTGTGTCTCAGCATTTAAGTCAAAATTTACACTCCCCTCCAAAAGTACTGGGACAGTGAAGCCAATTCATTTGTTTTTGCCGTAGACTGAAAACATTTCGGGTTTGTCATCAAAAGGTATTTACATCTGAGTCTGATAAACAACTTAGAAAACAGCACATTTTGTTTGAACAAAATACTGGAACATGTGACTGGTGTTTTTTGTTGTCTAGGTGTGTCTAATTACACTGATTATTCTAGGTAACGCGTGTGTGTGTGTGTGTGTGTGTGTGTGTGTGTGTGTGTGTGTGTGTGTGTATATATATATATATATATATATATATATATATATATGTCACTGGAAATAATAAAATACGGTAATGTTATCAAGTATAGTATAGTGGCGCAGTGGTTCGCCTCACAGCGCCACTATATTTACATTTCTGTGTGGAGTTTGCATGTTCTCCCTGTGCTTGTGTGGGTTTCCTTCGGGTACTCTGATTTCCTCCCACAGTCCAAACAAATGCACAGTAGGCTAATTGGCTGTTCCAAATTGCCCCTAGGTGTGAGTGTGAATGGTTGTGTGTGTTTGTTGGCCCTGTGATGGCCTGGGGAGCTGTCCCCCGCCTTCACCCTGAGTCAGCTGAGATGGGTGCCAGCCTTCCCACAACCCTAATTAGGATTAAGCAGCTTAGAAAATGAATTTCTGAATTGCTAAAAACCTTTTAAGAAAATTTTAACATTTAAAGTTAAATTAATTAACAAAAAAAATTTAATAAAAAAAAACCTTTAGAAATTGTATGTTTAATTTCGTGAAAAAGTAGAAGCACTCTGCTATGATTTAGAGTTTACTGCATTTAATATTTAACTGTATTCAAATTTAAGGAATTCTTGTATATATAATTCATGTCTTGATTGCATTTTATTTTTTATTGCATGAATGTACTAATATTTGTTAATATTTGTAATTTGTTTATAATTTATAACATAACTAATAAAATTATGAAATTTTAAATAATTTTATCTCCATATGGGCACATGGTTCTAAAAAAATTATGGTAATAAATATATTAAATAATGATATAATAAAATAAAATATGTAATTTTTCCCACTGTCATGAAATGAATTATTTATCATATTTGCAAATATTTCAAAGGCTATTTCTCCCTCTTTTTTAATCTGGGAATTTGTTGGATATTTTTCTTCAGACTACTTCTTGTTTTCACTTTTTTCCACCATATATACTGTATGTTGATATAAGTCGAGAACCTATAACATCAAAATGGTAAAGTTTCCCATTTTGCTGTCCTTTTTCCTCACATGCCATTGCTGAGTATAATGTGTATGCTAACCCATGTGCTTTTGAGCAGCTTATCAGCAAATATTAGACCGCCGCTGACAGTGAGTGATTGCTGATAGCAGAGGCAGAGCTGCTGGTTCACTTTGCCATTAGTATGCCATTATTCATAATTACCCCCCCACCCCCTATGCCAGCCAGACTCAGTGCTGAATATTACAACAAAATAAGCAGGTTTGAGGGAAAGGGTCCAACCGGTTAATGCTAAGGTGTGAGTTGGGCGGTGTGTGTATGTGTGTGTGTTCCAGAACAGGATGTGGTCTCTGAGCATTTTTATGCTTTGAGTTTTGGAACTAAATATTGCAGAAAAATTATGAGCAGTCAGCTTGCTAAAAATGGGCAGCTATTCCAAAATTTCTCACTGGTGTGACTTTGTATGAATGCTAGCATGTGTAATTTGTGTACACAGTGTGCCATTTGAGTGAGCAAGCAGCACAATGTCTTGTTTCTGTCGGAGCAGGTGGGAAGTTTGATAGTTTGTGTATATTACAGATTATAAATGGTAATGATTAAATCTGTAAGGCTGTGCAGTGTTTACTGAATGTATTTCTTACTTTTGCAAGATATTACTGCATCCCATCATATATCAGTCGATACTGAATCATTTTAGATCAATCAGAAGGAATCTGATTTGGAACCACCAACACAGCTTCTGTGTCCCTTGGCATCAAATCTATAAGTCACTGGAACTGTGCCAGAGAGACGAAGAGATCTTAAATATGTTTCTTTAGCTTGAGTTGTTAAGATGATGTCGCTCCAAAGTATTTGATCAGTGTTCATTTGGGTTGAGATCTGGTGAATGTAAAGGCCATGGCATTATGATTTGGTTCCTTGAGCCATGTGGTTGGGGGCAGAGTCATCCTGGAGGATGTGACTTTAATGATTTCCTCTTAAATGATATTCCTTTAACTTATTTAAAAAAAATTACAAAGTATTTATATTTGATCAGTGTAATTAGCATTAGTGTCAATGGATGTGGAAATTAGTCTTTACTTATTATTGGTAATATGGAGGCGTATGAATGATGAAGTTTCCTTTCAAGCCTGTTTTGCTGCCTTCATGTAATCTTTGGCTTGCCTTTAAAATCTTACTTTATAGCTTAGTGATTTTTTTTTTTAAAGCACTAGTATCTACTTGTTTTTTTTTTTTTTTTTGGTTGCATAACAGCACTGTCAGTGAGACGAAAGTCCTCATGAAGTGGGTTTCAGTGCTTGAGATTGGCTCCAAAGTAAATGTCGGATGACAGAAGTGCCATCTGTCCTGACAAGTGTTCTGTTCTTGGTGTGGATTTTTGGCTCTTAAGTGAACATACTGTCGTGCTGCACAGGGGCCATTATCCACTTTGCAGGCTGAAAGTTAAAAAACAAGCCGTGCTGTGGGCCATTTTTCGTGTCGTCATTAGAGGATATGGGGGATATTATGCCTCTCTGTTGGATGCATGTGACAGTGATGGAGCAGAGAACATTTCAGTCATTATAGTTAATTTGCATCATTAAAGTTTATTATTCATTATACGTTCTAGTTAATATGCAAGGTGAGGGAAAAAGGCACAGCTTTATACAGTGTCGGGTGTATAGGGAATGAGTCTTGGCACTGGTGTCAACGTAAATTCTCATACAGATAAAAGATAAAAGGATGACTTCCTCAAGAAAATCTACAAGAAAAATCTATAATCTACATAAATATCTAATAAACCCTTGTGTCTGCCTGGCATCTTTTGTTTGAAAGTTACATTTTGAAAAAATAATGCATTTCATTCAGATAAATTTGAATTACAATCGAACAAAAACAATTAAGTGAACTTTGAGAACATGGCCATAGCAGACTAATAAACATTGATTAGTTTATTGTTGTTGTTTTTTTTTTTAATCCAAATCTTCACTTGTACACCACTTTTCCAGTAACACAGAACTTCCTGTTCATGACATGTCCATGTTTTATTAATGAAGCTATAACCCTCATATATTATGACCAATAGCAATAACCATAACCTAGAGCTTTTAGAAAAGTGTTTGTAGCAATCGACGAAAAATTAATGCAGGATAGCTGTAGATCAGAGAACAAATAAGATGAGATAAAGATTAAGTCTTGTAAAATTTCAGTATTATCACAGTTACAACATTTCAGTTTTGCACTTTGAACTTTCCTTACCAGAACTTGGGTACGCCTTTACTCTGTGTTTACATTGAGGTGATATTCAGCTGTTTGCTGTTTCTTAAAATTGAGCCTAAATTTTGCACAAATATGGCATGTTATAAACATTTAACAGATTTCTAACAATCTATCAATCTAAACTCCTACATTCCTAATTACCTGGTATTAAAGTATTTGTTCGAATAATAGTTTTTTTTTAAATAAGTGAATACTGGATTTGCTTAAAGAGCTAGTGAAAATTCTAAAAGCATCTTGCGATCTCTCATTCTCTTATTTTATATGTGTAAATGTCATGTTTGCTGTGTGGGCAAAATGTGTCATGCCAAGAAAATTTTGCCTCCCTCATGTTGGAATATGC
Organism: Neosilurus mollespiculum; assembly: GCA_030014195.1. NCBI lineage: Eukaryota > Metazoa > Chordata > Actinopteri > Siluriformes > Plotosidae > Neosilurus > Neosilurus mollespiculum. The sequence continues at coordinate 18,918,624 of JAQMYF010000023.1, read as the reverse complement.
CCATGCAATATGCCTGCTTTTTTTTCTTACATTTTGGACGGAAATAATGTTCCATTAAAACATTTAGAGATTTTATAAAGCATGAAGGGTGGTCTTTCCAGGCTTCTGGTATGCTCAAGTAAAATACAGCTGTCTAATTTTGCTTATTATACTTGACACATTGTATCTTATGCCTATTTTTTTTTTCTTTTATTACCTCAGAGAACAGAGACCTGCTGCCACACCAAGAACTTTAAATTGGGTGGGTGAGGTGGTGGTGGTGGTGGTGGTGGTGGTGGTGGTGGTGAAGGGTTGGGGGCAGTGTTAGCATGTATAGGTTTCAGTATTGATAGAAATTTATTACAAAATGTGCTGATTATGTGGTTAATTTTGGTAGATTATGCAGGTTGTTGTCGTCTATACCATAATTACCTTAAAACATTCAGCATAATTTATTTATTTAAAGAAAAAATAACTGTATTATTTTGAGCTTATTGTCAAGGAACTATGATTATTAATCATTTCATGATTATCATCTTAATTTTAATCATTTGTCTTTTTTTAATTTTTATTTTATTCACATATATTTTTTATAGAATTTAATTAATTTATTATTATTTTTTACTCCTATACTCCTTACAGTGTGTTGCCATTACTTTATTATTTATCATGACAATCACTGAACAGGTATTTAACATTATTTAAGTGTTATGCACTATCCTAAAGTCCGATTTGTACCTTTTATAATTATAGATAATTATATTTGAATTAATAATTATATTAATATTTAGAATTAAAATATAATTAAAATAGCTTGTGGAGTGGTAGAACAAATTGCTGAAGTATTATTATGCTATTACTAGTTGATTACAAATGACAGCCCTCTGAAACTCCAGTTGCTTTTAGTTCTGTAGTTTCGTTCAGTATTTCAGCCTTTAGCCTTCAGTTCAGTATTTCAATGTCAAATTAAGATTATGTCTAAATATATAAAAAAAAATTCTAAGTGTTATTGTATCAAGCGTTACCCTTGAATTATCAGATTTATTCTTATTATTGTAGGCTCCACTCTGACTCCTCCTAATTCTATTAAACTTTAACAATGAACGTTCAATGACTGTGAAATGAATCGTTGTTTAAATAGCGGTTGTTGAAATGACAGTGAATGCTAGCCCGTGGCTCTATATTTGTAGATCCATTAACTATTCAATTACTGTGCTCTAATAAAAAAAGAATTCACTGCATTCATGAAAGGCATAATTCAATTTTATAAATCTGCCACCTTAAATAAATGTATTTGCTTCTGTTCTCTGCCACAGGAGCTGTAGATAAGTGAGTCCCAAATTATATACCCTTTTGTTGTCATGTGAAATGCACTGATTGATTCGGTCTATCCATTATTGCTGGCATGCATTGCCAGATCTGAATCAATGAAAATGTAATCTTCAAGTACAATACAGCTGGTAATTAGGATTTTTTAATGAGCACAGCCACACTATAAACAGGTCCAATAGAGCAGGTCATTTTGGGGCTATTAACAGCTCAAACAATCCTACCAAAGCCTTGAAAGGCTTTTATGGCTGATGTGTTTAAAGACATACTTTCATCCTTATTTAAAGGCTGTGACCTAAATTCAAAGTTGAACTTTGCTGAACAAATGTTTTTTTTTTTCTATTCCTTTTAAAAAATATATATATATATTTAGGGTCAGTGACCAAAATGTCAAAACTTTGCATGTAGATGATGAACAGAGCTTCATTATTCTGGTCAGAGCAAAAGGAAAAAGACGAGTAATTGGACATTTTAAGGTGTAAATTGTGTTTGAAATATTTAATGAGAAACAGGTTTAGGGCTAAGAGGTGATGGTTTTGAGGCATTTTTTCATCAACTTAGATGAAAGATCAGGGATGAAGACAGGGGGCATGTAATAGACATTTAAGATAGCAGCAGAGATTTAAAATAACATGAAGTGCAAAATAGAGAATTATGTCAGAGCATTATTATGTTATAACAATAAACTATGAAGAAGAGTAAAGAAGACCCTTGAATGATGATATGTGACGTGGTATCACATAAAACAGGCTGCAAAAATGGTTTATGAGGCATACATTGTTTAAATCGATCAATCATCTGCACGTGCTCCAAACATTATTTAATTATGGCATAAAATGCTTTTTTTTCCCAGTAAAAACTGTCCAGCCCCACCGAAATAACTACAAGGAAGCAAGAAGTCCACAAATTCAGACAGAGTGAGAATTAATTTTTCCGAGTGCTAAAAAAACAAAAACAAAACTTACCTGCATTTACATCTGTCTGAAGAACCCATTGTTGTTTGATGTAATTCAGCTGGTGAACTACTTTTCTACACAGCGTCTGGGTTTAGGTTTGGCTATATATTTTTCCCAAATAAAGACTTTTGATAAACTCTTGTTTATTTGGATAATGTCACCTTGTGGCTTTAGCACTCAGCTTTTGCAAACTTCCAATTCCAATATATTTGAGCATGTTGGGGATAATATGCTAAAAGTCTCTTCAGTCACTACATGTTTCTCAGAAAGGCAGCAGAGTAAAGTTTTCATCTTTGGCCGAGTTTTCTAGACCAGGTCGCATATTTGAACATACTTGTATTTAAAGAACATTGTTAACGCAAGCAAAGAAATTCTTCAGCATTTGCAGATTTGAAAGAATCTGGTTTGATATATTTGGCAGTAATACCTCTAACATATTACGGTTTATAAAATATTTGCATTCCAAAAATTTTACATCCGTCTAACACTTTTATTCATAAGCTCTATTCTTGAAAATACAGGCACCTCAGAGGTTATTTGGATTTTTGCAGTGTGTCCTTATTCTTCTATTGTAATATATAGAGGTTTCTACTACAGTGGTTCTAAAATATTGTCATTAGTTTCAAGGTTCAAATCATCTCTTGCTTTGCTGCTGTAGATTGTAAATCTTGGTTTCATCTAATACTTTTATGTTTCAACTTTAACTTAATTTGTCCAAAGAATCTACTATGAGATTTCCCTATAATTATATCCTTTGTTACACCAGAAGTTCATCTACATTCCTTAAAAAATACAAAAAAAACCCCTCATTTGACAAGGGGAATAAGCCTCCCTTATTTTATAGTATAATATAATAATCCCTTATAATTATAAAAAAATAAGTTTACCTCATATTTATTTAACACAGCTAGCTTTTGGCATGTTGGCTCAGTAGTTAGCCCTGGATGGTTGTTTGTGTGTGTGTTAGCCATGGTGTAAACTGGCGAACTGTTTAGGGTGTATCCCACCTCTAGCCTAGAGTCAGCTGGGACTGGTGGAAGCTTTAATAAAGATAATAGATGGATGGATAGCAGATAATATAATAGTTATCGCTGCTGGTTACATTTGAGAAATTACAAATAAATGTGGTTGAGGTTTAGCTATTGTTTTCTGTGATCCTTTGGTTCAATAATTTGCCATCTATAACTAAAATTAGGGTTAAAATAATCCTATTCTTATCACACTTTAAATAAATTCAAGATTTTATACTTTCCAGCTTTAACTTGACTTAGAATTTGACATTGTATGTCAACATTAACAATAATAATATAATAACAAACTAAAGAACCCTTTAGGATGCAAGAAGGAACCTCTTTCCTCTCTGAGAATGTAGTATTCACAGTATATGGATGCTACTGCTGACCAACTATATGACCATTTGTTTTATCTCGGCCAAGGAGCTTATGGTTTTTGTCAACTTCAATCAAAAAGTCATGAACGTTTTTTGTTTTTTTTTGTTTTTTTGGTGGGACTGAGTGTGGCCCACAACAAGTTTTTTTTTAACACAATATGAATATGGTACAACAAACAGAAATTGATAGAATAGAAAATATAAAATGGTATGCATAGGTATTTATCATACAAAGAAATGTATTTAGAAATCAAGTTTCTTCTGTTTTCCTGTAAAAAACACTAATTAATTCACCAAACAAAAAGTCGTCTTCACTGCATATGCCTCTCTAAAAAAAAAAAAGGAGCACATTATGTTGATTTGTGCGATAATATGCTCATCTTTTCATCGAACGCGCCTAACCCTGATGGGTAAAGTCATATTTTAGTGCATGTCTCTGCTGCACGGCTGTTAGCACTACGCCTTCACACCACATGTTCTCCTCCTCCACAGAGTACGCCACGAATCGTGGAGTACACCTCTTAAATCAGTTCATGGAGAGCTACTGGAGCACAGAGGAGACCCCAAAACATCTAGCACCAATTTTTTACTCGTAGCAATTCATTGTGTACTTATTGACTTTACACGTGGAGTACAGCATGTTCTTAATAAGCTGGAGTTTCTTGAGTTAGGGAAAAGTTGTTTTTTACAACAGCAGGAGTCAAGTACATTCATTCGGTTTCATTCACTTCCATCCAAATTTGACTCAGTTATTACTTTCTGGTCAGGGACACAGGTAAGCTTTTTTAAAATTTGGTAAAGTTTAGGTAAGTGTGTGGTATAAACTCAAGATGATAAAGGCAAAATGTATTTTTTAACTAAAAAGCTCTAATATTCCAGCTAGCTACTAACTTTCATTCTTTCATTCATTTTCTAAGCCGCTTAATCCTAATGATGGTCGTGGGGAGGCTGGTGCCCATCTCAGCCGACTCTGGGCGAGGGCAGGGTACACCTTGAACAGCTCTCCAGGCCTTCTTAGGGCAACACACATACAGTCATACTCACTTACACCTAGGGGCGATTTGGAACAGCCAATTAGCCTACTGTGCATATTTTTGGACTGTGGGAGGAAACTGTCGTACCTAAAGGAAACCCACGCTAGCATGGGAACAACATGCAAACTCCACACAGAAACGCTTCGGTTTCAAACCCAGGCCTTCTTGCTGTTAGGCAAAAAAAAAAATCCATAAGTGTGGACACAAAATATAACTGATTATATACAACCTCAGAGACAAATTTAATTTTAACCTGTGTTTAGAAGGAAAATTCCATTGTATTAGTAAGGAGCTTTCACCAGTACATAAACTTATTAAGGTTTTGTTTAGAAAAAAAAAAAAAAAGGTCACTAAAAATAAAGTGCACAAAACCAGATAATTATTATCTTCACTACTGCTATACACTGTGCACAGTGCATTTTGTTTTCTTGTGTTTTACTGAAAACCAATAGCCAACTCTTAACACGGTCATATACATTTACAGCATTTTTTAACTTTAATTTTCTTTTTATCTTTAAATCTTATATATTTAACATTGTTTTCCATGTCTTAAGATATTGTAATATACTGTAAAGCTCAACACTGTGCACTATTAACCGTAATGAGTCATAATTCAACCACACAGTTTCTTTTTTTGAGATGTACAAGGATGTGTGTTTATAAAAAAACAACAATAACAAACAACAATTCTCAGTAATGGATTTTTGGCCCTTAGCCCCTACCATTAATGAATCCTTTTTATGAGGGGAATTTGGGGTTGAGCTCTTGTCAAGCACCAATTCTGGGGTTCTCGGGTTAAAATGTTGGGCTTCCTTTTGCACTTCAGTCATTTTTATCATGGTAAAGTAGGCGAGACAGACTTTGCATTGACCTCTTCGTAGGAGGCTGTAAGAATGAGGTGGAAGGAGAAGGAGAGACCTGGGCACTGAAGAAACACATGGATGATGGTAGAGTGAAAGAAGGCAAGGAGGGAGTGCAGAGGAATGAGACGTACAAGTGTAGGAGGTTTGAGAGAGCACGAGAGATGGAGACGATGACTGAAAGGGGTAGCTGTCTTTAAAGGAGGTTATTATAGTGGTTAACGAGGAGATGTCAGTGTAACGTGGGCCTGCTGTGAGGGTTCACTGTAGGGGGGAGAGAGTTTCTGATTGCTCCTCTTTCATCAGCCTGTCAACACTCAGGAGGACTGCAAACAAGGGTGCAAGGTCAAATCTCCCAAAGACACACACACACACACACACACACACACCCCTCTAGTAACTCTCAGTGCCCTACTCTAATAGTTAACTTTTAACACCCCGCCCTCTTGCTCATTTCTTTCCAGATGAAATGTAGACTACGTTCGAAACATTGATTAAGAGAACAAACAATTATCACAGTTGTGATTAACAAACCCTAACATTAATCAGATTAAATGATCTGCTTGTTTAGTGTCTAATGGCTTCACCCTTCAGAAGACTTTTGTTAGTTATATGCAAGTCTGTTTTCATGCATGCAAAAGTGTAATGTAATGGTGTAACAAGGGCGTAATGCTAATTCGATTGGATGTGAGCCATTTTTAAAAAGCCGTCAGTTGCTGTTTCAGTGGCCGGAGATTAACATGTCCATGCAAGAGAGGGTGTGAGATACAAAATGTGCTAGCACAGGGCTGTTAAACCACATACTGAGAGCTCCTTATATACAAGAAATTACGGATTTCTATTTCTGTTTCTATAAACCTGATATATGTATATATACATACATACATATATACATATATGTGTGTATACACACACACACATACAGGCTGATAGGCCATTGTCCTACACAAGGTGGAAATCTCCTTGCTTTTGATTGTAAAATAAAGGTGTGAAATTTACTTATAACTATTTTGCTGTTATTACAAAAATGTCACTAGGCGTTACTTGGGTTTTAAAATGAAAATGAAAGAGATCTGACTTTTTCACTGACAATTTTTCTGCATTACTTAAAAGGAGATTTGTCAAAAAAGATTAGCAAAACTATTTCATACCTGCAAATGCCAAAACCTTCTGCACTAATTTTACATTAGGCTGAAGAAAATTAGAGTTTTTACTCCTACATCAGTACAGGGGTATTTTCAGAACATGATATATGAATGCTAACAGCATCTCTAACTCTAAACATATAT
>JAQMYF010000023.1:18891419-18905154 GCA_030014195.1 Neosilurus mollespiculum | reverse complement strand
TATATATATTAACATTTTAAAATAATAGAGTAGCCAACTTAAAGTGCCAGTACAAATTGCCTCGCAGGCCGGTCACAGCCTCCCAGCTGCCAGCTGAATAGCCTGGCTGTAGATCATATCGTTAGACCAGGACATACATAAACCATTCAATGATTGATAATCCATTACCCATGTAGGTCTGATTTGCTACATTATCCATGCTATGCGGTGGAGGTACCTTGCATTCAGAGTGCCCATCTCTTTTTCTTGAAATTTGTTTATGGTTTCATTACATTTAGCTGTCAAATCATGTTGTAAGTAGAAAAACCTTATACTGCTACATGATTCTGCATATTTTTAGTTGAATTCAGCCAAGTTTTTCCCTCACATATCAAATATTCAAATTTGTTTGAGGAAAACAAAAAACAAAAACCTAACTGCACTAACTTGCAAAAGCGCCTTTCCTAAAACTGTCACTGGTCAAAGGCCATACCACAAGACACAAATTTAATGAAATTGAATTGCTTCGGTGCTTTTACTTGTGTCATTTATAAATCCCATGGAGGGTTACTGCTCGAGGCTTGTGATGTATCTGGGTAAAACTGATTGCACTTTCTGTCAAAGACCCACAGCAGCCTCTATCAGTAAGACAGTGAGGGAAGTGTCCATTGGGATTCTCTGTCAAACGTCACCTCTTTTTCACTTCCCTGCTAAGAACAGAGGCCCAAGGTTATTGACTGTGTTTGATAGTGTCAGCCCGGGACAGCTCTGTAGTCAGTCTTCCTTCACTCAGGCTGTTCTTTATTCAAAACCTGATTCAAAGTGCCAGCTTGGTAGGAGGTTGAATTGAACTGCTGTAGAACTACGGAAGGGTTTAGTCTTATTTTTACTTCAAACATCAGTGCTTATTTATTCCAGAACAGTGACCACAGCACAGGTTTGGAAGTTCTTAGCTCTGGATCGATTTCAGTAATTGACCTATTGCACCGTTCATCAAGTAAGGGTAATCAACCAGAAATTAAATATGGAACAGCTGCCTGGTGAAGATGGAGTTTCGAAACACAACAGCCCTGGAATGAAAATTCCACCGAACAGCCTTCAGATTTCATCAAGTGTAACTAACACCATATTTTCACATTTCCTATTTACCTCCAGTCACCCTCCAGTTATACTGGCATCCTAAACTGGCCCAAAGAAACCACTGTTCCACCACTGTCGCACTGACACAATCCCTAATCAGGAAGCTGGCATGATGTTGATGGTTTGAGTCGGCTTTCATTTTCTGGCAGCCTTCTAATGTAGCGTGCACTCAGGCAGAGAGTCCCGGATGTGCTTGCTGAAACAGCTTGCTCAGTAATTACAGCCTCATTATTGTTCCTGTCATAGCTTTGTCAGCTCAGCGGTTGATTGCGACCTCTGCTATGTCTGTCCGCTCTGACAGTGTCTGTGCCATCTGCAAGCCGAATTATCTGACCTGCAAAGAATGCACACATAAAAAATATACACCTGTACTGCATATTTTTATTTATGTGCAGTTACCTCTCTGGCTAATATTCATAACCATGAAATGCATACTTAAGCCTTAAAGCCGTCCATAAATGCTTTAAAAACAACTTTTAAAATATATATTAGTTTCTAAAACTCAATCTTCAGTCAGTAAGTAAGAGGTGGCCAGAATACATATATCTCAACTTAACTCAACTTTCTGGGCTGGAAAAAGAAATAGTCTTTGTTTCTATTCAAATGAAATCTAGTATGATGTTAAAAAAAAAAAAAAAAACAAGTTTAACAAAGAGTAACAAAAATGATGAATGCTGTATGAATGCGAACAAGTGTTGAAATAAAGTAATCTAGTAAAATGGCAAGATAAGGCTGCATGAATAGACATTATTCTATTCATCCAGAGATGTCCGCCGAGCCTGAGGCAAATATTCGTTTTACTATGTGCTTTACGGAAACGAAGAAACGCAAGTTAAATTAAATTGAGATCTGTTTTGGTTTATTTTTGTATTTTTAAGGTGTGATAGGGGTCATGCTCATTCCATCATAAAATAGTAACACACCCTCTATTACAGCATCTTTGGAAGCTCACTGAAAGTTTTTGTATATACTACATGGAAGCATAAGATTAAAAAACTAAAACTGGTCACTCATTTTATCACTAAACTCATTCATTTTTTCATCAAAAGTTCTTTTTTATTTTGAAAAATGCAAAGATCATCATATTGTGTAGCTTTCTTAATTTTTGAGAAGAATCAAAGACTCATTGATCGTGGGGAAACCGATGGTCTGCCAAACTAATTCAAACATCATTCCAAGTTAGTTAGTTGGATATCACGAGATAACAAACCAATCAGATAGCACTTTTCCCATGTAGAATGTACTAGTATATCATACACAAGAGCACCGCAATCTGATTGGTCTGCCATCTCTGAATTAAAACACATTGTTCTTAGATACTGCTTAATCAAAATGATGAACACTCACGGTTTGTCACGGTCACTTGAAGCAAGCAGTGAAATCATTATCGTTCACAATAAACAAATCTCATTTTACTTTGTTTTGCTTGTTCCCATGTAGTATATATTAAAATGTTGAAATGTTAAGTAGTAGTATTGTTGATGAGTAGTACTCCGTGCTGTTTTCTTGTAGTATGTAACTTTGAATGAGTAAGTCATGAAGAGGTATCTTTAGTTACTAAGCACTCGTTTGAATCAGAGTGAGTGGAGCTCATAGTTTTAGTTTGCTTTTTATGTTCCAGTGTAGTATATACTAAAACAGTTATGCGCCTCAGGCACGGTGAATGTCACCGTGATGATTTGAATATTCAGCAGCATCCACAGAGCCAGAGGCACATAATTATTATTTATCCCACCAACCTTTGCAAAGTCAACACAATGGCTTCCATCCTCATTATTTGGCATCTCATATGATATTCTGTTGGCTATTAAATTGACAGGTAGTAGCACTCCTCATTCAAGATCATATCGTCTAGGCTCTGAATTACCCTGATCAGGTCTTCATGTTTGGCAGCTCCACCCTGTAATTACAAGTCTCATGTAACCGTGTAGTATGTAGTCATGTCTTAGGTCTGTAGCCATGTCTAAGGTTTGAATACTGTTGTGCACAATGTACTATTAAAACCTTACTTGGTGTCTGTATCTCAACTCTAAATAAGGTCCATTGTGAATAAAATTCCTGAGAGATTCCCTCATGCTTTCCTGAGGTGTAAACCACATATTAGAGGCGTTTACAAGTGCAACCCACAATCACATTACCTTTGAGACAACGTTGTTCTCAAGCAATTGACTGGAATGCATTTCAGCATTTAATCTCATGTTACATTTGATACCTGCAGCTCTATGCTCATTACTTGTGCCTGATTACCTGAGTGGTATCAGTGCAAATATCCAATTTACTGTGTCTTTAGACAAACTAAGAGAAGGAGAAACAGATGAGTTTAGATACACTGTGTCCTTATCGCAATCATGGACAAGGGCTCTCTTGACACATTCATTTGTCTTGACTTTGAGATTGACATGCAGATTGTTTCTGTGCAGTCGTTTGTTGAAATTGTTACAGGTCGTGTCACCATATTTTTGATTTATTACGTGAAGACTAAATTCAAGCCCCTGAAAAGTGTTTTTTTTTTTTTTTTTCCCAGTTAAAAAGTTTGCAGTAACATGTGTATTGGTGGTGGCAACTTTATTCTCTTTCAACATGTCCCATTTTTCTAAATAAAATAGTATTTTCTAACTTTCAGCATCTGTATCACGTGTGATGACAGCTGCAATTGGAGTAATAGGTGTTTTAATACAGTCCAGAATTATAAACTTGAAGCAAGTAAAGGTAAATCAATGAGACAACCTCACAGCAGAGATAATCCAAAACACAGAGTGAAACACAGGTTCACGGGCACATTTCATACAATATATCAGCATGTCCGAGGCATAGCACAATGTCAAGGTTATGGTAAAAACTGTATCATACACATGAAAGGCAAACAAAGAACAAAGGCTCAGTAATGATTGACAGAGATACAAAGAACAATACATTACACTGAGCATGACAAAGCAGAGTCCTTAAATAGAGCAGGTATTCAGTGGGATGTGAAGCATGTGAGGTGTCCAAAGTCATGTGAGTAAGTGGTGGAAGGGTTACTAGAAAATGTGTTTGGAGTACTGCAGAAATGGGTTGAGGATGTGGTACAATGTCTGTATATCTCTAATGCATAGTAAAATTGGGTTTATATTGCAAATGTAAGATTATTTAAACTAATTTAAAGTTATGTTATACTCAGTGAATAAGTGAATTAAAATAGTTTCAAACAGGTCTGTGTAAATATGAAAAGATATTTTTTCCCTGTGCCCTTGGATTAATATTTATTTAAACTGATATTTTTACAAGCAAATTGCATTTATTGTTGATAATAACTAAACTTTGATCATTTACATTATGACATGCCCTGGTCAATCAGAAACACATCGCTAAGTCATGAAACCAAAAGATACCGCTTTCTTATGTTGTTTTCTCCCCTTGGAGCAAAAGGCTTTTGCTTTATCGACTTATTGCAGAATATTTTCCTTACGTAAACCTTACATTCCTGATTCTGCATTATGGAGTTTGTGCACATGAAGATTTATGGCTGTTTTTTAATTTGGTAGCAATGCTTTGTAAGCATTTTTATAGACTATATTAATACCTCATAAATCTCCAATACAGTAATGTAGATCCATTAGGCATTATGTACAGAATATTTGAAGGAGAAGAAAAAAAATCATTCTCTCCAGCAGTAAAACAAGGGATTTTCAATATTTTGGAATGATATCCGAATGTACAAACTCTTTTCTTTAGCAATGGCATGAGGAAGGACAGAGATGCAGATAAAAGAGGTGTATGACGAAGTCAGCTCAGATAGTGGAGGTAGTCAAGCGGATGATTGGAGTTTGTGTCAGAGCCCCAGGGCTGATACCAGCGTCTCATTCTTTTCAAGAGCACCGTGTCTACGTTTTCAGTCCAAACTTCTCATCTTATGGACAATATGAACCGAATATGTACAGCACTAATTAATATGACCATCACAGCGTGTAATTGGCCTTTTTATGATAACGATGAAAGCAGTCTACCATAACTCTGACTCTCCTCAGGGCAGTCCATACCCATGTGAAATGATGCTCTCATGGCTTGCTCTTAAAGTGGGCAAGATGAATATAGTAATAGGTGCAGTATTATATTTGATGTTGTTTAGGACTTTATCAGGACCAACATTTCTTTTTATCTTTATTCACGCAAAATGTTTTTACATTCACACCAAAGGAAAATTTTTAGTTTTGGCGCATTCACTAGTTTTGACTTTCACTGTCACGCTAAATGTTTTCATAAAACCACTGATTTTATCTTTAACATTCTTATAAAATACTCTGACATTCACAGTAAACATTTTACATTTAAATGTTATACTCTCACATTTGCAGAAATACTCTCATAGTCACAAAAATGCTTTCACATTCACTCTCAATGCTCTCGCTTTCACCCACAAAGCTCTCACAATCACTTTTTGTGCTTCCATCAACGAAAATATTCTCACATTCACGAAAATTCTTTCACATGTGCAAGAAATGATTTCACATTTCCTCAAAATGCCCTCACATTCCATCTCTTTTCTTGCTTTATCTTTCAATTTTACACACCTTTATACTCATTCATTCTCACATTCATCTTAAAGGGGAAGAAAATGCAGCAACTTCACTAGTTTTAGTGCTTTTACACAAGACGTTTCCACATTTACCAGTTTTAGCTCTCACATTCACTTCTTTTTAACCTGTCACATTCACATGAATGGTCTTCATTTAACTATATTTTATTACCTCTGCCAAGGTTATGTTTTGCCCTCGGTTTGAGTGCTTGTTAGCAGGAGTACAGAAAAAGTTCTGTGTGGATTTTCATGAAATTTTTACCAGAGGTAGGGCTTTGGACATGGAAGATTCCGTAAGATTTTTGGAGATGATCCAGATCGAATTCTCTATCCAGGAACCTTTAAAAGGATTTCTTAAAATTGTGAGATTTTTTAAAAAAATTTTCTGCATGCTCATTATTGTTATATTCATATTAAGACTTTTTTTTTTTTTTTTTTTTTTTAACTCAATCTTAATACTCATACTAAGGCTCTTTCATTTGTTACTTTGTCTTCACACAAAATACAAACCAGTTTCAGTTCTTACATTTACAAAAGTGAAAAATGTTTTAACTTTCACTAGTTTTCCTTTTCATAGTCACAGCAAATGTACAGCCTCTCACATTTTGTCCTGATAAAAGATACAAAAAAAAAAAAAAAAGGCAACACACATGCACGCACAGGGAACTAGCCAGAAAACTCTGAATCAATCTGTTCATCGTGTCTTTCTACAGAAGGCTCTGGTGCACTTCACACATTTGGGAGTTACAGAAAGTCACTTTCCAGATTGCACGCCGAGATTCTTCCTTTAAACTTTATTTTGGCATAATTTATCCCAAATCCATTCACATAGCTCTCCATATCAGCATTAATCACACACGCCTAAGATGACATATTAGTTATTTGGCAGCATGCAGAACCTCTGTCTCAAAGTCGCATTTTTATGGGGATGATTTTGTGGCAGTAAAACGGTTTTGTTGCTAATGCGTCATTTAATTTGACACCACGGTGTAGTAGGAGGTACTAACAAAGCAATTAGGCTGAATAATGTTTGGGTGGAAAAAGCCTTTTTGGCAGTCACTCCTTCTACTCACCCTTTTATGCCTTTTTGCAGGTTTAGTTTCATAGTAAGATAATAATATTTTTAATAGTCATTCATTTTTTTCTTATGCTTTTGGCTCATGAGTTAAGTCACTTTGGATTTCAAAGCTATGCACCGCACCACAGCACACCGCATCACTTCACAAGCACATAAGTCTATAATGAAGTACTTATTATTGATTTTTTAAATTTATCCTTCTTGTTGCACAGCCTTTGATGATGCAAAAGAAGTCTTTTGCTTTGATATCAACCCAATGGAATTGAAAAAAGGGAGAGAGAAGTACAGGAAACTGAGCAATGCAAAAAAACAAATAGTATACATCTATTTTTTTTTTTTTCACTTTTAAAGTATTGCGCGCAAACACTGTGTGAAAGTCAACAAAGGGTACTTTAAGATGAACCAGGAGTTCCTGGTCAGTCTTAATGACCTGCTAGTTATTTTTCATGGACAGTTTAGGATTGATTTTGCGTAATGGCATGATGGAAAGGAAAGCTTATCCAATCCAAACACAGCTAAGTCATGACTCTTTTGGGCTAAACAAACTCCAGGAGGGTTAAGCCGCTACTGCATGTGTTCCTGTGATAAGCTCATCATAAATAGAGGGATTTATGATAGTGCATTAATCTGAATTTTTTCATTTTATTATTTAAATTATAAAAGGAATGTTTTTTGTTTTTTTTTAAAGCCAGCAGCAGAAGTTAGTTTGATGAGACTGTTTGTTTGAAGCTCTGTGAATTTTCCACATACACAGTTAAAAGTTATCACAACAGAGGGAAAAAAAAAGCCCTTGAATCATCCGGATTTTAGAAATCTTATTTCATTTAGCTGAATGCCACGATGTGTAATGAAATTCAGAATGTAATCTTTTACCATGGGATATATATCAGACAGTATGTGATTGAGCATCCTTTCACTCAAGAAGACAGCATGTTATAATTCCACTCATTTTCATGTCTCCTTCATTTCTTTTTGTGCATTTCAAGGTTACTTAAAGTGAATAACTAAAAAAAAAAAAAAAAAAAGAAAAAAGTTGAAAGGTTAAGCATGTGCTATAAGAAGGAATTTCGGAATTGAGACCTGACTACAGACTTAAGTGATCCTTGAATGATTGTGGATGAGATGCGCACATGGAATGCAGTGTTCTGAAAACAGAGGCATGCCCCAGGTACGTTATATTCTGACCATAAAATAAAGTGCTTTATTCATTCTCAATAGCATCTCAAATCCAGAGCATTCTATTTGTGGTTATCCCAATGTATGACCCAGAAAGAGGCTTTTGACTGAAAAAAATGCAATTTAAGTAATCCTCAAACCAAATATCCTATATTTTATTGTATATAAATATAGTTATAATTGTACAGTATATCTATTTATTATTTTTATATATTTTTTGTACACATTGCAGTTACCACATGGTATTAGGCTCCATGCTTGCTGTCAGTACTGAATGTAGAGGTGCATGGAATTTTTCACACAATATTAAAAAAGTAAATTTTTTTATCCCCTGTCCATGTCCTGAAGTGACCGAGTCAATGGCTCAGCCACAAAAAAACAGATTTTAAAGAAATTACCTGTCAGAGACGCTTGTGTCACAGACATTTCAAGAGCACAAAATAAGCCATAAATGTGCTCTCATAAGTTTATGAATAATTTTGTTTCACTTTTCATGTCATCACCACTTTATACAAGGACATGGAGAGTTGTCACTTTCCTAATCCTTGAAAACAATGGTTTGATGTGACAAATAGAAGGCGGCTTTTTTGGCATGTGGATTTCTATCATGCTTCATCTACTAACACCAACAAAAAGAAGTGAAGCATGAAAAGGTCCCAGTCACATTTTTCTCTAGATATAGTTCTTGCTTAAAGGCTACTGGTTTAAATATATCTATCTATTCAAATGGAATTCTGTCTCACAAACATCAGAATGACAACAGGAAAATGGCTCGCAAGCAGTTCTGGGGAGAATTAGCCTTAAGAACTCTTAACATGTACAAACAGTCCCTCGCGGAACCCTTTTTCTAGAAATACATTACACTCCTATTAGATGACTGATTGAACCATTTAGAGAAATAGTCCATCCATCCGTTCATCAGTCGGTACACCATCTATATTGCTTATTAGTCAGGGGCAGGGGAGACACTGGAGCCAATAACAGCTGACTTTGTGCAATAGGCAGGGTACACATTGAACAGGTGGCCAGTTTGTTGCAGGAGTAACACAGACACAAACAACAGTTTACACTCACACTTACACCTATGGGCAGTTCTGACTAGCCAGTTGTCTTAATGTCCATGTGTTCGGACTGTGGGAGAAAAGAGGAGTACCCAAAGGTAATCCATGTAAGCAGAGGGAGAGCAAGCATACAGAAAACCATATAAACCACATAAAACCCCTTGGCTGAGATTCGAACCCTGAAACCTCTTGCTATGACGTTACAGTGCTTACTAAGCTGCCCTACCACTTATTTATTACTAATTTATTTCTTTATTTTTATCTCTGTTTCAGCAGTCGCTATTATATTGTATGATTTAATTGTTTTGGGCCTTAAGGGCAAGTGTTTGAAACAATCTGACAATGTGACCAAAAAAATAAACAAACAAACAAATAAACAAATGTGACTGGTCTAAATAGAGAGCCTTGAAATCTATGTAAACATCAGCATTACCAAGTCTAAATACAGGGGACATTCCCTGTGTACATATTATTGTCCTTTTTGCACTCAAGTAACTGACTTTATTTGTCAGATAAGAATAAACGAAGATATATTTGAATCTGTTAAGAATCAGTTTGCTTTGGCAAAAGTTCCACGTTAACACGTGAGTAAAAAACCAAGAATAAAACAACTTTCCTTTATCATCAGCAGTGCATAAATAGGGAGCTAATTTAAGCGAATTGTATGGGAGTTTAACTGTTATTGTTTTTGCTGTTATACTAAGTAGTAAGTGGGACTTTCTGAAAACTCTCAGAAATGAAACAAGCAATACTTGTTGGTGTAACTCCTTTAAAAACCACTAACAGAGCATTTGAAAGCATGTGAACTAGACAAGATAAAGAAATTGAATAATGTCTGGTCTCCCTGGAGGTTTTCTTAGTGACTATCAATACATGTTTTCATTTTCTTTCGACTATAGCCAGGGTTTCTTTTTCTGTCTGGATAAGGAACTCCTCCAAAAGCTACAAATGTGACTATAATGTAAATATTTCCTTCTTTTTCTCATGGACCTCTTTTTAAAATTGGTGTCTGTCACATTGGAATCAATAAAGGCACCTCTCAGGAAAAAGTTAACTTTAATCCCACAGTGGAAACACGTCCTCTGCTTTCTGTATTTAAAATGAATTGATAAAAACTACTTATTAGCTGAGTATCTCCAAACTGTGCACCTCCGAACAAGGTGTCTTCACCGTTGTCTGTGAGGGCTTTGGTAGCTTTCGGGTTGTTTTCCTTTCTCTGATGAACAAGAGCTTTCCGACGAGCAGCGAGTACTTTGCGTAAACTATTTCGGATTTCCTGCATAGGTTTTCACTTTAAGAAAATGCTCAGTGCGTTTCTGGAAGCTGCTAAAGAATATAATGCACAGTTCAGCTAGCTAACAGCAACCTTGCCAGTCAGAAACGTTCTGGTCCAGATTCGTGATTTATTGCCTGCACATTGACCAATCAGATTGCGTGTACTGGTACTGCCATATAAGATTTTGTAATGCACAGTGCCTTACACTGCCTATCATAAGCCTGTGTCATTGGCTGGCATGATTCATTCTTTAGAAAAGCTTGCATGATGTCAGGATACACAACATAATAACACTGTAGGCACCAATATTAAAACATTCTATAAAAAAGCTCTGTATTTTACTCGAGCCTTTGCAGGGCTACGTTGTGACGTGCAGTATATGTCTATGATGCTTCTATAAGCAGAAACAATCCTTGTGAAACTCCTCTTACACAAGTTGTAAGATACCGTATGTAAGGAATAAAACATTTGTGTGGCTTTTCTACCCATCAGTTTATCGATGACATACCTTTTATTTGTTTAAAATTACAGTAAACATAGTCATGCATAAGGTGTAATCATTTATGTTATAAATAGGTTATAAATCGATTATGAATAGTTGTTCTTTATCTGTCCATGAAGGCACTGATTATCTGTGTTATGCAAAATGAAACATACATCTTCATGAATCTACCATCTTTATAGAGTAGCTAATGAGACGGTGAAATTTGACCTGTGTAATTAGTGTTTAAATGCGAGCCATTGTTTGTATGCTGTTGTGCTAATAACAGGGGCAGATCTAGTTAGTGGTGTTTTATAGTTAGGGGGCGAGTAAGGGACAGGTGGGAGACAGGCAGAGAGGGTGATGCCTGGTGGGAGATGGCACGGGGGCACAGTGCCCATCATTAAGATGGTCAGCAGCTGCCGGGCTTCCTGGTGCTGCCGGTGCTGCTGCACGACCTCATGACCTTTTCTGTGCAGGGAGCATGGGAATGAGGGAGAGCTGTGGCTTTTTGTGTCTATCTGAGCGCCCTTTCTCATTTTTCCTTACTAAACACTGTCATTTGCTTTCCGGACACAAATCCTTCAACGTGTATTGCATATGCATATGTTGTTCAAGGATTAGGGTGAGCATTCTGAGGGAGTCTCCTTATAAAGCATGCAAAAGAATATCATCACATTGCAATGAACGCACGACGTGCTGTGTGTCCTTAACAGATATAAATGCAAACAGGAAGCACTATTCTCTCTCTCTGTCTATGCACATCCATTATTATAAATGTACTGAATAATTTAATGTTCTTTCATTCATCCTTAATAAATGACTGCTGGTTTAATGGAGGTTTTAATTTTTACGACTATTTTGTTTATTGAAGTAAATAATCCCACTGGTTTGTTCATAATACTTCATTATATGGCAATGACAGTATGTGCAATCTGATTGGTTGACACACGAAAAATGAATCTGGACCAGGGTGTATTCGACCTGCTTTTTAACCATTAGCTAGCTGCACTGTGAGATATGATCTCTAGCAGCTTCCAGAGAAGTACTCAATCTTTTCTTGAAGAGTAAAGGTATACAGGAAATATTCTAAGGGATGAAGAATTTATGAACTCACATGAAGCACTTGCTGCTTGTCAGAAAGCTCTAGTTCATCACAGGAAGCAAAACAAGCCAAAAGCTTCCAAAGCCCTGACACTGATGCCTTGAACTGAAGTGGGCAGGTGGGCTTAAGTGAATTAATAAAGACTGTCATTTTAAAATGCCGTACAAAAAACTACTTATTAACCTTGTTTGCTCTGTCTGTCCAGAGAAATCTCAGCCCTTGGTCTTTTGCACAGACCTTGTCTTTGGCTCAGTCCATACAAAACCCTGGGCTGAGATTTCTCTGTACAGACCACACGCTCCGTTAATAAGAAGTTTATATTAGGCTACAGCTTGCATTTCTTTCCCTGTATAAGGGCAAAAACAAAGCATTTTGTAATTTAATTTTATTTTTTTTGTCTGTGAAAAGTTCTCTATAAATAAATTTTACCTAATTACCTAAAATAGTGAATATAGGGAAATATTGTCAGCTAAATTTGTTAAACAAAAATGTATTCAGGTTCAAGCAAAAATAAGAGTGGCATGGACCACTGAATTGGAATCTAAATCTGAATTATAGATTTATGGAAATTTGCATACTGCCATTTATCTCCCCTACCCTAGTGAAAAAGTTTTTTAACGTTCTTATTGTGAAAAGTGGTGTGAGGTTTTAAAGTCCGACATAAAAAAGTAACCCCTGCTATTAACAAAGCAACATTTGACACTGTAACAGACTCTCACTTTTTTCATGCTCCGTAATTGCTTCTTAACTTCCCCCCAACCCTCAGCTGAAAGGTCAGCATTCATTTAATATCTGTGAGATATTATCTTGCTGACAATCAGTGAAAACCTCACAAACAGAGATTAAGCTGATTGCATCTCTGTCTCTCTCTCTCTCTCTCACTTTATTTATACCATCTTGTTAGCTTTTTTACTGTTTTCTCCGCTCTCCGATTAACGCTATGCTGTTAAATATTGGGTGAGAATTAATTTATTTGGTTAAATTTCATTTTAAGCTAATAAGTGTGTAGGAATGTAGACCACCATGCGGTCTTAAAAAAGGTAAAAGGTCTCTTGAGCACTCTGCAGCTATGAGCAGATTTAGATCCAGATTTAGACCTTTTTCATGACCTTACACTGATCAAATATCTGATTTGAATAAACTGTATTTATTTAGGATTCAGGTGTGATTATGGTGTTTTACTGGCTTGAATCTCTCTTTTTTTTAGTAACTGTACAGTCATCAGCATGGTTTTGCTTTGCACCTGAAGATATATGTAGGATGGCCTGCTGGCTGATGATTCCTATGCAAGATAGACGTTTTCTGCAACAATGGTAGCAGGTGAAGGAATGATCACGGTCAAGTACTCGTCAATGTCAGGGTGAAACATCAACTTCATTTTTGCGTTTGGCTGGATCACACCACCATCTGGTGAAATAAAGTCCATCGACAGTCCAGGCATATCTCTAGACTCTACCTTGTGTTGCGTATTTTAGCTTTATTTCTCTAAGAGTGTTATTTATATCTGCTATAATGTTAGCATTTATTGGTCGCTGAGCTTCTTTTAGCATTCAGACCTCAGACTGTTTACACTCGCTGTCTAGAATAGGCTAATTGCATTGTGAGAGAATCTCCCTCACCCATGTGGATAAAATATTGTGCATTACCACTCACAAGTACCTAACGAAGTGTGCTGCATTAGACACCTGCATGTACAGCATTAGAGGTTAATGGCTTCTGCACATGTGAGAGAGAGCATTTATTAATTGTGACCAAAATCACAGCTGATAATGCCTGACATGCATTATAGGGGATGTGCAATTTTCTGTGCCACTCATCTGTGTGTGTGTGTGTGTGTGTGTGTGTGTGTGTGTGTGTGTGGAGACAGGTGGGTAATTCAGAGAC
>JAQMYF010000023.1:18827400-18849194 GCA_030014195.1 Neosilurus mollespiculum | reverse complement strand
CCCTTGGAAAAGCAAATTTGTACAGCACAACGCTGCAACCAGACTGCCATTCTGCTTGCTATGATGCTGGACAAGACCAAAAAAAAAATAAATAAATAAAAAACACCATATTACTTAAGCCTATAGCCTGACATGACCTCATCTAATGTGTGATGCGAAAACTTTTTAAAAGATAACGTTCGAATCATGCTTCATTACACCCACTCAGGTTTGAGTCATATAAGCCTGCCTCACAGGGAATGCAGAAAACAATATTTGTAAATGTTTGATCAATGCATAATTTCACAGATTACAGATTACACCATATGGTTTACTTGGTAATAAGCCTCCCATGGTAAATCAGTGGATAGTATTGCTTGTGAGTGTGCAGCTGCAGATATTGCAGTGTTCCACCAAGGAATTGAAGGCATCTCTGGAGCTGGGTGGCAGCTGGCCATTAGCTATTGTGTACTACATTGGAGACGGAATACACAAAGAGTTCATCCAGACAGAAAAAGAGAAATACAGGGAAGGAAAGGGAGGGAGTGTGTTAGTGTCAGCATATAAGAATGCTCATGGCAAGCAAAGAAACCCAATAGAGAACCCAATAGAGAATAGTCCCCAATATGGCGGGCGTACAAATCTTTTATTTCTCTTTAATTTATTTCCCTGCCAGTCTCTATATCTTACAGGAACTGTTGCAATAAACATTTATTAAATCTGTGCATAGCTCTTGGTCTTGCGTGTTCCCATTCTTCTTTATCCATTGCGTATTTGGAAGCCAACACGTTTTTTGACAGGTAGTAATCATTTGAGCTTAATGACGTTTTGTGGGTAAGAAACAAAGAAACTGCGGCACATTTTGTTCCCTAAGCTACAAAGCTTGATGATCGTTCACACAGCCCCATGATATACAGACAGCATTGTTCCTTAATCTAAAATAAATAGCTCCCAAAGACCATTTGCTTCCTTCATTAAACATACTGCGTCTATAGTCTGCCAATACTGAAGAGGGAATTCTCCTCAACTAGTAATGACTTGCATTTGTTTTTGCTTGATGGATTTCCATTCCATGGAAATGGCATAAACAAACAGCTGCCAGAAGAATCTGGAGCGCGACATCGAAAACATTTATCAGTGCTTTGCATTAATGCTGATTATTTCTTCCTCCGTGACGCTCCCTGAGGATCTTCGGCGACGCATCTTGAAAAACACAGCCAATCAACGGTGGAGGATCTGCGGAACTAGCATTCTGTCGTAGCCTTGAGATCTCAATTTGGGTTGTGCCTTTACAGCCACATTTTTTTTCCAAGAACTGCATTCATTTGATAGCATGTCACAATACAGAGAGAGCTTCTACATTTAGTGTTAAAAACTGAAAATTCTCTTTGGTAACCATAACCAAAGAGTGCCGTGGGCTTACCTTGAACTTCAGATCTGTTTTCTGCAGAATGAACCTAACTTCTCAGTAATTGAAGAGATCTATTCAGATGAAAACATGTTGGGGGAAATGAAGGCGAAGGTGCATGGCATTGACTTGTGTTCAGCCGTGATGAAATATCAGTGCAAGTGTGGAGGGTGATCTAACTCAAGTATCGCAGGACCTGTAAAGTTTGAAAGAAAAGGAATGCCATGATATTTAGCTAAAATCTTTCAAATATAATCATATTTACGTGCTATTGGCTTTCCATTTGCTTATTTACTTGGATCGAATGGGTTGCATTACCAACATTGGTCGAGTTTGGCGAACTGATCCATTTTCTCAGATTTTGTAATGCCTCAACTGTTTTTTGAAGAACACAGCTTAAAATTTTAAAACATAGATAGAATAATGAATTCATTATGAACGGAAAAGAGACACAGCCCCCAAAACCTCATGGAAAGCTCCGCTTTTAAGCAGTGCCTCAATCTATATATTAAGGATTTTAGATGCTGTACATCAGAAATATTAGGTTTGGAACATGGTCAGACCATAAAGCAACAAAAAAGATGATTCATTTTTATTATTAGAACTTTGTCATATATTTCTTAAGAGTTATTACAAACCCACTTAATCCCAGCACACAATTTTAGCTAAATGGGATTAGAGTTCTATGTGCACCTTTTACGTGTAGTGAAATATGACTATTTATATGTACTACACTTGATGCAGTTCATAGTGATATGTAGTAATATTTCACAAAAAAATGGATGTGGCATTATTTTTTTTCTCTTTGATGCCACATGTTTAAGTGTACTTTCAGGACATAATGGAAGCACACCAAGCATCATTAAGTAACCTAAATCCCTAAACACCCTTTACAGGAAACGACCCCGTTTGTCATTTGTTAACATTGATCTACCTTTGACATGTGTACATTTGTTAAACCTTTTTGCTTGAAAAACCCTAACAGCCCAAATATTATTCTCTACTGTAAATCCAGCTGTTAAGAATCTGCCCTTCTTGGCGTGATGCAGTGGACAGAGAGGGATGATGAGAATTAACATGCGAGGCATCTGCCGCAGCAGGTTGCATTTAAAAGAGAGCGCTTAATGACCATTTCTCTGTTGATCACAGCCTAACTCTGTTTAATCTATCAAAGTCCTGTGAAGCTGTGGGAGATACAGAACTCAATTCACTTCATTACCTTAGGAAAAAAAAGATAATGCTCACGGCTGCCGCGTGTGTAAAGAGAGAGAGCTGTG
This sequence comes from Neosilurus mollespiculum, assembly GCA_030014195.1. Lineage (NCBI taxonomy): Eukaryota > Metazoa > Chordata > Actinopteri > Siluriformes > Plotosidae > Neosilurus > Neosilurus mollespiculum. The sequence goes on along the minus strand of JAQMYF010000023.1, from coordinate 18,846,530 downwards.
ATCAAATGGGAGACGGGATTAAGCATGGAGATCAAGGAGGGGTGAGGGGAGATTGGCAGGAGAGAGTTGGTACCAAGAGGAAGATGAAGTGGAAAAATATTTCGTAAAGAAGTCCTTCAGAGGTCAATCCTGCCTGAAATATACATCATCTCTCTCTCTCTCTCTCTCTCTCTCTCTCTCTTTCTCTCTCTCTCTCTCATTAAAGGGAAGGTTTTATTTATTCGACAGATGAACGGGAGCCAAAATGCATACAGGGTTCACTGAGTTTCAGCTAGAGGTCGTTTCCACCCCCCCCCCCCCCAACCCACCACCCCCATGGGTGGGCCACAAAGCCAAAACAAACCGTTCTCCAGAGCTTTAGAGGATGCTGTAATAAACATCTCGTTGTATGTTTGAACATCTGGAATTTAGCAGTTTTAATTGAAGCCCAATGATTTTTACATGCATGACAGATTCACCACTTCCACACTTTACGTGTTAGCATGGGAGATTTTGTGTGCTTGGGTGTTTGCCTGAGTCGGCACGCTTGTTTGTTTCTCCCATGCCCGCCCACCATTTCGCAATATGTGCACAGTTCAAACCGCATAGCATGAAGTGCCAGTCGAAATAGAGCAATCATTAGATTGTTAGAATCGGATGCCAAAGCACATAATAATGAGTGACACAAACAATTATAAGGGTGTATTTTTATTTATTTATTATTCAAATATTTTTATGAGCCTCTTTAATGTTGCCTCATGAAATGCAAATGACGGCAGGGTGCAGGCCCTAATGAAATAACTGAGAAAGAGGGAGAAGCTGATGCTTGGTGATGGGAGGGCTAACAGCAAGCACTTGCAGATAGAAGGCCTCTGGGAATGTGCTGCTTCCCTCACTACTCTGTCATGGGTGCATTTTGGAGTAATCACTGGTACTTCCTTAGATTCTGACTTAAGCATACCATTTTTGTGCTGAACCTGCTGCGTTGAACTCTCCATTCTGATTTTTTTTTTGTGATAGCAGCTCTAACACTAGGTTAATTTTTGACTGTAAGGTTTATGGTATATTGGTATATACTACATGGAAACAGTGCAATTCGTCATTTGTAACAGGAAATGTAAGAAAAAATTTATAATAAAAATATTGTTTTACTTTTTTTGTATTTTTTGTTCTTCTTGTGTTTCTGTGTAATATATTCTAAACTTTTAAAATAAAAATTGTTCTTTATGCAGTGTGGTTATTTACATTTCCATATAGTATGTGCTTAACCCTAAATTAGGAGGCTGAACAGATTCTAACCTCAAAGTACAGAGCTCACCTGACCTGCTACTGTCATGGTTAAATATGAAAAAATAAGCCATAAAAATCTCGTTTAGGTTTGCTTTTCTTCATATTCCCGCATACCTTGCACCTGCTTGTGTGTGCATTCTGAGCTTACTTGGGTCCGGCATGATTTAAGAAATGTAAGCGTAAACAATAATAATAATAATGATAATTATTCTGCTCTTTACCCCTCAGGCATCAGGCTGTTGAAGTATTGTTAAGAACTGTGTCCGCATCCACTTTTAAATTATGTCCGGGTTATTTCACAAGAACTGCAAAACCGATCATTTTGAAATTTTGTCCCTTAGGGTGTGTTGGTGTGCATCAGCACATCAGTTTCTCTGTTAAACTTTTAACTTTGTCACAATAACCCTGAATTGTAAATGTTGTCTGGACTATTTCTCAAGAACTGCTGGGCAGATCATTCTGAAATTGTGCATGCAGGTTTCCTTTTGAGCATCTGTGTGCATAGGCTTGTCATGTTCTCTGTTTGAACTTTAACTTTGTTTTATGCATTGATATGATATGGTGTGGGTGTACCAGTGTTCCTAATAAAGTGGTCATGACCCTGTCCGGACTATTCCTCAAGAACTGCTTTGGTATCATTTTGAAGTTTTGCATGCAGGTTTCCTATGGTGTATAGGTGTGAGTAGGTTTGTCAGTTTCTCTGTTTGACCTTTGACCTTGCCAACAATTGCGTTCCCATATAGTCTATACTAAAACTATTATTCACCAATTATTCTTGGCGAACTCTTCAGTAACATTCACATTGCCTTCAGTGCATAAATGTTGTTAATTATCCTGAGAAAGCAAACCAATGACTTAATTCTCATGTATTATATACTAAGATTTTTTTATCCCTTAATTGATGATCACCCTCAAAAGTGTTGAGATTATTTTAAAGCGTATTTAAAATGTTCTGCACTGTTAGAGTTACTTGATATAAAATGTATGTCCCTAAACTGCAATAAATGAACATGCCATAAAATTTCTTTTGGCGTTGCTCTGTCTACACTTTTAAATTTGGAAAGTAGAATGTATGTTTATTAATTAATTAAATATTTATTGGCTCCTCCCATCACGTATGCACATAGGCGTTCACAGATTTCCATAAACATCCATTCAGACAGCACAGAGTGACAGGAAATGCTGATTATTTTCAAAAAAAGCAACTGAATCCACATCACAGTACATAAACATGAAGCAGTATCTATTCATTGTGGGCACATTATCAACTACACTAGATAGTACAAAGCTACCTAGAATGTGTTTTTGTGTGTGAGATGAGTCCAAATCCTTTAGATCACCTGTATTTTTTTATTAGCCCTCCCCAATCCAACACCTTGTGACTACAGACCCTGGGTACATCCATCAGCATACATATTCCCATTTTTGCATATTCAGTTTTGCACCTCTAGGAAAAATATGAATTTCTATTCCAAGACAGATGATAATTCACCCTCTGCTGCACATATTAATATGTATACGCATCAAACTCATAACAAAATGTGAATGTAATGAAAAAAAGAATTCAACACTGTGCCAGTGTTTATGCGCTTTCTTTTGTATTGTGCCACTTAAGATGAAGTTTGCTTAAAGTGGGATTTGTGTGTGTGTGTGTGTGTGTGTGTGTACATGGCAAGTTGCTCATCATCTCATTGTTTCATAAAAAAAAATTACCCACTGGAGTGAAAATGCAACAGTTGTTCACAATATAAGCTAAGTTACAAATATTTATAGGTTGTTAAAGATATGAATATTATGGATATTTTGAATAATGCTTTCAAGGCTTGTTTAGGATAAACATGCTAGAGTGTGTATGTTTTCTAATCTGTGTTAATAATCCTCTATTTATTCCAACTGACTCATATACAAAGGCTTAATTATTTTCTCTGCCAAGGAGGTTATGTTTTACCCTCTCTTTGTATGTTTGTTTGTTTGTTAGAAGGATTATACTGATTTCTTGTCCAAAGCCCCGTCTCTGGTAGAAATTTCTTTAAAAAGTTCTGGATCTGGATCAAATTCTGGATCCAGGAATTTTTAAAGGATTATTTAACATTCCTTAAGATAGATAGGAGGATTTTTTGTCATTTTGGTTCATATGGCGGATTGCTGGGCTTGGTGGAGGTTTGCGCTCTTCAGATGTTCTTGTTTGTATAGGTATGAAAACAAGAAAGAAGAAGACTTATTCCAGCACTTTCATTTGCAGTTATATTTGTTATTCTTGAGCCTACTTACTGGCAAGTATGAGAACTTTGAAAGTTTACAAAATGTCCATGATCTGTATCTGTTTGAACTACAAGATTGAAACGAAGAGCAGGGACCAGAAAGAAAAAATAAACTTAAAAAAAATAAATAAATTATAAATAAAATGTTAAAAATTTTACATTGCAGTCATGCACATCACAAGCCAATAAAATTTTTTGAAATCCAATTACTTGTCTAGATGTACTGTCATTTTAGACGTAGATGTAGGATGCCATATTAGCAATAATTTACTTTAATTTATTCAGCACGCACTTCATATTTAGGAAAAACATGTCGACAGAGATGTGCAGGTTAGAAAAACCTTCATCAAAATGACCATAACATGCTTTACATTCAAATATTTTTATGATTAAAGATATGATGATATGTGCTTATGAAGATGTACAGTAAATGTTTCCTCTCTTAGGGCGCAGTTTATTTTAATGCACCTAAAACACTGTTTATTGTTTCATATCAAAATTTCTTTTACATTGTTAACTTTGGGATCCCTGTTTCTGAGGCATTTAATCAGTGAAACCGTGGGAAAATTTCCATTTAATAGCTTCTTAGTACTTGTTTTTAACAAGCACCTTGTGTGGCAAGACATTTGCCACTTCCTTTTCTGCGAACCTATTTAAACAGGAGTATGCTGTGTGTTGTGTGTTGCGGCGTTCACATGTGATGTCAGTGAGAAATGGGTGACAGAAAGCTTCACCATGCTGTGACACCAGCTGTGTGTGGTGTCTGGATCCTTGGCCAACACACCTCTCTCCATCTGGAGCAGAGCTACAGAGGCAGTTTCAGCACCTTTGCATGTTATAGAGCTGTGATAGAAGCATCCGTACACACGCCACATTTGCTGTCCATGAAGGCATTCCAATCTCAAGTGCCATCTGCACCGGGGTTTGGATTGAAAGACAGAAATAAATACAGCACCTTGACTCTTAGACTCTCTGTGGAATAGAGAATGCAGTGCCTGGACATTTTTCATGTAATATTAAAAGTCTATTATTGGAGAATGTGGAGCCAGCCAACTTGTATTCATTATATTAATTTCTAAAGCAAGCTTCCTTAACTCTGTGACTTGAGGGAATGTACATATACTGTATATTTACATGTATTTAACTACTCACTCACTCATCTGCTGAAGGTTGAGCCTATCCTTGGTTGGAATTCTGATGTAAACTTGAAGACAATTAAACCACGTGTTCTTCATTAAAGCTTCATAGGAACTGATTAAAGTGGAGAAATGTCTTCAAGGTTGTACCATTCTCACTGATGAAATACTGATAGACATGCAGTATTGTTTTACTGTGTTTAGGTCATTGCTGTGATGTCACCACATGGCATTTGAATTAACTCCAAAACTTTTACTTATTTTTCAACCTCAACCTAGTAAAAAGTGAGAAAAGCCCAGATACATGAGGCATGTGCTTTGTTAGCAGCAAGTTTAGTAGTTAATAATGTATTTAGTTTCACAGAACATACTATATAGTAAGTGTAATAGATTTAACCTACTAATTGGTTGATGTTGAATTATGTAAAAAGTACTATTATAAATTTAGGGTGGAGAATTATTATTATTATTATTATTTTGGTTGAAATTGTGAGTAGGCATTTTTACATGGTAACGTAATGAACTTCCAGACTTTTCAAGTCAGAATTTCAAGTTAAGTGTATGTATGTTTTGTTTTTTTTCCCTACACAGAGATTGGAAATTCTGAGTTACAAGCTCTAGCTGAATTCACTCAAGGTTTCATGCTGTGATTATTGTAATTATAAGTTACTTTAACCTTTAGAATTCATTAAAATCTAGACAGTATTATTCTTTGTGATGTATACATCATGAACATTCTTATTTGTGAAATATGTTTTTGTTTCACAAGGCTGAATGGCATCAGTATCTGTGGGAGAAAATAGAGGACAGGTTGAGTGTCATCTGCATACCAGTGGTATGAGAACCCTTGTGAAGATATGACATCACCAAGGGTCCTAGTATAAAGGGAGAACAGAAGTGGACCAAGTATGGAGCCCTGGGGAAAGCCAGTGGAGAGTCTGTGTGGAGCAGATGTGGATTCCCTCCATGTAATCTGATATGATTGACCTTCCCGATAGGAGGCAAGCCATTGCCATGCTGAACCACAAATTCCAAGACATCTGAGGATGGACAAGAGAGTCTTGCTGTTGATCGTGTCAAATGCTGCTGAAAGGTTAAGGAGGATGAAGACTGATGACATCTTGGCTGATTTTGCTGTGTGGAGCTTCTCTGTGACAGATAAAAGTGCAGTCTCTGTGGAATGTGCCACTTTGAAGCCAGACTGATTAGGGTCTTGGGGGATGTTCTGCAAGAGGTAGAAAAACAATTGTTTATAAATAGTGCATTGAAGAATTTTGGAAAGAAATGCAGAAGTGATACCGGTCTTTAGTTGCTGATGTTTGATTGATCCAAAGAGGGTTTCTTCAGGATGGGTAGAACCCTGGCTCATTTGAACACTGTTGGTACATGACCAGATGATATGGGTTATTATTGATAGTGGTGGTAAAGGGGAGAAGGTCTTGAGAAATGGTCAGAGTATTGTGGAAGGGATTGGATCCAGTGGGCTGGTGGTAGTATTTCATTATGATCTTCTGTTGTGAGATTGGAAAACTGTGCCAGTGAATGGGATGTGGAATCCATGCTGTGTAGGATAAGAGTTGGGGTGGGAGTGAATGTCTGACAGATTTGTGTAATCTTCCTATCGAAGAAGTTGGCAAAGTCTTCAGCTGTCCTGAAGGATGGGGCAGGAGGAGCTGGTGTATTGAGTCAAGATGAAAAGGTGTTTTTTTCTGTTCGCATGGATCTTGTGCAACAATGTCCAACTTTTTCTTGTAGAAGGCTGTCTTAGCAGAAGGCACATCAAATGAGAATGTGAATAGAATAGCATGGTAAGAAGCCAGATCTGTTTGGAGTTGTGATATCTTCTACTTTCTCTCCGCTGCTCTGAGTTGTCTACGATTGCTTCGCAGCATATCCGAGAGACAAGGAGCAGGGCGAGAAGTCTTCTTGGGTCTGGTAGATAGTGGGCAGAGGAGATCTCTAGATGCAGAGAGTGAGGAGAGGAAAATGTCAGTAGCAGATTCTAATGGTAGGGAAGAAAAGAAGACAGGATCAGGAAGATTAGATTAGCAACAGATGAAGGAGATACACTGTGGAGGTTTTGCCGAGTGGGGAAAGAAAACTGAACGCTCGTGTTAGCAGTATAGGTAAGATGAAAGTAAAGGACACAAAGTGGTGTTCTGAGATGTGGAGTGGGGTAACATTAATGCCTGTGACTGGGGAAGGATGGCTAAAAACAAGATCCAGGAGATTCCTTCTTTTGTGTGTGGTAGAGAAGTTCTTGAAAGTTAGAATAAAGAAATGAAGAAGAGTGAGATGGCAAGCGAAATAAATCTTCTAAATTTCCTTAGGGTATGAATGGTTATTTGGTAATTTGTGTACCTTTTTAAGGTATACCCTGCCTCTCACACAAAGTTAGCTGGGATTGGCTTCAGCTTCACCCATTACCCTGATGGATAAGTGGTATAGATAACTGATGTATGTATGGATGGATGGATGCATGGATGGATGTGCTGATTTGTCCATACAAGAATATATGACATAGTAGTTTGGTGTATTAATGGTGTGTGTGTGTGTGTGTGTATACATATATATATATATATATATATATATATATATATTGCAGCACCTATTACCCAATCAAAACCGGGTATTCAGTAAATCTGTGATATGAATAAAATGACACCACAACACTTGTAGTCCATCTTGTACTTTTTTTTTCTACTAGAAGGACTTATCTTTATTTTATTTTGCAAGATAAGCTTTGAAGATTCAATGAGACAGATGGACAGTACTCAAAGATTTCCACTTGTAAGCAACCAGTCCTTTTAGAACCAACAAATATCCCTGGCATTGGGGAATCGATAGACGAGATCAGCATGGTTGTCTCTGATGTTTGGACAGTGTTCTTACCCTAAGCAGAACATGAATTAATGAGCTCTCTAATTGTTTTCATGAAGTCGAGTTGAAGTGACGATGGTTGAGTGTGGCATTAAAGCAGGCACTTAAACATTCTGAAAAAATTATAAAAGAATTTTAAAAATTAGCAATATTAAAGTAAAAATATTAGCAACAATAAAAATGTGGTGTGTAATGTCTGAGTCGTACTGAAGTTGTAGTTGTGGTTGTAGTTTCCGGTCAGGTTGTTTTTTGGAGTATTTTTCCTAGTTACTTTTTTCCCCTCAAGACTCATTTGGTTTTAAACACATGCTACAATTTTTGTTCAGTTTTTGCTCTTTTCCTTCTGAGACACGACTTCCCACTTCTTTATAAACATACTGTAAAATGAAAAAAGGGGGTGTGATCACTTTATGGCACGGTTGGTTGGCTGCATGACATTTATCTGGTCGGCAAAATAATTTTAGGTAATGACTGTGGGAAATGAAATGTTCCAGACGTTTGATAGAAAGACACATTGCTTACAGGCATCAGCTCTTCTGGAAAAAAATGGTCACATTTGAACCATGTGAGAGTGTGAGAGTTTCCGCCCTCCAAAAAAAGCTGTTAGAGATAATTGCAGAAGAAGAACCTTTATTTTGGGTAGCATGAAATGTTTCTGTTTGGCTAAAAGGAACCAGTTTGAAATGACAAAATGAAACTCAAAAATGACTCAAGCTTGGCCTGGTTGGATTTGCTCTGAACCTAACCCACTGTCTCCATCCTGAAGAATAAATAGCCAAACTCAGATTTCATGCATATTTTTTCCTTGATACGTCTAATTAGAAATTATTTCATCACCAGGTTACTGAGTTTTACAGGAAATGATGAAGATTGTTTTAAGCTTCAGCTTAAGCTTAGTGTCATAATTTCTCTCCTCTTAGATGACAAAACCCCCCACGCCCTGCAAATAATTTAAGACGAAAGTTCAAAGAAGCTTTAAATGTAGCTTAATTGATTTAAATGTATTTGGGTAGAAAGCTCTGTGAGACAAATTATTCTAACTGGGCTGGGAGATTTCATATTCAAATAGGGCTGTTTAGCATACATTGTCCAAAGAGGAGCTACTCTGGTGAATAGAATTAAATATTTCTCATTGAAACAGACAGAGGTAAAGTCAATTAAAGTGAGTCCATACATAAGGTAATTTCTACAAATCCTTCCGATTATTATTTATAATGCAAATAAATGCTAATATTTGTATGCGTCATTGCATTCTGCTGGTTCGTTTAGCAAAGTTGTTGGTCTTGAAGATACTTGAATGATTTAGAGAGAGGAGTGATGAATACTTTTAAGTCAAAGACGTAGGAAAGAAGTCAGAAACATTAGGAACCGAGCCAGAATAGTGGTGAAGGGAATAAACTGGATGATTTGCAGATGCCTTGAAGCAACTCATCATGAACGAGACAGATGCTCCATGCCCTTTGCCCTTAGGTTAATGCTCAGGCATGTAATTGAAATGGTACTGTGTTTGAAGCTGTCATGCTTGACCCAGGCTGATAGTGTGTGAGGAAACCAAGGAAACCAACTTAATCTAACTTAATCACTCAACTACGTGTGATTTAAAAAAATACTGAAGAGAAGTATGCTTAGAACAATGGGTTATTTGTGTTTCTGTAGGCTTTCTGGCAGCATGAACAAGTCATTTTGGCTGCTCATTGAATGTTTTTAATTAGCTCCAGCACAAAACAGAGTTTTGGATGAAGTTTTCTAATCGCTGGTGTTTGTTTGTCGTGGGATGTCCCATCTAATGGGATAAACCACTTAGTGATGCTCTTACATGGGCCACACTCTGTGTCCTTCTGTCTATTTCTCTCTCTCTATCCATCAGTGTGTCACATGACCTACACAGTCGGGTGATGTTGTCATCAAGGGGGACAGCAGCCCTGTCGTCACCTACAGCTACACTTGACAACATCACCTATTGATTGATTTACACACTCTGTGACATTATCACCTCTTGAGTGACCCACACACCTTGTATTGATGTCACAGAAAAAGGCATTACCACCTACGGACTTCCTGCCCATAGAGCTTTATGCACTTCTTTTAGTTTACACCAGCCTAACTGAGTCCCAGAAAGGATTATTACGTTTTTAGAATGTCAAGGTCAAAGGTGAAGGTCACACCAAGGTCACAAAATATTGGAGATAGCTTAGAACTTCAAAATGGGTGCTGATAAACATGCATTTAAGCAACTATTTATGGACTTGTAAATCAGTATTTTTCATTTTGAGGGATCTATCTAACAAATCCTTCAAGCAAGAGTTTTTTTTTTTCTAATTTGGTCACATCCAAATTGAGCATATGGGTAATTAGAACCAGAACCCACAACAAACTGTTTGCTAAATTATCCATGCTGTGTGCTGGGGTTAACCTTCCACTCCGTTAACGCCCCTCTGGTATTTATTTCTTTACTTATTTACCTACCTCCCTCCCTGTTTATTTATTTATTCATTCATTCATTCGTTCAGTTTGGTTTAGTTAGTTCAATGAGTGCATTAGTCGTTTTAAAAGTATTTTTATTTTGAGGAATTTGTTTTCAATAGTTTGAGTGTTACTTTTAGTTTGACTTTAGTACACATAACGCCCACCTTCTTGAAGCAGTCCATCACTGTCTGATCTTTGTATTTGAAGTGGGAAAGCAGCCAATGTTCAAATCATGACAAGTAAACAAAAATGAAAAGGTAATTTTGCCTGTAGTTTTAATGAAAGAAATGTTTTTTTTTCAGTTTTTTCAAAGTTAGTTTTACTTATAGAACTTCTTTAATTAGCTATATTAAACCTGTTGTAGAATGTCAGCTGTGAAGCCCCTTTTCTTTGAATATTAATTTCAGCACAAATGTGTGAGATTAGGATGAATTTCATTGTTGTGAAAATAAAGAAAGAAAAAGGAAACGTGGCACTGCAGTGGTTTGCGTCCGAGACCCCTTCTCCCTCAGGTGCATGCAGATCACTTTGTTAAACTAAGCAAGTTTGGAAAATGTGAATAAATTAAAGCATATCATTTAAATATATGAACAAAATGTGACATGTGTGGCTTCACTGTGCTGTAGGACAAATGCCAGGCAGTGTGAAAAAAGAATTATGTAGAAAAACCTTTATGCACCTGGATATAATTAGTAACCATTTGTTCCTGTTTGCTCTCTTTTTCTCTCCGTTTCTCTTCCTTGTCTCCTAATTAAGTGCATTTTGTGCAGGCATTTAGTATGTTTTGCCCTCTTTTGGTTGATTCAGACAGTTTCTTTGTCTTGCTATAAAGTGCTCTGATTGCATTTCAGATTTTTAGTCTGCCACTAAAAGATAGTTAGCCTCAGGTGAGCATCTCTCTTTCTTGATTTTTCATAAAACCTGATTTTCATTCACCCACTCTGCCGTTATGAGGACTATTTGTCTTTTGTAGCCTATAGCTGAAATATTTCCATAGTGTTTCCCCCTCCTCTTTTTTGGCTTTTGAATATAATCATTATCCATCACTGTACAATCAGGCTGCCGACTACAGAGCGAAAACACAGTATGCAGGTTAAATCAAGTCAAATGGCCACATTTATTGCATGTGGGAGATAAACTGAGTGCTTACTTCAAAAGTGAAAAAGGAAAATTTGTGCTTGATGATACCTTATACTTCGTTTGTGTGCATTTGGGTGTGTGGAGTTAGAAAACTCGAGTTCTGGGTTTTATTTCAATGTGGTGCAGCGTTGCCTTGCAGCTTTTTATTTTATCTCTGTGACAGATTCAGTGCACAGATTCCCACCCGCCCACCTACTTCCCTACTGCTTCAACCATGCCCCCAGGCTAGGGGTATGTTCCTCGCTGTATGTGTGGTACATAGCGGCACTTTGTCTTATGCCCCCAGGGGGGTGTTTGGGGGCTTTGCTAATGCTCAGCTGGGTGCTGTCTGTTCCTTGCCTAACCTGTGTCCCGACTCAGTACTTGCTACCTGGAGCTCTTGCAAAAACACACACAGAGACTTTGCCACAAAATAACATGGTTCTTGCTTTTTAATGAAACTTTATTGAAGTGTTTCAGGTTAATATAGCATCTAAAATTGTCACTTCTCCAATTCTTATATTCACTTTTTGTCAGGAAGTATAAGACTAAGTAAAAGTATAAATATATATTTTTTTCATACTTACATTTACTTCATTTGGCAGACACTCTTATCCAGAGTGACTTACAATTATCATTTTTGTACAACAGAGCAATTGAGGGTTAAGGGCCTCGCTCAAGGGCCCAACAGTAGTGATATTGGGGATTGAACCCGTGACCTTCAGATCAGTAACCCATCGCCTTAACCACTAAGCCACCAATGCCCTTACTGTACTTATTGATCCTAATACCTGACATCTCTTTCTGGTCTGCGTTTTTTATATGACTTACCATTCAGAGAAACACTGCCACTGAGTGTGGTTCTCAGAACACTTACAGCCTACAAATATTGCCTCACGTTCTTGTAATGAAGCCTCCGATCATGCACACAAGAACTCCTGAATATCCCAGTTTACTATGTTTATTGTCATTAAGCTCCACATGATGAACATTCTGAGGTCTTTGTTCATGGTTTTGAACTTGTCTTATGTGTTTTTTGTTGTTGTTGTACTTTGCTGATATTTTGGAATTGTTCACCTATTTGTTTTTCTTACCGAAAAATGTATTCATTTGGATCCATCTTTACATACTTCTCAGTGATGAACTGCAACCTTCTGCCAGTTATACCCCATCACATGTTGGCGTTTCAGGTTTGCGTATGTATGGCGTATCAGGAAACGTGGCAGTAAGAAAGAAACGTCACAACAATGCCAGTTTACGTAGCTAATACTTTTGGATGCATAACACAATCTCTTGTATGCCAGGGTGCAGCATTTACCAGATTTAAATTGTCATACTGACATCACATTAGGGATAGGCTGTATAGTAAAAATGTTATTTCATGGTATAAATAACAGTAACGATAATGGTATTTATCACAGTAGTATTTTTTCCCATAAAAAAAGCAATGGTTTATATTAATGGCTGTGCTTTCATCATTTTGATTATTTTCTTCTTTTATTTAAAACTTATGTTTATACTCAAATGAAAAAACAAAACAAACAAAAAACAAACAAAAAAACAGACTTGAGAGTTCCTGCAGACGTGATGTTATTTATCTTCAAAAAGCTGTCAAAATAAATTAGTGTACAAATATCTGGTACTCCAGCTTCAAGTTTTAAAAGGCTGGGTGGTGTAGCTTGCCCATATGTTTATAGTTGTGTCACTAGGAAGCTCCTTTTAAATTGAGGTCAAAAATTGAAATATTGAAATCAATAATTTTACGTCCCTTGATCCCCATAAAAAACCTATAATGCCACATTAGCTACACACATACACCAAGTGCATCACAGGACTTACATTTTGGACAAAATATGACCCATTTATTGCCGTTTTTGAAAAATACACCGCTTAGATGTGTCAAGATAAGAGACAGTGTGATGGTAGAGTTGTGAACAACTCAATTAACTTTTAAATTTTCAAAACAATAAATGGCCACTCTCTAGTGTTTAGTAGTTCATGGAAGGAGACTAGATTTAGAGCTACCTGACAATCAAACCTACTTAGGGACACACCCCCTTTTGTCAACATGATGTAAATCTACTCCTAAGTTAAAACTCTAGGGAATTGTGCTCATCCAAGAGACTTTATATAAAGAGCAATCTTGTCAGCTGCAATTTTAAAAACATGATGTTAAATGAGTATCATAATGGGATTTACTTTGCTGTGCACCTAGAGGTTGGATCATAACACCTTCATCGAGATCATGATTGTAAATAAAATGCTCAGGATATAGAAAGTGAGGTACTCTGATTTTAATGGAGTTTATGCTTCCTGTGTACTTGAACAAAAATAATAGACGTGAAGTGTATAAGCAAGGCCAGATGTCTCTGATTCTTCTGCTGAGGATTTTGGTAATAATCATAATTGTTAATCATCAGTGAACGTTTCTAATCATCCTAGTTCATATTTTGCTGTTTTTATTTTAAAATGTTCATACTTTAAAGTCTCTGTAAGGAGTTGTTGTTTTTCACTTTGTTCTCCACGCTTCTCGTCTGCTCCCAGGGAGACCGTTTATCCCGTCCTGTTCGTCCTCTTGAAACTAACAGTTTCAATCAACATTCTGTCACAGACACCTCATTCTTTTCTCGCTCACACACACTCTTTATTTCAGTATTAAGACCTGCTGGAACACACACGAATGTCTCTCCAGAGTCTTCTTTAGGCAAGCGACGAGAGAGTTCAGAGCTTTATTAACTCCCGCTCAACTCACCTAGAAATGGGTTCCGTCCGTCCATCTGTCTGTACGATTTGATAGTGGAATAACTTTGGAAGGAAATGACATAAGATCACCAAATTTTGTGTATGGTCCTCCTCAGGTGCGAATACGGTGGGGTTGTATATTAGTCACCTTGACCTTGTTTCAAGGTCATAACCTTACTTTTTTATATTTGGCTTTTCAAGGCTTGTTGGTGTGATAACTTTGGAAGAAAATGACAAAGGATTACCAAAGTGGTATATGGGTTCTCCTCAGGATGGTCTCAGTTGTGATTGTATTCGGGTCACCGTGACCTTGTCTAAGGGTCACAACAGTCAACCTAGTAATTTTTTCTATATTGGTGTATTATCAAATGGTCCTTTTGGCAGGGGTGTCTTGACCCCTATGGTCTATTTTGTTTTAAATGCTGCCAGTATGAGATGATCACTGAGATGAGCTCAGGACCGTCCTACTGATGCAGCAATGCCGTTAAATTACAACCGGCATCCTTGGCAACAGGCAGATATGAAGTCACTTAAATAGCATTAAGGCCTTATTTTTCCTAGAATACTTTGAATATGAAAAAGAGTAAATAGTGATTGCTTTGAAGCTACTCTATAACATATGTGAGTACAATACAACAATGAAAAAAACAAGTCATTGGAATTAAATCTTTATTTCCTTCAACCTAAATAAACTCACCCAGAGTAACACTTCATGCCACTCAGAAGAAGCACCCCAGGTATGGATTAAAAAGGGACAGGATTGACTAGCCCTGCAGCTAAACATGCTTTAATTCTGCTTTGCTAATGAACTTGGTAATTAAATCAAATTAAGGCCCCATTAGTAGAGCAATTTTTCACACTGCTAATGTGCTTTCGTTTGCGCAAAGAAAAAAAAAACAACAACCAAAACTTCAGTTCCAGACCTCAGATAAGCCTAAGTGGAGACAAATGAGAGTAATTAAATGCTTACTCAATCCTCCAATCTGACAATAAACAATCTGAGATGACAAGAAGTTAGAAGTAATCTGATGTTGGTCAACTTTAATGATGCTGCAAAAGCAAGATGTCCTTCATGATCATTGGTCAAAAATTGATTTTATTTTTTGGACATGTCCATCTTCCACACTGTCTTGTATATGTGACTTGATATTGCTCTTATACTCAGCAGATAATTTTATTGATTTATACAAAATTCAAAAGAATTACATCGTCTTTAGTAGTGATTCGGCCTGGCTGGCAAAGTGCTAGATGGAATAGGAAGGGCTACTGATTAATTTATGAATTCATATCAAATGGGTAATTTTAATCAAGACCTTTGATTCATGTCGAAGTCTTTTAAGACAATCGTAACACTAGTATCACTGATGTCATGTGTCAGACGTGAGCATTAATTATTCATGTGAAGGCCTATTTATCTTGATTTAAAGAGCCCTTGCACATCTCAAAAGGCCTCTTGGTCTTTGTTAAGTGTGCGTTGTTGTGGAAAACTTTTCACTTTCCCCCAGGCTATTTGACTTTTAAATTTAATCTAGTTTATGTCCTAATTTACCACGGCACACAATTATACAGCAAATTAAAAAAATACAAATGCACCCGTATGTGGGTTGTCCCTCATACATAAAGGTGTCAAGAAGGAAGTGATTAATTGGTTATCAGGACCGTGCTGTCTTCTCCCCAGGTAAGCTGTACGATAGATAAGAGTCAGGAGCTGATCTCATTTCTCCTTTGACTGTGCATCTCATGAGGCACTGGGAACACACACACACACATAAAAAAAGAATTAAAAAATGCAGAATACACAATTTAACTTTACAGTAAACTTTTACTTTCAGGTTGAATCTCCAAAGACTTGGCTTCCTAAATATTCCAAAATATCTAGAAAGATAAATAAAACAATATATTAGTTAAAAAATATTTACAACAACATAATGATAATAATAATGATGATAATGATAATAATAATAATAATAATCATCGTCATCATCATCATGGCACTTGGCCTCATCCAGAATGATTTACACTTTTATCTTATTTATACTATTGAGCACTTAAGGGTTAAAGGTCTTGTTCAAGGCCCAGCAGTTTGATCTTGGTGGTACTGGGGCGTGAACCTCTAATCATCTGATCAGTGATTCCACGCCTTTCTGTTTGTGCCACCACTACCCAAAGTGCTATCTCAAGCTAGCCAGAAATTTAAACTAGAGTCTTCTGACCCATAGTAGGACATGTTTTCCATTGCGCTGCAGGGCCAGACATTATCAGCCTAATAATCATTATAATAATAATAATAATAAAACTGATTCCTCATTTTATTGTACATTGAGTGCAACTACAACATGAAAGACTGTTTTTTTCCTTTTTTTTCTATTGTCATTTTCAAACCAAAAATGAATGATATTTCTTTTCCTTTTTTCAGGTTATTGTTTGTTCTTTATTTGCTTTTTATCCAACCATACTCTCTATAAATCCTTGAACATTTGCAAGAATACTCTTACATGACTGCCATAACAACATTTTTTTTTCTATAGTTATTTTCATTCGTCCTCAGTGAAAATGTTTGGCAAAGATTTTAAATATTTACTGAAAAAAAAGACTGGGTAGGGGAGGGGGGAAAACTTCATGCGTTCTTCTTTTTTAGAATATTTGAACTCGCATTCATATTACAATGGTTAGGAAGGTTATCAGTAATATAGTTGTATGAAAAATAAATAGAAAAAAAAAAAGCTCAAGGCTAATGACCTCATATTTGCAAAATCGTCAATAGTCTTTTTGAATTTATGTTCCTTTTTCCCCTCCTTTCCCCAGATTCACAATGCTTTGGACAATACGAGGAGAATTACATGCTGTGGCTCGAGCACATTTATTTTCATAAAGCCATTTCAATCAAAACATTCTTTGAATACTGCAGAATCTCTCATTTATTCAGTGGAAAAGCTTTTGATTTTCCATTTCTTTACCTCTGTTAAGGCTCCTTACACTGAAATAAGGAGATGTGTGAATAAATGTCGATATATCAGTATAAGGATATATAAGGATGCATTGACCTCTAACTTGGTAATTTACTGTTAACACGGAGAAAGTTTAAAATTAAAAGTGTAAAATAAAATTTTTACCTAAAGTTTAATGTACAAGGTTAAAGAAAATATTGCAGTGATTTGTCTCTATATGGGACATTATTGAAGTTGCTACATAAGGTAACACTTTAGTTTTGTTGTGTGTGTGTGTGTGTGTGTGTGTGTGTGTGTGTAAGCTGTTTTTTTTTTTTTGTCACACTATTCATGTGCTATTTTGTTTTGAATAATAGAATGCTTTGTTTCATTTTTGCTAGTTCAGTTCACCATCCTTGAAAAAAAAAAACATGACTATGGTTTGAAGGATAGGTTGAAGAAGGGCTCATATGCATTCACTCCTGTAAGCTGTATTTCTGATTAGGATGCTCTCTACCCTGATGTATCCCAGACGAAAACCGTTTGTTTTTTTTTGGGTTTTTTTTGCCTTTTGTCAAAAACGCAAACACTATCTCACAGACAGTCATGTACTGATAGTTTCCTTTACTCTATTAATGTAAGTACTTCATCTCACCAATTTATTTATTTGATGAATTACATTAGCTACCATTTCCTGGAAAGCAAAAAAAAAAAAAAAAAACTCTTGAAAGTGGGCATCACATTAAAAGTTCTGCTTTGTCCATTGAGCTTTCTAATAAATTTATGATCTGTCCACCTCGGTATCTTTACAAAGAATTCTGAATAGCATGCCTGATTCATATCGCTCTGAAGTTCTCTCGTTTGACTCCACAGCAGCAAGAATCGAATTTCTAATCCGTTTCCTTCACATTTCAAGACTGGTTTAGCTGAGGTCTTCAAATTCAGACCCTTCTAGCATGGACTTCTCTGTGATGCTGCTTATAGAGGATCTTACTGTTTCAGTCTTCTGACTCGTACTGTAGTGTTATGAACATTACACTAACTGGAAAGATCTTTCTATTTTCCTACCAGAAAGATTTAAAGACCCATTATATTTTATCAGAGATTATTTAGAATTCAAACACTTTCTTACACATTCATGTTTTGTTTCAATCTATTTTTTAAGTCCCTGATTTAGTATTAGATTTGAGTTTATAGTATTAAGTTAAGTACTTATAGACACCTAAAGTACTTTGTATTTTTGGACATTTCTGTTTGTTTGTAAGTACTTCTGGATAAAATAATATTCATTTTGTCTCTGTGGAGGTTGTCATCAAAGGACTAGTTTGATATAGAATGCAAGAGCCATCATGCTGGTAGGTGGACTGGCTGTACTTCACTGTTCCCAGGATAGGCTTTGGATCCAACATAAACCAAATGTATAAATCAGATAATAATGGATTATTGAATGAATATTCAGGATATTATTTTGGACACAAACATAACAATAATCTTGTTTTCTTTGTTTGTTAATATTCTTACAATAGGAAATAGTATTTAAATGTGACCAGTGGAGAAAATGAGTGAAAAAAAAAAAAAGATATAAAAGATATTTTTGGTTGTAAGATTTCATTACCTTCTTTGCTTATTTTCCAGTTTTCCTTTTAGACAAGCGGCCTACTCTTCATTTTTTACACTGCAAGTAAATAATATAAGTGCAGGATAGAACAAAGAAGTAAAAGAGCATTGAGGAAAAACTCAAATAGTCCAAGATGAAAACAGTGGAAGACTAGACAGGCACTCATAGATTGCAAGGTATCTCCTCCATGTCGCATGAATAATGTAGCAAAAAGGCCCTATATGGAAACTGGGTTTAATTACCATTATACTCGTCTCACAATATATTCTGCAGTGTGTTGACATGACCAAATTAGCGAAACCCCCTCACTCTCATTCATTTGGACTATTTATGAGATGGCTGGGGTTTAACCTTTTAAGTTCAGATGTAATTTTCTCATTTGAAAGTCCGTATATGGTTTCCTATTAGTGTCCCACCATAACAGCATGTTTATTTTTATTTTTATTTATTTTGCTATACTGTATTAATCCCACAAGGGAAATTATTGGCTCTGCATTTAACCCATCCGAAGAGAAAACACACACGCGTAACCAGTGAGCACACACTTGAGCAGTGGGCTGCCACACACATTGGGGCACCCGGAGAGCAGTTGGGGGTTAGGTGTCTTGCTCAAGGGCACTTTAGGCATGAAGGGGGAGGAAAAGAAGGTGCAGTTCACTCCCCCACCGCCACACATTTTTCCTGCTGGTTCGGGAATGGAACCAGCGACCTT
>JAQMYF010000023.1:18775486-18801945 GCA_030014195.1 Neosilurus mollespiculum | reverse complement strand
TTCTAATCTAATCTTAAACTAATCTTAAATTATTTTGCACTCCTAGGGTTATGACTCCTCTGTTCTATCTATCTTTATATCCATTCTTCTCTACTTCCATTACTTCCGGTTTGAGAAGCCTGTATTCGCAGCTTGTGTTCACCACTTTGATGTCACTCTGAAGTACTGAAGGAGTGAAAGCATTATTTTTGTTCTAGCTTAATCATTTCGACAGCCTTAATCAATATGTTAGAAAGTGAGAAACCTTTTATTGTTGTTTAGAGGTTTTTGGTGTGTGTTGGTGTGCAGGCAGTATGTACTTGGGGTAGCATCGAGACACTTGGATTCACTGGATTCAGGCTAATAGACAGCTCTTATCTCTCAACATCTGCCCACAGGAATATGCTCTAACTGTCCATAGCAGCTTTGTTAAGTGTTGAGAAATAAAGCTGGGTTGTCAGCCTCTATCACCGTTCCTCATCCTTGTGCTGTTTCTTCTTTCCTATGTTTAAAAAACAAACAAACAAAAAAAAAACTCCCATGATGAACCTGTTTTAAGGAAGTACACTCTTTGAATGATGTGTCCGTGTTCAATTTGAAGGCTGTTCTCATAGGCTGCATGATGTGTAAATATTTGGCTTCCCTTGGGCTCATTATGAGACGATGAGTTCCACAGTACCCCAATTCCAGCTTGGGTCATGTACGCGATCATATTGATATTCTGGCCCCAGTTCTGGCTCGTATAACTGCCACCTGCACTCTTGCTCCACACTATTAGGAAGGTTTCTGTGCCTCGACTGAGCCATAATCGTTATTTTAAATATCACCCTACCATCTGATTTTTAATTTCCGGATGACTTTGCTTTGCCCTGGCAGATGTGCTCGCTTTAATAATCCAGGTATTGTATTTACTTCATACCTGTTTTGTTTGTTTACTTTCTTGCTTGTTTGTTTACATATTTTCTTGCCTGCTGCTAATCCAGTTCTTCAATTTTCTCACCATGTAATGTAAAGCCGATCGAGGGCGCTGACTGATTTCTTGAGCCAAATTCAACATTACGGTAGGAAATAAATGATAAGATTGGAGAGCATATGTTTTCCTGCACAAGCATGATTGCATTTGCAATGTAAAGGCAATCCCGAGGCTGGTGTCTCTTTACATAGATCTTGAACCCAGAGGCAGAGATGATCAAATGTAAGTGGCAAAATGACTGTTATGACAGATAATAACAGGATGAAAAGAATGTTTATTCGTCGCCAGGCTCTGTCTCCATTCGCGAATATCAGAGAAGGTGCTGAAAGAGCCCAGTGTGAAGAACGGGAACGGAGAAGTCGAATGTGAAGAATGCCTTTCATTATGAAAATGATTATTTTACGCAGGGAATGCAGAAGGAGGCAGTTTATTATTACTTTTTTTTATTTTTTTTATATATATTTAGATATTTAGATTGGTTATTATTGAGCAGTTTTGCTAAGTTACAGTGCTATTAGTCTTGATTTCAGCTGTCGCACGGTGGCGTATGGAAACGGCTTTATCTCGTTTGAAAATCAAATGGAGTGAAGTAAGATTGGTTCTGTCAGACTGTGGCAAGGAGAAAATGTCCATCTGCTGGAGTAGTTATCCAGCCCTCTGCAATGAACTGATAGATTGAATTACAAATGTGCACTTGCCTCTCTCATATTGCTGATATGACTATAAAACTGTCATGAGTCTGGGCATTGTATTTACATGGAAATTGAGTCTAGAGTACAAAATACAAATCTCAAAACTATCTCCTTTACAAGGTAACAGCCAAAAATTCTTATATTTTAAATTTAAATGATGTCTAAAAATAGAACAAATAAAAATTTAATTAACTATTAAATAGTCAGATGTGCTAACCTGGTCACAAAACAATACATAACTATTTCCATGTTGCATATTTTCCTTTGGTTGCATGAGAAGAATTCAGTGCAGCGCGGTAACGTAGTGGTTAGTATGTCCACAGCAAGAAGGTCCTGGGTTCGATTCTTGTGCTCGGGCATTTCTGTGTGGAGTTTGCATGTACTCCCCATGCTTGCATGGGTTTTCTCCGGATACTCCAGTTTCCTCCCACAGTACAAAGAAAGCAGATTAGGCAAATGAGCTGTTCCAAATTGAAGATAGGTTTGAGTGAGTGAGTGAGTGAGTGAGTGAGTGTGTGTGTGTGTGTGTGTGTGTGTGTGTGTGTGTGAATGGTTGTGTTTGTGTTGCTTTGTAGTGGTTTGGCGAGCTGTTCTGGGTGTACCCTGCCTTTGCCCATTGTTGGCTGAGATTGGCGCCAGCCTCCCCACGACCCTAATAGGATTGAATGGCTCAGCAAACTAATTCACGATAGTGTAAAGCAGTGGTGTTGTTATTGTAATTATTAATTAAATGATTATTGTTATTCTTTTCATACCAAATTCCAAAGGATTTTATTTCTCTTATACCTCAGAAACTTGAAAATATACTGTTTTTTATTTATTTATGTGGTTATACTAAATGTAAAAAAAATAATAATAATCCTGGAACATTGCTTGTGCAATCAGATTTTATACACTTTTTGGATCATATGATTTGGTCAGAATCATATGGTTTACTTAAAATACTCCTATGAGTGGTCTATGTTAAACCCACAGGACTTTCTTATATAGCCACATGTTTTGTACAACATTTTTATAACAGTGTTCGGTTGAGATGTACAGCAGTCAAATATCAACTGAGTATCGCAGGAATATCATTCGAGGACTTTTTTTTGTCTTGCAACAGTCACATCACCTCACATCATCATTTTGTATAAACATCTTATAAACATACAATTTGATTTACAGACAGTCGTACATTACAATGCAACTTTCCAAACCACCACACCTAAACGTATGTCAAATCCCTACGTAGCACTGCTAAAGAAAAGCGAATAAATAAATAAATAAAATAATAATAATAATTCAGCCAAGGAAACTTCTTACATAAAAGTTACATGACCATTAACTGAAAAACATCAACATATCAGTGATGGAAATATACAGTATAAAGAATTTCTTATACTACTATTTTTTTAATCCATATTAATAACTCCATATTAATGAGTAATTAGTATAAAAATTATGGCATTTTAAAACAAGGACATTAATATGGAAGTCATCATTTAAATCATAGATAAATCAACAAGCAGAGGAAATAAATCGGCACCTTCTGCTTCAGAGTGAGCTGCACTGCTGTATAAAAGACTTTCTATTAAGAAGTAATGGAGATTTGATGCGTTTGATCCAGTGCATTGGTCTGGCCCTTCATTCATTTTCCTACCAATGCTCCAGTGCTACAATGTCAATGTGCTCATCCTCTTAACTGTCTCAATGTATCTAACAAATCACTCTGAGCCTTATAATGCTTTCCAAGGAGTACTGCCCTGAACGACAGCCGCTGCATTTAAACAGAGAACCTGCAGCATCAAACACTCTCTTTCTCTGTCTCTCTCTTTTTCTCTTTGCTCCTCCTCTGACTCTTTTCTTTTCTGTTCTTTTTGAAACCGAGCCCTAATTTCTCATCCCCAGTGACAGCACAGTGGCGGCCTGCAGCAGGGATAGAGACATCCGTTAATATGATATCTGATTTCCTTCTGCCAAGCCGAACATGAAAGCAGGGGAGACTGATCGCTTGCGCCATGCACGCCTGGCTCTGGTGTGCCCATTGTGCCATGAATGCAGCAATGTAATCATCTTCCTCCAAGAGCAATGGCCCGGTGTTTAATGCCTGTCATCTGAGGTGACGATTTGCTTTCATCCAACTCCCAAGTAGCATCGTCCCTGTTTTACCTCCCTGATTAGCTGTTTGTAATTATTTCACAGATTTATGACAGTAGTAATATTTTAATATACATGCGTTGGAGGGTTGTGTGGGCATGTTTGATGAATGCAGAGGTGAACAGAGTCATAACTATGTGCAGGCAATGTATATTATAGTTTCCTTACCTTGAAATGACTAATGGTTGAAAAGAATGTAGGTGTTTATTTTTTAGCAAACTGCACTCTTTGGCTATTTTAATAGGAATACCCAATACCGCTGCTCATTTACAAAATTATCTAATCAGCCAATCATGTGGCAGCACTGCAAGGCATAAAGTAATGCAGATAGAGATTAGTAGAGATTTAATGTTCGCATCAAGCATAAGACTAGGGGTTAAAATTGGTCTCCGTGTCTATAAAATCATCATGGTTGTATTTCGGAAACAGCTGTTCTCAGATTTTCATAGACAGTAGTCTCCAGAGTGTACAGAGAATATTACACCTAATGTAATGGAGGTGGAGATACTTTGTTGACAGGAGAGGTTCATGCTGGAATGGTTGTTTTCACTTTTGCCTCACAGCAACAAGGACCTGGGTTTGAACCCTGTGTCTGCTGAGGGCATTTCTCTGTGGAGTTTGCATGTTCTCCCCATGTTTGTGTGTGATGTTCCACTAGGTGCTACACTCTCCTCCCACGGTCCAAAGACATGCCCTTTAGGTTAATTGGATATTCCTGATTGCCCCTAGGTGTGAATGTGAGTGTGAATAATTGTGTGCCTGTGTTGGCCCTGTGATGAGGTGTTCATGGTGTCCAAAGTTGACTAGGATGGGCTCCAGCCTCCCCGTGACCCTAATAAAGGGTAAAGCAGAAGAAGATGAAGAACCTCAAGGTAAATGGATTATAAAAGTAGAAGACCACATCAGATTCTGCTCCTGTTGCTAAAGGACAGGAGTCAGTGGTTACAGCGTAAGGATTTGAAAGATTTTGATGAGCGCCAAGTTGTTATGGCTAGACAACCCGGCCAGAGCATCTCTGACAGCAGGATGTTTCTTGTAGGGTGTTCCTGTGTGCAGGAGTTAGTACCTATCAAAGATTAACCTAGAAAAAAACAACTGGTAAATGGCAACAGGGTCATGGGTGCTCAAGGCTCATTGATACGTGTGGGGAAATTAATACTGGCTATGAAGGAAGAAGAAAGCAAGCCAGTGGGGGCTGTGTGATGCTCTGGGCAGTATTCTGCTCGGAAGCTTAATCGCAATGACCTCTTTTATCAAGAAAGTATTATTCAGTACATCAATACGAGTCACGCAAAGCTGTTGAGGTGAAAGAGGAAATAAAGCGAGGCTTAACAGTTCAAACTGCAAAATGGTTCTGTGGACCCTGAATAAACAGCATAAACTGAAGGTCACTTTTTTGTATGCTCACATACTGAGGCTTTCCAAGAATGTAATGAATTCTGTGAATCAGTATTTGAGATAAATACCACTATCTGTTCCTCGAACCCTTTTAACTGGGTTGCCAATGGTTTAGATTACAAGGACTGATAATAACTTTTGAAACAACTGTCTTTTTCAAGCTTAATAATCACCAAGGGCAGGGAAATTCCTTTGCATAACATACAGTATATCACAATGTCCTGGAGAGCCAACCCAAATTTTGACTCATGGGAAAGGTGTTCGAGGCGGCACGGTGGCGCTGTGGTTAACACGTCCGCCTCACAGCAAGAAGGTCCTGGGTTCGATTCCCAGGGCGTTTCTGTGTGGAGTTTGCATGTTCTCCCTGTGCTTGCCTGGGTTTCCTCCAGGTACTAATTAGACCCTAATTAGGATTAAGCGGTTCAGAGAATGAATGAATTAATAAATGAATGGGAAAGGTGTTTGATTATGATCACATTCATGCCATTGAAGGGGAGATAATACCACTTGGAGGGGGGGCACTCTACCAAGATCCTGGAGAAGGTGCACGATGATGCCTAGGTATCAGCATGAACGCACCATGGCAGACGATGATACTCACACACTGTTACAAAGATAGCTGCAGGTTTGAGGCCCTTAGTTCCACTCACTCACTTATTTGCTGAGCTGCTTAATCCTGTTAGGGTCAAAGGGAGGATGGAGCCTATCTCAACCTGAAAGGGTGGGGTATACTTTGAACAGCTCGCCAGACAATTGCAGGGCCAGCACACACACACACACACACACACACACACACAACCACACACACCCAACCAACCATTCACACTCACACCTTGTGGCAATTTGAAACAGCAAATTAGCCTAATGTGTATGTTTTTGGACTGTGGGAGGAAATCAGAGTACCCACTGGAAACCGCACACAGAAACATCCTTACCAAGCCCGGGACTTGCACCCAGAACCTTCTTGCTGTAGGCCGAATGTGCTCACTATGCCACTGTGCTGCCCCTTTTCGTTCCAGAGATGGAAAATTCCAACTTTGTGGTAACAGTTTGGATAAGAACCACAGATTGTTACACTGATCATGTGTCTACAAATTTCGGAACATAGTGTGTGTTATCTGATGTGTAAAGTGTAAGGAAGTAAAGAAAAAAAGATGAAACAGTACACACTGCAGTGTGATATGTTTGAGGAGACAATATCCAGAAGGGGAAAACTGTGACCATCCATCCATCTGTCCATCTATCCGTTTTCTGTACCGTTTATGCTTCAGGGTCACAGCAGAACTGGAGCCAATCCCAACTTAAGGTAATAAGTGACTGACTTGGCTTTGGACTGTGGTAGGAAAATGACTCCATTGTACCCCTCAAAAAGGAAAATTTTTAATAGATTGTACATATTTGCAAAATCTTGTCTATTGACCTTCTTTGGGGGAGTGTGTTGCTTTAACCAGTGCTGTGCTCTAAGCTTTCTTTCCTGAGTGGTGATGCTTATCAGAATTGGCCATTTCCATTTCCGATTGAGTCTACATTTCCTCTCTGAGCCACTGATATTCCAGTAATCTGGTATGGTGGGTCTGCTGTGTTTCAGTTTGGTGTATGTGTGTCTTCATTAATATTCTGGTGCCAGTCTAGAATAATATGGGCTTCAGATTTCCCCTTTATTCCTCCCAGTTGGTGTGCGTGTGGTCAAAAGAATCAGCATTTGAGCTATCACTAGGCATGCTAATAGGAAAGTTAAAAGGAAAAGTTTTAAGACAACCTTTAACAACATAAATTTTAAAAACCATGGGTACATCCCAAAACACTTTTTTGTTGTTTCCTCAATTATCATTTGAACCGGAAGTTCTTCTGGCTCGCCATCTTTGCTGGCCATCCCAGTTCTGTTATTTGTGCATCCAAGAGCAAGGATCAAGGAACTATGGGCAAGGATACATCAGAGCAGCTGCCCTGTAAGCGTTGCACGCCGGCGTGTAAATGGCCCACCACTTCAAACGTTGGCTTCTTTTATGCAGCAGGTCCAGCTGTGTCACCGTCACCATAAGTGGATCTTAATCCGCTTGACACTTCAGAGGAAACTACATCTTGTTTCTCTTAAAAAAAAAGCTTCAAATCCATGCTCAAACCCAATCAAATCCAGCCTCTAATCCACGCCCCTCACATCATTTCCACGTGTCTTTCCCTGTTTCCTTGTTGCGAGGGACTAAGATGCAGGAATGAGATGCAAGTAAGGAAAACAAGGATGCTATTTAAGGGTTTTGGGATGTACCCTTAAAATCTCATCCTCAAGTGTTTAGCCATAGAAAAGTGCATTTTTACTTTATCATGAGTATACTTCTGTAATTAAAGGTTGAACTAGGCTGTGAGATTTATAAAAATCTTCATTTACACAGCTTTGTTATGGAAAACAGCAGAGGACAAGAACAAGAGCCTACAACTCACCTATTACGTTTTTTATTTAAATTACAAGTCATTGTAATGCTAGCAGTTAAACAGGCTTATTATTTATTTTCTTATCTTTGTTATTATAGACAGTCTGTTTCACCATCAGGTGTGGAATAAGAATGATTTGGGCATCACAATTTTTTAAAACGGACAATTTGAAATCCTGTTTCACCCTTGAGCGTCAGTATGAGGAAAAAATTATTTTGTTCTTGAATAGATTGTAAATGAACTTAAGATAAGTCATGAAAACTGTGAAAATGTTGTGTTCTGTGGTGGGGAAAAAGGCAACTTTGCTTTAAACGTTTAAGTCAGTAATAGTCAGAAATGTCATCAATCAATAAATGTGTTTTTACTAATCTATAATACAAAAAGGTTGTTATGTTTTTGGAACCTTAGAACTAGCTGTTTATATCTACATGGGGAGCGGGTCCCCTCTCATGGAGGCTGGCATCTTGCCCCACCTTGTTTCTACAGTAGCCCAGAATCATACAGGCTTTGAAGGAGAGTGGTCAAGAATGAATTTTCAGTTGTTGCAGTATGGAACCTCACCTCTAGGTGCCTCTAGATACAGCTAAATCTTACACACTGTGCCTTTAAACCAGTCATAGTTAAAATGCTGTTATTAACAGGATCAATTTAGCATAATTGGCAGTTATGTATCGCTGACTTAAAAAAAGGTTAATTCTTAAATTAAAAAAAGGTTTAATTCCTACCAATGAAACTAAAACCCAAAAAAAGCTTATTCACCACTGCTCAGACTCGTGCAGAATCAAGTCAGTTAGACAGACAGACGTGCATGCACGGGGAGACTGAAAGCAGAAGCTGATAGACAGACTCTTTAAACAGATAATTAAACTAACAAGGTTTCAATTTGAGAGATTTATTTCAGCCTGCCCAAATGTCCATCTTGACCCAAGGAGGAACTGATTAGATTTGGAAGGTCAAAGGTCAAGGTCACTACAGTTTCATGTCTGCCATTCCTGTAAACTCGATATCTTGAGAATGCTTTAAGGGATTTTCTTTGAACTTTGCATAAAAGTCAAGAATGAACTGATTAGATTATAGAGGACAAAGGTCTTTGCAGCCTCACTATGTGGAGACATATATCCACCAAGTGGTAATTTTTTTTCATAATTTTTGAAAATTAATTTATTTGTACAATTTGTGTCGCCTTAGTAGCAGTAATTTAGAAACTGCAAATTTCTTAGTGTGCTGCTCCAGCTTCTTCAAGAATTTCCCTGTATTTAGCACCGTCCATCATTCCCTCAATTCTGACCAGTTTTCCCGTCATCGCCAATGAAAATAATCCCCTCAGCATGATACTGCCACGACTATGCTTCACTGTGTGAATAGTATTCTTGGTGAGTTGTTTGTGTCAGTCATAACATTTTTCCTTAATGGACAAAAACTTTCATTTTAGTTTCATCTGATCAGAGGTCCTTCTTTTATATGTTCGGGGAGTCTCAACACATGCCTTTTGGTGGACTCAAGTGTATTTTCTTATTTATTTTCTGACCACTTTTCCATAAAGCCCAGCTCTGTAGAGCATACAGCTCAGGGTGGTCCTATGAACAGATACACCAGTCTCTGCTGTGGAGCTTTACCGGTCCCTCAAGGTTACCTTTGGTCTTTTTGTTGCCTCCCTGTTTCATGCCCTCCTTGTCTGTTCTGTGAGTTTTGGTGGACGGCCCTCTTTAGGCAGGTTTGTTGTGGTGCCATATTTTTTCCATTTTGTTATGATGGATTTCATTTTGCTTCATGGGGTTTTTAAAGTTTCAGATATTTTCCATAAACCAACTCTGATTTGGGTGTGACTTCACCACCACTTTGTCCTGTCCTGTTTGGAGAGTACCTCTGGGGCCTTTCAGAGCAGGTGAATATATACTGAGATCATGTGACAGATTACACACAGGTGGACCTTATTTAACTAATTATGTGACTTCTGAATGTAATTTCGAGCACCAAATTTTATTTATTAAAAATCCATTTAGATTACTGGTTTTAAAGCGATAAAATAAGAATAATGCCAAGTGGGTGAATACTTTTGTGAGCCACTGGATGCTTTGATTTGAAATGCTGACTAAGTCTTCTTATTTCTTCATTAAAACCTGTAACATCATTTTCCCAGACTCCTTCATTAAAGGTTATTGAAATAAATGTTTTAGTCACCGTTTACGCAGCACTACACATAGACACTTCTTGAGACAGATGAACATCTTGTCCTCCGTCTGTTTCTTTCTTTACATTTAAAAATATTACATTAATTATACAATTAAAAATTTTATTGATAAAAATTAAACTTTCATTTACGAGTTATAAGAGTGCAGTGGAATTTTAGAGTTATTTCAAACCCAACGTCAACCTAAAAGTAGAAAAAGAACATATGCCGAACTAAAGCATTTTCTCCAGATTAAACGTGTTAGAGTTAAACATGTAGAACATTTCCTTGACTGATTGTTGCAGATGTGTTAGTGTGTCCCATAAGGCCAGTCGAGCGTTTTCGTGACCTGCAGCCTGATGAACTGGCGGATTTGTTCAGTACAACACAGAAAGTAGCCAATGCTGTAGAGAAACACTTCAGTGCCTCCTCGTTGACCATTTCCATCCAGGTAAGGATTTTTCTTATATACTTGTTCTCAAAAAGAGTCTCCAAAATGGAGAAAGTAACCTTATAAAAATTCCAATAAAGTTTACTTCTGTTCCATGTTCTGCCATTAAATGTGGATCACTAACTTATTTTATCTAGTCCAATACACCTTACACATCCCATTATGTAAAATGGATCTGCCACCTCTCCTTGTTCTACAATAATACTATTCATTCATTCATTTTCTAAGCCGCTTAATTCTAATCTCGGGACCTTCTGGCTGTAAGGCGGACGTGCTAACCACTGCCCCACCGTGCCACTACAATAAGACCATTATAAAACTAAAAGTTCTCATAGAGAAGTGGAGTGCTGTGAGGGCAGTTAATCCAAGTCTGTATAGTCACCAAAAAAAAAAACACTTGTACGTGTTGTGTTTATCTCTCCAGGCCTGTTTATTCCTGCATGGAAGGTGCTGGCGACGATTGCGAGAACTCTAAAACGCATGTGCTACCACAAAATCGAGTTGCCCATGGAATTCTGTGAGGCCCCCAGAGCTCAACCAAAGTGGCTCTCTCAACCTTACTATAATCGTGCCGTGCATGCCCTACCAAATAATTCAAGTCGCCCATGGAATTCTGGGAGGGCCAACGAGCCCAACCAAATATTGTGTGTTCACTTTAAAGCAACTATCTTCTCTTCCTTTCCCTTATCTTTAAGGTACACGATTGAGAGTCCATCATTGATAGTAGTCTAACTAATGGATTCTGTAACTATAGAAAAAGCATCAATATGATCAGCTTTAGCAAAGAATTTTTAAAGAAACACAAATACTATTCACTGCTAAAATGCATTTGTACTGCCTGTTGTTTTTTTTTTTTTTTACATCAGTCAGTCTGTTCTTCAAGGGATTCATAAAATGCAATTTTAGTTATTTCACATGCATGGAGAACTAACAGGAGAATACCACCTGCTGGAATAATGTATTAGAGAAAGAGAGAGAGAGAGAGAGAGAGAGAGAGAGAGAGGGAGAGAGCATTCATTTTGCATAACCTTTGATATTTATGCTAATCCAGATGGTTTCTCTCCTGCTGTGCTGCACGGCCTGACAAAAGAAAATGATTTCACTTATCTGAGGAAAGGCTATAATCAATATTCCTTCACTCAAAGCCAGTGCGACGAAATTGGAGATTAGATATGTCTACTTTGAGCAGATTGTCCCACGGTTCTTCCCCCCCAAAAAAGTTCTAGGCCGGAGTTCTTTTTTTTTTTTTTCATGTGAAAACAAAAAGGTGCGAGTAATGAAAAGAATCAAACATGTTTGTTATGAGCCCGTGGAGACTCGTTCTTTTATATCTGTGATTTATATCACAGTCTTGGTGGTCTGTGAGCTCTAAATTTTACGGGTTATTTAGATAACTCACCAAAGGGTTTTTGTTTGTTATATGGTTTTGCAAGAAGTTCCCTCGATTGTGAAATCAAAGAGCACTTAAGTGGGTTAATAGAATGTTATTAAAGTATGATTCTAAACTCAAGGTATCTTTGGATGGCTGGCTAATGGGTTTATATTTATTCTAGGAATCTACATGCAAACTTTCTTTTAGTTCTATCAGTGAAACAAATCAAAAAGTGTTTACTGGAATATTTCTATTGAAGTGCAGCTTGTTTCTGTAAGGAAAACCATGTATATTAATTCAGCAGGAAGTACAGTGTTATCTGTATAGGTACAGTGGTAAATAAACTGGAATCGGACACAATGTCTTTTTGAATCCATTTACTTGACCCTGTATGCGAGTGTTAATGACCCCTTCACTGGGTGTGATAATATTAAGTATCGATAATAGTAAACATTGTCCTCTTCAGGTGAGCAAGAGAGCCAAACACTTGATCTAGGATTGTCCCGATTTCTATGAATCGGTGATTCATAGTTTCAAGATTTTACCAAGGATCATTCCTTTGGTTATGTGGTCCTATTATTGTTGCTGTAAACAGACATAGAACCAAAACAAGAAGTAAAATGGTGAATAAGTTAAGGCCACGAGCTGGGGTGGTTTTTCGCTGGTAAACTTTTAATTCAGCCAGAATTAACTAATAACAGAAGATACTACACATAGACTATTTACTAGCGAACGGGTACCTTTATGGGTTGCTTGCAATTTACCCATGGGTCTTTGCCCATGCTTTTTTATTGGTTTCAGGGTTCTAACTTGAAGTTGAAAGGAGCTGTAAAGGGGTTTGGCTGCACATTTGGTCAAAGGGATGGTTTCATTGAACCTTTCAGTGTTTCTCCAAAGAACAAGCCGAAGAACTTTAATGGGTTGTTAAGACATATTTTTTCTTTTATAAAAGTACAGCTTTACACTCTGGAAAAAAAATTAGAAGGTTCCTGTAGGATTCTTTGTATAGGTTGGCAAAGGCAGCTGTTTCTTCTAGAGTTCCAAATAGAATTTTAATGGGTTCATGCAGTATGACAATCCAAAGAACTTTCAGGATGATTGATGGATCTTTTAAAGAGTTCTTCCAGACTGAAAAAAAAAATAAAATAAATAAATCAAAGAGCCCTTTGGTGAGCTGTCCGCAAATGTTTGATAGAACTTTATTTATTTATTTATTGATTTAATAAAAGTGTGGCTACACCCTTAAAAGACTTAAAAGACTATTTTTTTATAGGTCACCAAACAGTTTGTATTACTTTTTGTTCCAGGGTTTTACACATAACCATAAAGCCATCAAAAAGTTGATTTTCATTTACAAAGGGTTTTCAAGAGTTCTTAATAGATAATGAATCTTCTTAGACTTCTAAATGACATCACTTTACTTCTCCATATGAAAACCTTAAAGCCAAGAGAATATACTTATTGAAAAAAGTTCTGATCATATAGAGTATATGTTTGAGACCAACATGGCTTTAAGGACTAATTATTGTCCTTTGAAGGTCCAGGGATTTTACACCTTGGTAATTGGTATGCATTACTATTTAAGTGTTTCGTCTTGTTTCAGTCTCAGCTGTCAGTCAAGTGAGATTGGCTCTATCCATAAAAATTAAGTGGTTCTTTATTCCAAGCAAAACCTTGAACCTTGCAACCCTGGTCGACTTTGTCATGCATCATGTTTACATCACAAATCATATTCACAGATCCAAATCCTAAGCATTTTCACAACTTTTCAGGATCTTCTGGAAAATCCAGTATATTTCATAGTGTAACCAGTATAGATTGTATTTGTGTAAAATACGATGTAAGAAATAAACGGAAAGCTAAAGGCTCACGTCAAAATTCATGAGGTGCCCCAGCATTGACAGCGCTGACATGATTCATTTGAAATTAAAATGCTGCTAAATTATTGACAGGGTTCTTCAGAATTTTAAACCTTTCCTAATTATCTGCTTCTGTTCCCGACAGGATGGACCCGAGGCCGGGCAGACGGTGAAGGTAAAGGCATAATAATACACTTCCTCTAAATTTACCATGAGCTCTCCCTCATGCTTAGCTTGTATTAAATAATAATTGTTTTTCATTTACGGGACCTAAATCAGTAGAGTATGTAAATTTTTAATAGAGTTATTTTAAAATGCTTTGTCTATCTCTTTATGGGTGAAGGTTGGAACGACATACTGAGACCCTAAGAGTTTTGGATGAAAGTCTTTGCCAGAGGCCTACATTTTTCATACTGCCTCCTGGTTGCTCTGTTACAAATTTTAAAGGTTGAATTAGGATTCTGCGCACTAAAGGGAACAACATGCTTTTTGGTGCAAAACCTACACTGAATTTATTTTTCTACATAAATATGAAGTAAGGTGGCACGATGGCATAGTGATTGGTATGTCTGCCTCACAGCAAGAAAGTTCTCAAAGCCCACGAGAGTTCGAGTCCCGGGCTCGGCGAGGGCATTTCTGTGTGATCTTTGCATGTTCTCCCTGTACTTGCATGGGTTTCTTCAGGGTACTCCAGTTTCCTCTCACAGTCCAAAGACATAGACATTAGGCTAATTGGCTGTTCCAAATTGCCCCTAGGTGTGAGTGTGTAAGGTTGTGTGTGGACCTATGATGGACTGGCGAGCTGCTCAAGGTGCGCCATCTAGGGTCAGCTGAGATCAGCTCCAGCCTCCCCGTGACCCTAGTAATATGAAGTTGCAACATTGGTAGCCATCATGTTGAGAAAACAGTTTTTTGTTTTATTTATTTATTATTCATTTAGAGTGTTTTTTTTTTTTTTTTCATTAATTCATTCATTTGCTGAATTGCTTTCTCCAACTAGGTTCACACGGTTGCTGGAGCCTATCTCAACTGACTCTAGACAAAGGTGGGGTACACCCTAAACAGCTTGCCAGTTCATTGCAGGGGCAACACACCATTTTACACTTACATCTAGGGGCAATTTGGAACTTTTAATTAGCCTAATGTGCATGTCTTTGGACTGTGGGAGGAAACCGGAGTACCTGGAGGCATGTCCGTATGTGTATGTCCTTATCATTCAATTATTCATTCACCAAACTGCTTAATCCTAATAGGGTTATGGGGAGGCTATTCCCATCTCAGCCGACATTGAGCAAAGGCAGGGAACACCCTGAACAGCTCATCAGACCATTGCAGGGCCATGTCCATATCATCCATAATCTTCTTCCCATTAGATATCAGATACTAGATATTCTTCCCAGATATCAGATGTTTGTCTGAGGTCTCAAATGCTTTAATGAGCTCACTGATGTGCCAATACTTGATAACAGTGTTTATGTATCCTAAGTGAACATATGGTCCATTAAAAATATAGCTCAGTAAACACCTCAGTATTGAGTTCATTCAAATTTGTACCATTTTTTAAATTAAAGTTGCCTATTTGTTAGTGAATAAACAACCTATGTGGTTTATCTTCCATTATCAATTAATTTTGGCTGAATTCAAAAGTTTCCTGGCAAAACCACCCCAACTCACACGCTTAGTACCTCCTACTCACTTGTTTTACATCTTGATTTGGTTCTGTGTCTATTCAGAGTAACAATAACAAGACGGCATGAACAGAGTAACGACCTTGCGCATGTGCGATAACTTGGCAGTGCAACACCAATGCTTAGAAACAGTGTTAAGAAACAGTAGAAAGCAAACGATTTTAACAGAAATAATAAAAAAAAAAAATCCAGTGTTTTCTAATATCATTGCACTTGGTGCAGGTGTGCACAGGAGTGAGCAAATTTCCACGAAAGGCATTGTGTCCAATTCTACATAATTTTCAGATAATACTGTATTTCATGTTTATTTAATATACCTGGTATGTAAATAGGGTCCTTTAATGAAGAAAATGAGGTAGTATGCTGATTGGACTGAAGATGAGTTTGATTAGGATCCTAAATCTGTGTAGAAAGGCAGTTGTGGCCTGGCCTTACAGCAGTAACACAGGTTCTGGGTTTGATTTGCCTGATCAACTTTGATTAGGTTTGCAGTGTAACCCGGCCGGATTGTAGATCGCTCAACCATTCCTAGGTCATCAGCACAAATATTTCTCAAGGATTTTCCCTAATTTAACTCCGCACTAATTTCCATAATGAATGGAGAAATGTAGTATTTTATGTTTTATGTACCTTTGTTAGATTTAGTGCTGTAGTGCTTATAAGAAAAACTCACAGTTCACCGTATAAGTTGAGTAAATTTCTACATTTCCCCCCGTTCTTCTCTCACCCTCCCTCATGCTAATTTTCCTACTGAATGGCATTAACAATGTTGTCCCTAATGTGCACATATCCATTTTTACTGCATATGGAAGTTTATTAATTATGCATTTATAGCAGTTGCGGTGAGAGAACTGCCTGTAGCCTGAAGTGGGGAGTAATATTGAAATGTTAATGGTGTCATCTGAAGAGAAGCTGTAAAACCAGGGAATCCAGAGGAGGCCCCATAATCCCAATGACTCTAATCAGACCCGCGGCCACAGGATCTGCCATTTCCAACTCACCAAATTGAAACCGAGATATCAGTATAACATAAAAAAGCATAACAAAGAGCTTTTTTGGGGGGCGGGGAGCCTCACCCTTCCAAGTTATGTCTCTGAAGGTCCAAGATTCAAAGTCACTTTTCCTGCAAATGAATAAAATCCACATAAGAGCCGGTAAAATCCTTCAGTAAATGTGACCTAATCCGATTACGATGTATACAGCAGCATAGCTGTTGTCCATTATATTTACATGTGCTTTTGGTTCCTAAGTGATGAGATCATTGCGTGAAAGCTTTTACCATCACAAGGCCTTTGAATAAGCACCAGTGGTGTCTTCAGATAATGAAAAAGATGCAGTAATTTAAAAAAGTGCTTATGCCTGATAGCTGTTAGCTGTAACATCTGTGTAATTCATTCATTCATTCATTATCCATACTGCCTATGCTTTTTAGTGTCACAGGGAAGCTGGAGCCAATCCCAGATGACACTGGGCAAAAGGCTGGGTACACCTTGAACAGTTTGCCACTCCATTACAGTGCCAACACAGCCAAACAGTCATTAAAATTTACATTTAAGCCTAGGGGCAATCCAGAATAGCCAGTTAAACTAATGTCTTTGGACTTTGTGATGAAACCAAACACCCAGAGGAAACTCATGCAAACAAAGGGAGAATATGAAAACTCCACACAGAAATGCCCTCACTGACCACGGGGCTAGGACCCAGAACCTTCCTCATGCTCTCCTTAATTCTAATCATAATTAATCCGAAAAAACAGAATGGTCTGACATTACCTGGTTATTTTCCAATCTTCACCTGTCTGTCTTTAGTGAGCTGTAGCCCTGTGGCCTTAGCTGACTTTAGTGAAACCTGACATTAGTTGCTGTTACATGGGCAGTGGGTACAAGTTGCTCCTGGAATAACTTGTACTTGTATAAGTTCTGTAAACTTTTTGATGTGTTTTCACGGTCACGCTCGCGGGAAGTTAGAGGGGAGAAAAAACGCCTGTGTGCCATGAAAGTGACCTGATATCCTGGATGGACTCTACTGTGTACGTAGAAACCTTCGTAATTGACACCTGTTGTGTTGGTGGTAAGGTGTGCCCAGAACTAGATGTTCTGGAACAACTTGCGCAACCTTGAAAAGTAGAGCAAGTTTCACCTACCGGACAAATTGGGTCAACTTGTTCCAGGAGGTTCCAACACAAATGCCGATGTTAAAGAAGCTGATGTCTTCTGATATTGTATCCTGCACCTTTAGGATTGGCAGGTTGTGTATTCTGGCATGCTTTGCTTCTCCTCAAGGGTGTAAAGAGAACTTGTTTGCGTCAATGTAGCTTTCCTGTCAACTCAAAGCTTATAAGCAAAGTTGCTTCACCAGAACTGCCATGGACTGGTATTTTTAGCCTTTTCACCATTTTTTTTTTTTTTTTTTTTTTTTTTTTTTTGCAAAAAAATCTAAAGACTGGCCCTTGATGCCATGCCATTCCATTACGGAACTGACAAGTTACATCAGTAATGGTAAGGATGGTAAATCATTACACATTTATCAGCCTGATGTTAAACTTAGGAAAGTACACTTCATGTGAATCTCGTATTGTTACGGTTAAGCCCAAACAAGAATGGTAATGAAAGAAAGAAAAGCAAACATGTCCACAAAACAAACAAAAAGCAACCCACAAACACCATATTTACTTCTTCTTAATGGAGGCGTTTGGGAGTGCTTGGTTTTCAGCGTTGTCTTTCTGTTGCCACAGTTGCTAATGTTGCTTTTGTTTCCTCTCATCTCATCCCTTTCGTGTTCATTACCATCACAGTGCCTGCTGGTAGCATCAATCCTCCCCAGTGCAGAAAAACAGCCCTGCGGTCATAGCATTAACAGCAAGGCGCAAGTTTCTTCGTGCTGCCGAGGCCCGCATACTCAATCACCACCTCTAAAGGCTGTGGTGTCCTCAAATAGAGTTTTGACTTATTGGTTGGCCTGGAGGTTGTGCGGCATGGTTGGAAGTTTGTGTTGGATTTGTTGTAGGTGGTACACGAGGAGTTAACTGGTCCATGAGCCATCTGCTGTCTGAAGAGACTGATTTCTGAAATTGTGTTAAGGAAAAAAATAGGCTTGAATTATTAATAAACACAGTTATGCTGTTTTCAGAAGTGAGCTCGATGTGAGTGAAACTACGAGAAAAAAACCCACCTCTGGCGGACCACCTTTTAATCTTAATTTTTATTGCCAATTTAGCGATGGCCAATTTTTCAGCTGCTGTGAGTGTGAGATGAGATGATATAGGTTGTCAATACAAACAAGGTTATATAGAAATAGATTTCAGATGGAATTTTCCACTCGAACAGATATACCGTGGCCCAGGCCAAGGAACATGCATCCATTCTCAGCATGGTTTGCAAAATAACCCACGGACCCGATGCAAGTTTGCATTATATCGTTCGATCTTTTTCAGTGTAGGACAACGCCCATTTTTGGTAGCCTTCATGGGGGGTACTCCATTACAATTCATGGTGCTTAAGTAAGCAAGTAGAGCAATTTTCATATTTTATAAACTAATTTTCAACATGGATGTACTTTCTAGACTTCGCCCAGTTCTTTTATGATGAAAACAGATCATCTTGTGCCTGTAGCACACCTATTATGTTAAGTTCACGTGTGCCAATTGTCAGCAGTGTTATTTAAATCAGGTGCTCGGAGTAAAAAAAAAAAAAAAAAAAAAGAAGGTGTGAATAAAAAAAGCCACACTCTATAGAAATAGGTGCTTTTTTTTTTTTTTTTTTTTAAACAACTTTTCAGCCTGAAGCTGCATGAGGACTGAAGAGTGTTCTAAGTATTCATATGGTAAAATTGGGTTTCCTCATTCTCCATCTAACAGAAGGAAAGCAGGGGAATGAATCAGGAATTTAGTCATTTGTCTTCCTTAGGAGGGTCATTTATCTTGCTTCTAGTGCATGATGGTCTGGAGTACATTAAAAAAAATACCTCAATATATACATCATTGCCAGCATAACCCAGTTGTGTGTATATGGAGTAGTCAGATCAATGGCTCTCTGTTCACAATGGATCTGTAACCTATTTATCTTTATGCATGGAGAAGGTCATTGCAGTTCACATGTCTCTCGTATCCTCTCTGAAGGTCTATAGAGATGATAATGGTTTTGCATGAAGTTTGAAGTGGTACTTGTTGCAAGCTGAAAGAATCTACCTTGAAGCACATTCCAATTAACATCATTACCCCTCCCCGATGTATATGTCTGGTGAAGAACACTTGAGATGGTCCTTCAGCTAAACTAAACCCCGATTATTGTGCAGTTGGTTTGTGTTTGGAATTGATTTGCTTCTTTCTGTAAATAATTATGCTTATTTCTGAAGGACATTCTGCTGAAAAGAACATTTTGTTTCTTCTTGTACTGCAGAGGTATCATATTATAATAATAATCCTACTACTAATAATAATAAATCTGATTGAAGTTCATTACCCTGCACTGTACTATCCATCGTCACCATTGTGTTTAAATGAAAGCCAAGCGCTCCAAACAAATCAGATGAAAATTAATTAGCCTGCATTTCTTATGCTGGGATACCCGGCGTTGCCATTATGTTTAAAAGAAAATTGAGCACACAAAATGAATCAGATCTAAATTAATCATCCCACAATTAACTCGCTTGATTGAAGCTTGTGTAAAACGTGTGACTGGCAGATCTCACCAGAGGCCACGTAAATATTAGTTCTGCAGCGATAGCTTAGGTCCTCACATTCGTTCATGCGTCTTTGTGCAAAGATCAATTCAGAGCATATGCTAACCAGCGTGAAGTAAAATGGTCCCATCAAACCACAAAGCAAGATGAATCTCTTGGTAAATTACACACCGCTTTCGGAACCACGCTTGCAGAAGGCTGGGGGGAAAAAAAACATTCTAAATCCCTCTTTCTCTAATTAGGATTTCTGGCTGCAAGAGTGTGTCGCTTTTACCCCCTGTCTTAATAGGAGCACAGCTGTTCATGACAAAATACATTTGTCTGGCTGTCTGAATGGATTTAACCTAAACAGTATAAATGGCGAAGCAGCCATTTTGCTCATTTGTCCTGAGTCAGGAGCTAATTAATAGGCATCTGTTTTAATTAAGAACTTTACAAATCTTTTATGTTAAAAATAACTAGTTTCACGTTGCACACTTTTGTCATTGGCAACTCAGGCCTGGGGAAGTGAGACGGTTTTATTAAAGGATAACGGCAAAGTTCTTTGGAAAAACTGTGCGCATACCTTCAGAGAATAATTATCCATACCTCACATAAACAATCCTATTATTTTGATCTGAATTTTAGTATAAACATGTCTTTTACACAAACTTTGTTTCATGTAGTGTACAACATGATATTTTCACAGAATAGAAATACACAGTATATATGAAAAATTAACAAGTAAAAAACTATTTGTGTGAAAAAAAAAACAAAAAACATGCAAGTCAATCGGAAATATTTAAAAAATCCATTTATCTATTTATTATTCATTTAGAGGTTTTTAAAATTAATTTATTCATTTGCCAAACCATTGGTGTGGAGGCTGGGGTCTATCTCAGCCGACTCTAGGTGAAGGTGGGGTACACCCTGAACAGTTCACCAGTCCATCGCAGGCCAAACCACACACAGCCATCCACACTCACACCTAGGGGCAATTTGGAACAGCTCATTAGCCTGCTGTGCATGTCTATGTGCTGTGGGAGGAAACCACCGCTGTGAGGCTGACGTGCTAACCACTATGCCACCCGATTCTTTATTTTTAACTCATATATTTTTCCCCACAGTCACAGGTTGTAGTTTTGTTTTTCCATCTGTTTTTTTTTTTATTGATTGATGTCCTTCCACATGTTAATTTAAGATCCAATTAATTTATTTTCACCAATTTTTTTTAATGATCTGTTTATATAAATTTTTTTGCTACATTACTTTATTTTGATTATTTGCTGAATATTTTTACAAGATTTTTACATTTTATATATATATGTTTGACTTATTATTTGTGTATTTTAAACATGCATACAGCTGCATTATTTGTTTGATTTCAAGTTTTCACTTTTCTTTTTTTATGTATAAAAATGTCTCAGAATGTCTCAGGGATGTGCTTGAATGTGCCCTTATCTGTAGTTTCTGGACATAAAACTAACTCCTACAACGAACAACACAAAAAGTTTGTAAACCAACTCTACATGTAAAGCTAACCGTTAATGGTGTAGCTGAGGAGCAGTAGGAGTATATAAAGTGATTTACCCATGTGGATTTTTTAACTCTGTCTCTGTAGTATAATCGAGCGTTACCCAAGCACATCTTCAGGACACGCGTGACCCCTCAAAGCACATGCAAATTGGGCAGTAATGTACGTTAAACACCTGACCTTTCTGCAGCTTTTATTTTTTTAGTGCTAGTAAAATTGGAAATAGGATATCAGGAGAAAAGCTCCACATGCTTTACACCAAGCGAACAGCTAGGTAGGACGGGAAAGGTCAGACACGTGATATTTATTATTCCATGAGGCACAACCTGAGCTGATCACAATATTATCTGTACTATACTACAGAAAATTAAACACACACACACACACACACACAAACTTTAGAGGCGTACACGAGGATGTATTTAGCCTTGGATACAGTCTGTTAGCCTTTAGTCCAAAGATTCGACTCTGAATCCATTACAAAATGACTTCTTCCTAAACTAAAGCTGCTCACAGTATTTTCCCTCAACGTTTCCTCAAGGTAGACAAATTTAATAATACAGTCATTATGCAAATGGTCTCATTACCACATGGCAACAAGGCAGATGCCTGCAAACACGTTATGTTGTTTGTAAGATTTATAAACAGTTATTTGTCGAGCCATGCGCTGTTTATCAAAGCAGACTAATGAAAAATGAATAAAAAGCCCGACGGGATGGGTATTATACCCTGGACGGGTGCAAGATTGCATGACGAGGAGCATTGATGATGCATGGAGGATATTATTTGCTTAGATTTATGATGAACTCCTGATGTTTCTGCTGATATGTGATAAAAGTGTCCAAAAACTCAAATCTGTCCAAAGTGGTGAACAGAACAGTAAGTCCTTATTCAGGACTCAAGCATAAATGAATTGATCAAAAACTGGATTAAAAAAACATGCTATTAGACAACACTGTTACTATAAACAATTCAATACAAATTTGAAATGAGAATGTCCCAATGTCCCCTTGGTAGACCTGTAATTCAGGACTTTCATGCCAAGCAATATTTTATGACAAGCAAGTTGAATTTTTGCTTCAAATTTGTTTTAAAAATATATTTTTTTCTAATACTCCGTGTGTGTGTGTGTGTGTGTGTGTGTGTGTGTGTGTTTGCAGAATTATGAATTATAAAATTTTAGAATTGTTATACAACAGTCAATTGCTGGTGCGATTTTTAAAAAATCCATTTTTAATTGTAAATAATGTTGTGTAGTTTCTCTCAGACCAGAAAAAGAGAAAAAAGAAAAAGAAACTTGATAAATATTTGGGCATGAAGTGCAGGGAGTAAGCAGCTTAATAACATGTTGCTATTTAAATCTACCTGGAAATAGCATAAATTAAGTATATTATCAATAAATTGTACATTTTAAATAAACTTTAATGATGACAAAAAAGGTTGTTGAGTTCTTAAAACCTTAAAAAAACCTGTTTATATTTATGTGGAGAGTGGGTTCTCTCTTGCTATCTTTCTTCACTAGCCCAGAACCATACAGGCTTCAAAGGGGAGGAGTTAGGAATAAAATCAGTTGGTTGCCACCTGGATCCTTACCATTCGATGCTGCTAGATAACGCTAAAGCTTGCATACTCTACCTTTAAATAGCATGTTTTTAAGCTGCTTATTTAAGCTGCTTATTAGGAGCTCTAAGTTGAGCATTTGCAGTACAAATCAATCCGAAGGTCAGCGGTTCAATCACCACTATCATCACTGTTGGGCCCTTGAGCAAGGCCCTTGACCCTCAATTGCTCAGTTGTATAAAAACGATGATTGTAAGTCGCTCTGGATAAGAGCGTCTGCCACATGCTGTAAATGTAAACCAGATTTGTTATATAGGCAAATAACTTAGAACCTAGAGTCATGATATATAGCTTGTAAATTTCTGATGACCCTTTTAATTTTATATCTTCCACACCATTAGTTATAGTCACTGATTCTGTTTCAAGTGTACTGTTTTTATTATTATTTTTTTTTTCCCCCCTTTAATTACAAACTGTTACTGATTGCAGTTGGACAGGGAATAGTTGATTTATACTATCCCCTGTGGATGCCCTTTCCCCACATTCAGTTGTAGGGAACTTCATCAGCAACAACAATAACAACAAAAATAAAGTTTACTCCATTTCTGAATAACGTAACGAAAACAACATGATAACTTTTGTTTAATTAAAAACAGCCAGTTGTGCAGGGACTCAAAACAGAGAGGAGGAAAAAAAATTTGACTAATATGCACCCAAGGAGAGCAGAGTTTCACAAACCGCCCATACAGATGGTCGAGTGTGTGACAGCATATTGCAGTGGGAAGCAGCAAAGGACATCTGACAAAGTCAATTTAAGTTTTAAAACAGTTAAAAAAAAACGCACATGCAAGTCTCTAAGGTTTACCAGATCTACGCTTGGTGGAATTTACTGCAGCCCTCTTGTGAGCAGGAAAAATAAATATTTGCCGCAGCACAATCAGCACAGCCCCCCTGCCAGATTGCGAATTAATTAAGTATTGTAACTGTGCGGATATTCTGCTTGGTAGAGCGTGGCTGAGGGAAATGATTGTCATGAATGCTCTTCCTGTTTTGTTTTCTTGTATTTGTAGCATGTGCATGTCCACGTGCTGCCAAGAAAGCCTGGAGACTTTGAGAGGAATGACAGCATCTACGATGAGGTAACTGATGACAAGTACATGTACACCTTTTATTTCAGACTTGCAGGAAAGTTGGGAAGTTGGATGCTTTCTGTTTGATAGAGAATTGGATATATAAAATTGATCAAAAGTTTCAAAACATTTGCAATTTTTTCAGTTTTGCTCAAATATATGCAGTTCAAGTCTAGTTAATGTCCTGGAAACAAAGGTAAGTGGTTTTTTAGAACTACCTTAAAAT
The DNA here is from genome assembly GCA_030014195.1 of Neosilurus mollespiculum. NCBI lineage: Eukaryota > Metazoa > Chordata > Actinopteri > Siluriformes > Plotosidae > Neosilurus > Neosilurus mollespiculum. Next base: position 18,777,685 of record JAQMYF010000023.1, on the reverse strand, counting down.
AAAAGAACAAGGCTTTCAATGATGGAATCAAGGGTGATCGTAGCTTAGTGAGTAAGGTGCTAGTTTACTGATCAGAAGGTCAAGGGTTCAAGCCTGAAGTATCACCAATCCTTTCAACAAGCCATTCTTTTTCCAAAAATAGGAAGTTTACTTATTATTTATGCACAATATGAAATGTCAACTTTATTGACTAAGCTGATTAAACTTAATCCTTTTTTGTAATCTGAGTTTCCCAACACGACATAAATAATTTTAGAGGAACAGGAAGTGACGTGATTTCAGGAAGCCAAAAGAAAACAGGAACGGTGGATGCATGGAAGGCAGTGATGAATCTTAATCAATTTTATATGTTCGAAGTACTTTGTTATTGGTTATAAGTCAGTTTGCCCCTGATTCTGATGATGAGACATCTTTCGGATGTTTCGGATTCACAACCAGTGTACGAGTTGGTAGCTTAGCTGGTTAGGGAACATGCTGGTGCATAGTATTTTAACTCACAAGCTCGGGTTCTAACAGTTTTTAATCAAATCAAATTTGATTTATTTATTTGTATAATTTGTCTTGGTGCCGAGCACACAACATACGTTGAACTTTATTGAACAACCAAGTGGAGCAATAAATTTTACTCTGAATCAGATTTATAATCTTGATGAATCTGGAGAAGTCAAAGAGAAGTAAGGAAAATGTTGGCAGAAATAGCAGAAACATCTGTTAGCCAGCGTCACCAGTTAACAAGAAAACCAGTCAAACTAGAAATGTATTAGCCGAAAATGTATTAGCAAAAGCAGACAAAGAAAGAGAGCATGATGATGAGCAGGGACAATATAATTTGGACTGGGATGCCCTATGTATTATTAGGAATGAGTTTAGAATCAACTTTGTCTGTACCTGCTGTCATGGCTGTGTGTTGTCATTCATTGAAATCACGATATATGGCTCGCCTGATGAGCATTAAAAACCGGTATCAGCTGTATACATTATAGTAATAATATAGTTACCTGTTCTGTAAACCACTTTTAATCTGTGCAACCAATGGTGGTATTTAACAAAAATCATCAGTGAAATGTTTTCAACACACTAAAGCTGAACATAACACGTGTATGCATCAGATCAATTAATATTTCACACAAAATCTCACAAAATGCGAGTAGAAATCCACCTTTGTTTTGCATGAGATCGCTCCGCCTTCCTGAGGTGACATCATCAATAAAAATGATGAGCGGTGGAGTCGAGATAGAAAAATTGAAAGAAAAAGAACCCCATTGCTAAAATTTGATTTTTTTTTTTTTTGTTTTTCATTTGTTGACTTTATCCAATACTACACTTTTATACATTCATTTATCCATTTAAGCCTTTAACTCAACAGGTGTCTAACTACTCAGCTGTATAAAAGAGAGGAAAATATATGTAAAGAAGCTGATGCATATCAGTACAAAGACAATTGTCCAAGAACAATTCAAGGTTGTATCCCAAACTCTAATATAATGCATGACAATTAAAAAAAATCCGGCTATAAAAAGAAAGAAATAAAGAAAACTCAAGATAACAAGCTAAGCTACACATTTAAATAGTCTGCTTGTAAAGTAAAGCAGCACAGAGGCATGCTTTATAATCATTTATTGAAATGTAAAAACTTTAAGAATCTTTAATGTAAATACAAAGAACTTCGGTGGACTCACACAGATTATTGCACTAGTTAAGGGCTCATTACTAATGGTTTGTCATTATCAGTGTTATATAAGTGTTATTAAAAAAATGCACTCTAAGATGACTACCACTGTGTAATGAGTATACACTGAAAAAAATCAAAGGTTCCCTTCAACAGCAGCTTGTATTTTTGCTAGCAAGCTAAAAGTGAGGTTTTGCTCTCTGATTGTCGATACTGTGGTTTAAGCGTATGATTTCACTGAACTCAGAACACAACACAAAGCTAACATTAGCATATGAGCCGGTTATTGTTAGATTGTGTTCTGAAACAGTGTTGCAGTTGTAAAATATCTTTATCTAAGCTAGCTTAGCTAGTTAATAGACAGAATATAAAAAACAACTGGTGTGTGTGTGTGTGTATTGTATTATCTGTTTTTGATCTGTGTTCTGTATTTCAATTATTGCAACAAGTCAGATTTTGAATGGAACGTTGCAGCATGCCAGTTTGCAGAAGATAAAGAAAAAGAAATATCATTTAATTTTATATATATA
>JAQMYF010000023.1:18748466-18765060 GCA_030014195.1 Neosilurus mollespiculum | reverse complement strand
TGAAACTGTAGTCCTTTTATTTTTCTCACATACCATATATTTCACTCTACTTCGATGTATTGAGCACTGTTCTACAGAAAATCGACTCAGGATTTTATATATGTATATATACAGAGACTGGACATAAGTAAGAGTACACCCAAAATTCCAGAATGAATATTTGCTGGTTGAAGAAGAGGCTTGCGTCTTGCTGCTCGGCCATAATCGTCCATTTGATGAAGATAGCGCGTAACAGTTTTTGAGCTGGTTTGGAGGTCTTCTGCAATGTCTGCGGCCTTGGAACGAGGATTTTTCTCCAGTTCTCTCTGCACGGAGCGAAGGCATCTATGTGATGGTCCGGGTCGACCATGTCATGGATCCGTGGTGGTCTTACCTTCACTGCTGAACTTTTCACCATTGACAGAGAAATATCTAAATTGTTTTGTCGCTGGCTGATGCCGCCCTCTGACTGACCCAGAATTCGACCTCTCTGAAAATCTGACAATTCTTGAGCTCCTGGAGTGCGAGGTATGCTTGCATAACTTTAGCACAACTTCGTGCACCTTTATACAGCAGGCTGACTAGCGTTCATTAAATTTAAGTCATTAAATGGATATATATATATATATATATATCAACAAATGTCAATCTGTCAATGTCAGTATCTCTCAGTATAACTCTTTGAAACTTTAAAAGACTACCTACCTTTTTTTTGAGTAAACTGCCATTTTGGAAATTGTACCTATTTACAAAAGTTTTCAAAGTACACACATTCGCACAAAATACACTGTACCAATCAAGATCTTTATTTTCAGCAAATAATCATAATGAAATCTATCGGATTTTGACAAATAATGGTAAACTATAATTGCAGACAGTGCTTCTGTAAGTTAGATACACTGTATTTCTAAGATTGGTAAAAGTATCATATCTTTAAATCAGAAACTCGTGTGCACCACAGTGACCTTGTCTCTCACGTTTGCCTGGATGTTTTGCTGAAATTGGGCAACCTTGGTTAATAATGATAGCTCTTCTCCATAGCATCCTTTGAGACTTTTTCAAATTGCTGTATACACTGGCTTTATCAGAGATAGTATACCAACAACTGAAACATCTGCTTCACTGTATAATGGATGATTGTATGTTTTTAACCCTCAACTGCCTGTTATGCGTATAAAATATGTCAATTGTTTGAGGCTAGGTGGTTAGACAAGGTCATCCACGGTAGCATCAGAGTCATGAACTGCAGCTGCTGTGTGAAAATGACAGAAAAATCTCATTTGCCTGTTTTGTTTCCACTGTTCTTTTTCATACTTTGCTTCTGTCTCTTTGTCTTTAGTTGTCTGTGAACCTTTCTCCATCCCTTTCTCTTTCTCTCTGCCTCTCTCACCTCCAGCTCTGCCAACAACTCTGTTTGTGTCGCTCTTACACGTGCACCCTCACACTTTCTCCCTCATCTTTCTCTCACTGCCAACGCCGGCGCAAACCGTCCGATCACACGCCTGTTTATCCTCAAAGCGTTAGGCGGTGGCCTCACAAGTAGCATTTTCTTTGTCACTTCACTTAGACGATGTGACATTCAGCACAGTGTGGTCATAAAGCATCTGACAGCATCTGTGTGAAACACACTGGCTTTAGCTGTAGCTTTTGTGCTCACACACGCTCTGATGTAGAAGATGGCATTTCCAATTTTCTTCGCCATGTCACCTTGACGAACAAGCAGCTGTCATTGTGTATCGTGCTTGTTTTGTGTTGCATATTTTTTTCTCCTTTCTCATTCTTTGAATTGTGAAGCAAAGACGAAAAACTTTCCTTTTCATTAAACCGCCAGAAGTTGACTAATGGAATAGGAAAGAGTGCTGCTTTCGTCTTTCCTCCGACGGTAATTTAATAAGTCAGGGAGAGCATGTGCATTGAAGGATGACACCGGCGCTGTGAAAAGCCTTGAGCAACTTAAGCGTTCATGCGTAGGAACAATGTCAGCAATTAACGCTTTGTATTAGTCTCTTATTACTCCAAGTCCTGGCTTTTTGTCCTTAATGCACTAACTGGCTATTAGCCAATATGGCTGCTGATGTGTTTAAAAGGAAAGAGACACTCATTTTCCGAAAGAATGGTATAAATCGAAGAAAGTGTGGCATTATTGAGTTTTTCTGCCCCTCTAATTGTCTCTAAAAGCACCTCTCATTACCACCTCTGAGTTATAAAACACAACAATTCTTGTTTAAAATCACTTTATTCATTATAAATGAAGATAAAAGAGATATGTTGTGTTACGGTGCTGTCTATGTTTGTAGGGTATGAAAAAAATGTTAATAGTTACACAGAGCACTGCAAAATGAACTGTGCAGTAACAGCCCTAGGGCCGGAATCAGTTTTGATTCTTTCCAACTAATGAGCTAACCAGTGTGTTTAGTACATTAACTGGAAATAAAAATATTAATAAAGAATGAAGTCCTGTGAAAGCAAATTGGCATTACTTCATTTTCTTATTTATTTGAACAGTCAGGTTATCACGTAATGATTTTTATTTTATGACACTAATGCACATTCTCTATCTGTCCATCTTTCTATCTATATATCTGTCAATCTGCCTATCTATCTATCTATCTATCTATCTATCTATCTATCTATCTATCTATCTATCTATCTATCTATCTATCTATCTGTCTGTCTATCTGTCTATCTGTCTGTCTCTCTATCTGTCTGTCTATCTTATCTGTCTGTCTGTCTCTCTGTCTGTCTGTATATGGAGGATGTGACACAATAACACCACCCCTATCTGTGTAGTGCTCCAAACAGCTGAATTCCAAACCCAAAGTGGGTGTGGCCTACATAGGTATGAGTTTGTTTCTTAGTTTCCTTTTTCTTTTCTTTCTTATTCGCTTGCTTGCTTCCTTTCTAATTAACTATGACCCCTTTCACCATCGATTACCTCACTCAAACTGATAATTGTTCCCAAATAGGCATGTGTGCCGGGTATATTTTTTCCATCCTATTTGCAAATCCCCCCCTTCTGCCCACGATCCTTGCTAAGGATAAACCTGTCATAAAGAATGAACATTATGGAGAAGTGTAAGCTGTAAACCCGGAGCCTATTCTGGGAGCAGTGGCGATGCACTGGCTGGGGTATTGAGGGATGCTTTTTTTAAACATATATCTGTATGGAACATTTAAGCTCTTCTATGTGTCTGTCCATCCATTTATCCATCAATCCATCCATCAATCCATCAGTTTATATCTGTATAAAACACATTAGCTGTTTTATCTATTTATCTGTCTGTCTGTTCACCTATTTGTATAGAACACATTAGCTGTTTTATCTATCCACCTATCACTCTATCCAACCATCCCTCCATCCATCTATCTATTTGTCCATCTGTTGGTCCTTCCATCTATTCATCCATCCATTTATCTGTATAGAACACGTTAGCTGTTCAGACTATCTGTCTGTGTCTGTACATTCTTTCATCTATCCATTTGTATAAAACACATTATCTGTTTCATCTATTCACCCATTTGTCCATCCATTCAACCATGCATCTCTCTATCCATCTGTCTGTCAGTCTGTTGGTCCATCTGTCTGTCCATCAATCCAGCCAACCATTTAAACCTGTATAGAATACCTTAGCTGTGCTTATTTTTATCTATCTATCTATCTATCTATCTATCTATCTGTCTGTCTGTCTGTCTGTCTGTCTGTCTGTCTGTCTGTCTGTCTGTCTGTCTGTCTGTCTGTCTGTCTGTCTGTCTATGCTTCCATCCAGTCATTCAGTCATTATTAAATCAGGCATGTGCCAATATATCCCCTTTGCTAAGCAACAAGGGAAAAAACCCAGATCCATACAGTTCTCAGCTACTTGGAGAAATATTCCAGAATTTGTTGCTGAATTTCCCTGTAGTGCCAGTTTCAGAGCAACATTCCCAAGTTCATTGAACGGATCTAGTGATACTGGATGAGTACCATTTCCAATCCATGTCATATACTTTTTATTTTTTTTTCCAATCATCTCCTATAGTTCTCACCTGACATCCCAAATCAATGTTGGGTGTACCCAACTGTTTATAGAAAAACAGCCAAAGTCATAACCACTTTCTATGCAGGATCCAGAGTTATTGCAAGCTCACCAGACTTGTTAATTGGTGTTGGCACCAACCTCAGGCTTACTGAAGAAAATCATGATGGACACAGTGAACACGAAAAACCGCCAAGAGATTTTTTTTTGCCTGCATCAGCTCGTAACGATTGGCTTTGATTATATCTCTCGTTTCCTGCGCCAGGTCAGGGTGTCCGGAACGAGTCTCCGCGGGCTTGTTGAATTAATTCCGCATATTTTGTTCTCAGATTATCTCTTCTCATTTCTCTATCTGTCTAGTCGATCGATAAATCCTCTCCAACCTCGCCTCAGTTACTCTGAAGTCTCCATTTATATGTGCAGCTCCCGCGACAGTGAAATCAAGCTCCTCTTGCTTTCTTGCTCAACCCTGATGCCAATTGATAGCTGTGTTCATTAGATCTTTATCAATGACTTCGTCCGCAAGCTACGAAGACACTGAGCTGGAAATGAACATATTCAGTGGATCCACCCAGTTGTTTGTCGGAGCTTGATTTATCTTTAGTGTCTTATTCCCTTTGTGGCGGTGTTATTAGAGAACATGAAGGGGAGAGGGCAGCGTAATGAGAAATATCATTGTCTTCTCGTGTTCCTCCCTTTGCCAACAGTCTCCAATCCATCTCCCTGACACTCACCTAGTTAACGTTTTTATCAGTGGGCCAGAAATTTCAGACCATTCCTTGTGGTGGGACTGGAGGCCCTTTGCTAATAGTTTGGATAAAGACAAAGAATCAACGGCGTTGGACTTGTTTCTTTGTAAATGATTCCTTGGATGTGCTCAATGACTGCAGTTATTGCTCAGCCACAAGGCTGTCGATCAGGAACGAAGCCAAATGAAAAACATTTTGCTCCATTTCCCATCACAGGCGAGATTTTTAACCTAGCTAAAAAAAAAACCTTGCCTTCTTTCTGTGTACCTGAGTATGAACTTCTAAATGTGGTTCATGCCCACCCTGTGTTGACGTTTTAGAAGTTAAGTAATGCAAAGCCGTGATTTTCATAGCCACTGCAGTAGGAATTAAATTTCACAGAGCATTGCCTGAGGGAAAGTGCATGAAGCATGCTGCAGTACAAGAAACGCTTACCCTATTTTCTGCATGGTGAACTTTTTCTTCTTCAGTCACTCCCACTGTTTACTAACCAATGCTTAGTAAAGTGTTTAATACTCTTGGGTAGGGCTATGGTATAGCAATAAAAAAATCCACCATGAGTAACTTATTTTGTTTGCTGTTTTCTTATATTTGTTTATTTATTTATTTATTTATTTGATCTAATAAGTTTGTGCTTTCCTTGTCATCTCAAAATACAGAGACGTGCCTATGGCGGTAAATAATAGCGTTAAATTTCCATTAATGGCCTGGTGGTAGGGTGCTGGATTACTGATCCCAAGGTCGGGGGTTCAAGCTCCACTATCACCGGGATGTCACTGCTGTCCCCCCCAGTGCAGCTAACTGGGCTATCAAAAGCCGCTATGTCTCTCACTGTCTGTGGTGAGAGGCATATAAAAGAACCATTGTTGATTTTCGTCAAGATTAGGCTGCATTGCCGTCAGCGTGTTTCTGCCCTGTGCTGGCCTGGCGAGCTGTCCAGGTTGTACTCTGCCCTCGCCCAGAGTCGGCTGAAGTGGGCGCCAGCCTCCCCGCGACCCTAATTAAGATTAAGCGCTTCAGAAAATGAACAAATGAATGAATCATTTTGAGATTGATGATCATCTGTACAGATTTATTCTGTCAGTGGGAAAGTATTAAAGTAATAAAGAATTTTAAAAGATAAAATGTTTGAATATTGTTTTAGCCGAATTGGCTATTCTCGATTGTGAGAGTGAGTGTGACTGGTGTGTGAGTTGGCCCTGCAGTGGTCTGGCAAGCTGTTCAAGGTGTACCCTGCCTTCACCCAGTGTTGGCTGTGATAGGCTTCAGCCTCCCTGCAACCCTAGTAGGATTAATCGGTATGGCAAATTAGTGAGTGAGTGTGGAACTTTAGGCTATTGACAGGCAAGTATTAAGCAGTAATGTAATAAAGTATTTTGGGCATTTTAAGATAAAATACTTGTTTTTTTTGCTTGCTTGTTTGTTTGTTGTCCTGGGGACATTAGGCTAATTGGCTATTCTTGATTGCCCCCAGTTGTAAGTATGAATGGTTGTGTGTGTTTACCCTGTGATGGTCTGGCGAGGTGTTCATGGTGTACCCCGTGTTCGCCCAGAGTCGGCTGGGCTGGGCTCCAGCCTTCGCAAGACTCAGTAGAGTCTTTGCTTTACAGTACCTCAGCAGAAGTATATCATGAAGTTGCATTGCATTCTGGATGAATTGTTCACCAAAGGCTCCATTACTTCTCCAGTGGAGTTTTTCATTAATAAGACATTACACATTGCTGGAACATTGCTTCCTTATGTTTGATATTTTTAAGCTTTATTAAACATTGTGCATGTGCTAGCAAGAAATCTAAGAAACAATGGATTTCTTTAAAGCTGCAATGTATTTGTGTGTAACTCTCATGCAGTATGATGGACAGTGTTTTCATGGCCCTGTACACCAACTACACATTCAATTATTTATTACAAGGTATTTACCTCCACTGCAAAATAAAATGTTATTGATTGTTTTTTCTCTGGAATACAATGACGATTAGTGCTCATGACAGGCCTGGGGTTCGTCCTTCTCTGTTTTCATAGCCATCCATATTTAGTAAAGAACACCATACTGCAGCATTCTGTGAACTTGTTTTGACTGAAGATTTGTCAACAGTCCAAGCTGAGAAGTGTAATGACATTGCTTTGCTGGATATTATTGATTACTGCATGGATGCCATGTCATTTGGAATATCAATCTCTGCGAAACTGCAGATTCGTTTTCCTTTCTTAGGTCCTTTTCCAAAGTGTTTCTTGTTCACACAGCTTGACCATAATGATTAATTAAATTTGGTCATAAAAATTTGTTCTATGTCTGAGCATTAACCTTGTATTAGCCTTGGGCACCCACGGCACTCTTGGTAGTTCACTGGTTTCCTTCCTTGGACCACCTTTGGAAGGTACTTACCACTGCATACCAGGAACACTCACACAACCTGACGTTCTTTTGGTGATAGAATAGACCCAGTCATTTATCCATCATAATGTTGCCTTATGTTTGTCCATTTTTCTTGCTTCCAACACATCAACTTCAAGAACTTTCTACTTTATATATCCCACTCCTTGGCAGGTGCCACAGTGATGAGAAAATCAGTTTTATTCACTTCAGAGTCAGTGGTCATAATGTTTTTAATGTTGTTACTGATCGGTGTAAATAAGTTGGTGACAATATTATTGTTATTATTTTTACTGATTTCCATGTGAACTGCTGGGTGGACCGAGGCACACTTGCGGTTAAATGTGCCCAGGGGTCTTAGCACGGTGGGGGTCTAACAGGAATTCCAACTCATAACCCCTGGAGCGTGCATCTCTGGACCACCCTAACCACTACACCAACAACCCCACATCCTACGGCACCTGGTATTCCCTGGCGATCTCCCATCTAAGTTCTAACCAGGCCCATCCGTGCTTAGCCTCAGGGATTAGATAAGATCAGTCGTCTTCAGGGTGGTATGGGCGTAAGCTGTAGGATTCAGGTCAGGATCATAATCCTCACAGATTCTCAGGACCATAATAAGTGTGCAATCCATTGGTTCCACCCTCCTTTGTCAACCAATATATATAATAGCACTAGATGGAGCATGATGAGCTTGATGTAGCCCGATGTTTAACAGTCTGACAGTTTTTAACTGAAAAAAGGGGCAGCGTCTGCAGTCATGAGCCCATGAAGTTAATAGTAGATAATTTAATAAATTATTATTTATGTACAATGGGTTGCAAAAATATTCACAAAAGCATGGAAATTTAAACCAAGTTTGTCTTGTTGATTTGTAACTTTCTCTTGCCTTGTTCTTCTCATGTATTTTAACACCATAAACTTCATACTTGTCTGTACTTGTTGCTCAGACATATACCCTGTGTGACACCACAGGACCTCTAATGGGTCCTACTGCACATATTCCTTGCTCAGTTAAACGTGAAAGGAATAACCCTCAGTACCCTCATACCCTCATAACATCTCTGAGTAAAACATAACTGTTTAGAATTTTTTATTCAAGAGGTTTAAATATTTATTTTTTGGAAATCTTCTTAGGTAGAGATTAGATACATTTCAGATTAATTCAAGATGAACACAGTGTGCAAAAAAATCTATTATTAGAATAATGTTATTAAACCATATAGATAAAAATTACAACAATCAACAATGGTTCTTTTAGATGTTTTATGGTCTGTTGAATATTTTTGTACACTTCAATGGGTTGTGATGACACAGTGGTTTCTTACAGCAAGAAAGTTCTCCCGTGTGTGCCTGGGTTTCCTCCGGGTACTCCAGTTTCCTCCTACAGTTTAAAGAGATGCACATTAGGTCGACTGGCTGTTCCAAATTACCCCCAGGTGTGAGTGAGTGTAAATTGTGGTATGTGTGTTGCCTTGTGATGGTCTGGCGAGCTGTTCAAGTGTATCCTGCCTTCGTCCAGTGTGGGCTGAGATAGGCACCAGCCTCTCTGCGACCTTGGTAAGTAGATTGTAATTGCTAATATAATTCAGGTTTGTTAAATAAAAAACACATTATACGAATGCATTTACATATATTATTATTAGTAAAGTCTTTTACAATTTTCCTTCAGTAACATGCAAATGCCAGTAGGCAGCCTGGGGTAAAAATGTGCCTTGTTTCTTCCATTCTGTGGTTCCATTCCATGAAATCACAGACCTCATTTCCTCTTGTGGTTTTCTTTTTTTCTGTAATCTGTTGGATTGCCTGTGTGTGGCATTCAGTGGAGGCTGGTAAGGCTTTTGAGACACAGTTCTATTTTTTTTTTAATTTATACAGGGAATCCCGATAGCATAGTTTTATTCAAGCAATTTCAATGCAGTGGCGTTGTTTTACAAGTTCAAATCATATGGAAATGACTGGAACAGTTGTTGCGATATATAAGAGTGTCACGATTTGCTTCTCAACTGGAGCTGTGTTCAAAGTGGAAAGTCAGGGTTTGTGAGAATTATGTGATAATGTGAGAATATTTAACTTATTGTCAGGTCAGTTCTTTATTAGATAAATAACATGTTGCACCCATATTTTATTATGTGAAAATTATTTTTTTTACTTCAGAAAATTTCGATTTTTTTTTTTTTCATTTTATCTATGTATAAAAAAATCAAGTTTGCTCTCTTCTTTCATTCATTTATGATTATCAGTCTGTCATAAGTAAAGCAGCAATTATTTATGTGCCTAATTAGCCGTGCGACGTTAAAAATTATCTTATGCTCATCTGGTTGGTTTCACAACTTTAGTAGATTATAGTGGTCATTTTTCAGTTTTTCATTGACTGTTGATGGAGCCGTTCAGACTCTGGGTGTACTACCATGTGTGGTAATTTATGTATATATTCAAGTCCAAAAAAATGCTATATACTCTCACTTACTCCAACTAGCATTTCATCAGAAGGATGGAAAAGTGACTCACAACCCATTCCAAAATCTGTATATTAGCTCAAAAGTTGTGTCCTAATCAAATTTAAGCAACATAAGTTGGTCAGAGGTTGGACTTTCCAAGAAACATGAAATTAACAGGAACTGGAACGTGATTATTCCCAGCTCGGGCGTTTCTGTGTGGAGTTTGCTTGCGTGGGTTTCCTCTGGGTACTCCGGTTTCCCTCCACAGTCCAAAAACATGCACAGTAGGCTAATTGGCTGTTCCAAATCACTCCTAGGTGTGAGTGTGAATGGTTGTGTGACTGATGGCCCTGCAATGGCCTGGCGAGCTGTCCAGGGCCCTCGCCCAGAGTCGGCTGAGATGGGCGCCAGCCTCCCCGCGACCCTAATTAGGATTAAGCGGTTCAGAAAATGAATGAATAAATGAATGAATGGAACGTGATTAAGAGAGTGTAAAGAAATGAGACAATATCACTACTGTTGACGTCTCAACTTCCAGTTCTGCCTTACACAGCACTTCTGACTGATACTGAAGTCTCAGACAATAGCGTTCACTGCAGGTCAGACTTCAGAGATTTTTATTCTGACCCTGCCCAAGACTTAAAATAAATCACTGAGAAAAGTTACATGTGAGGTCGTATTATTTAAGGAGATAATGAAGGCGCATTATTCAAAACGATTCCCCATGAATGGTCTATCAGCGACATTACTGCCAGTCAACTTTTCCTTCTGTAGAGCTATAATTAAAGAAGATTAAATGTTTAAACCTCTTTGGCAGGAGAGCCGGATAGAATCTTCACTGGTCTTTAAAGTAATTCGGCAAGGTGTTTCAGTCGTTATCTTCCTGAGGCCCAGTAATCTAATGGCAGCTCTATTCTTCTGTAGACAACCTGCAATTAGTATCTCATAAGCAATGAGGCCTTATCGCACTTGACAGTGGACAGAACAGGGCCACGTTTGCGGTTGAGCAAAGTAAAAACTTTAAAAAGCTTGTGAAGGTTTAAGGATTTTATTAGAAGTTACAGGATAATCTTATATTATGGATGCCCAAGAGAAAATGCTTTGGCTCATAAATATTCTATACATTTGAAATTTTAACATGCTATCTACTTAAGGGTGAAGTATTTGATTAGAATCCCTTACACTCGTTAACTCACTCACTATTCATTTATCATCATCTGTTTCCACTACTTAAAGCAGGTTGGATGCTACACAGTAGCTCAGGCTTCCACTTATCATGATCCATAGTAGCGGAGCTCCTGAGCAGAGCGCCATAGTCAAGGAGTATGAATTGGATGGTTGTTCCATGTCCTGTCTGATGCCCACACATGCCCACCACAGAAAGCTCAAGGCTGCCGCGTCGCTGAGATGATGCTGTTTGGCTTGCATGACGACAGGCAGCAATAAAAACAAATTTATTTTTAATAACAAAATTGAAACCCAAAAAATAAAGGGTCATACACCACTGCTCAGACTCGCCCAGAATTTACAACACACAAACAAACTATCTCAGGTAAATAGAGAAACTTGGTGATAAAATGTTTGTGAAGCAAACACCAAATTCAGAAGCTTAACAGAATGTGAGCCTGTTAAATAGATAATTCAACTAATGACAGATGATACAAATGCAAACAAAAATTAGACAGGCAAAATCTCTGCTTTTAGGCAGTGCCTAAATCCAAATATCATCTCAAGCCCAGTTATCCACAGGTGCTCAACCGTCACCTTGGACCACATGGCCTGCCCCTGCTTTTTGACCGTCTATTTTGAAACCATATGTGTGCTGCATGTGTATGACGGAACCATTCACAGGTGCCTTTAACGGATAGGAGTGACAAGCTCATCCGGCCAGAGTACTGATATTAGATTACATGTACATTTACCTCGAAGATATATAGAACATGATTTAAAAAAAAAAAAACGAGAGCAGCAAAACAGTAAGCTTTGACCTTATTGGTCCGTCTGTCTCTCGGTTGGTTGGTCTGCCTGTTTGTCTCTTTGAAAACACTTGAAAAACTGTCGCCTACTGCACACCAGTGCCTAAAAATTTAGTTACATAAAAATATATAGTTTTGTGAAATATCCTCCCATAGTCATAAGTAAATCAGCAATTATTCATATGCTTAATTAACAGTGTGAAGTTAAAAATCATCTCATGTTCATCTGGATGGTTTCACGACTTTAGCAGGTTGGATAGTGGTTATTTTTTATTTTTTTATTTAGACTGTTGATGTAGCATTTCATCAGAAGGATTGAAAATTGACCCACAACCCATTTCAAAATCTGTATACAAGCTCAAACTGTAAATCTGGACTGTAATTAGGGCACACAAAAGTAATCCTAATCATATTTAAACAACATGAGCTGGTCAGTGGTTGGACTTTCCAGGAAACAGACGTGTTTTACAGAGTGTAAAGAAATGAGTCAATAACTTTACTTTTGTGATCTTAACAACGCTTAAAGCCATGATCTTAGCAAAAATGTATGAATTCACTGGGTGAAGTCTGACCTCCAGTCTATGATGATTGTGTGTATTTTAATGCTGTATGGAGCAAGGATTCCTAGAGGAGTTGTACCTGTCTGGAGGCCTTGCAACACCAGGCGTTCCAGATTGGTCTCCTAATATAAAGCACCATGTGAAATGCAACACACGGCTTTCCAGCAAGTGGACACACCATCTAGCCTATCAGATGATGAAGACTGTCCACAAAAGATGGAAGGACTGCAGAAAAGATGACCTTGAGTTCTTTGGGATTGGCAGGAAGTCTTGGTCCCATTCTGAACAAGATCAGCTTTCATGATGGTAGGTGCTATGTTTCTGGAAATAACTGTTCAGGCTCCAGGCCCGACATTTCAAATAATGCTGAAAGATTCTCGCTCCTACACAGGGTTCATATGAAGCTCTGGATCTCCATAACCCTGACCTTTTAAGGTGAATGAATAGATCAACTCAGTATCTGCTTGATTGATATCCATCTTTAAGGTGATATCCCAGTACAGGTTCAGTGATAAAGCTAAGGAATTGAAGTTTGGGAACTTTTATTCCATTCCAATGTTTCATGCTGTGATAAGAAAAGATATTGAACCATTCTTCAATACTGTGGAACCCTACTACTGTCACCACCATGACGAAACTGACTACTTGTGAAAAAGTTTATTCAAAAAGTACTATTAACACTGTTACTTTGAGTACATTCATGCAGAGTGTCCACCTTTTTCAGCCCTGGTTCTGAAAGCTGCTCAGACATGCCTTGATTTCCAACATAGTGCCTGTCAGTCAGGCAGCCTGCTCAACTGGAATGCAACCCAGAAATAAGTTATTTTGCATAAAATAAGTTATTACACATATTGTGGACCATAACCACTGCTAGTCAAGCTTCCACCTTTGTACCTTTGTGGTACTACTGTACAGCCCAGCTGTTGGGTTCTGAACAAGGATGGGGACATTTGACATGGGGTCTTCTCTGTATTCAAATCCATCTCTAGTACAACTCATTCTATGAATCCAGTTTTACAGAACAAAGTTCCATATCTTTTGTCCGTATTTTATTTCTGTTTTGGCTTTCTCTGAATTGATTATCAAAATATATTGATTGTATAGATATTGATCATCCACATGTGTTTAGAAAGTTAAACAATGTAGTTTTTCACCACGCACTTTCTGCAGAGTATAACTTACATAACATAAATGGTTTTAAGATTTTAAGGACATATGTTCGTGTCCAACAAAGCCTGATTCCTCTCTGGAACCTTGACGGATGGTGTAGATTGATTGTCGTGAAGGCTCATTGAGAATGAGATGGGAATGGGGAACCAGGGAGTGCTCTGACTGGCAGGTATATTGAGCAGGTGATGGCACACAGTCTCTTCACCAATAAACCCCAATGAATCTGCATGCCAATTAGCCTCTATCAGATCTCAGGTTGTTACCACAGTTAATTGTAATTAATCAGTGGAGCATGTAGCAGAGCACATTTGAAGAAATGGTTGTGCAAGTGTGGGGAAGGATGTCCCCTTTTTTGTTTGGGATGATTTAGAGATTGGAGGTGCATTCGACCTCTTATGATGACCCTGAGTTGAATAGATGAACGGACGAGAGTATGAAATGGTTAACCAGTCTCTAAGTAGTATGTCGATATCTTGGGCATAGCTTTAGTGAAGTTGTTTTTTTTTTCTGCTGGGAAATCTGAAGAAGCTGTATTGCTCACTTGAGACTTTTTACTCTGTTCCTAGAATTCTGTATTGATGGTTTGTGTTAATAATATGAAGAGTGGGGAGAAAAATGGGACGTGATCTCTACTTATTAGCCAGCTTTGTTGTTACTTTTTGTTTGCCCAGATATACAGTAGTGCAATTTAATATTTAATTCATAATCGTGTAGTCCATCATTTTGGTTGAAGTATTATCTACTCCGAATGATGTTTTTTAATCCCAAGATTGCAGACCAATCAGATTGTGCCATTTATGTTTAATATATACTTCTAGACATTAGCCACCTGAAAAACTTAGAATAATGCTGTAATAAAAAAAAAAGGTAAAAAAAAAAACAATGCATAAAAATCTCATATTAGTTTGCTTGTCTTATGTTGTTATGTGCTGCAGTACTTCGCAAATTTTTTTAGCCACCATTTTTTTTTTAAAGTTATAAACTTTATGTATTTTTATTTTATGACTTCTGCTTGATTGAGTCAGTATAAAAACAACATTTAAGATTTCAAAAAGTAAAATTATTTTAAAATTTTTCTAAAAAATAATTTTGTCAGTAAAGGAAGTGGTATGTAACAAAAAAGAGACAAAAACATAATGAATGCTGGATTTTGCTGCAAAAATAGTAAACAAGTATGACAGTCAAAACCTCAAGAAGAGCTGTGTCTGGTTCTGCAGGCTGCTCAGTAAAACCAATGCTCATTTTCCTTATAAAACTACACACCTTCTACCTGAGAATGCTATTTTAAGACTTTTTTCATGTATTACTGTTTGCTGCTCTTTATAGTGTTTTTGTTTTCCCCAAACTTCATTTTGTTCTTTGCAAAAAGGGAGATTTTTATCAGTAGTTGTTGATCTACCATCGTTTTTGTTGCATCAAAGAGGGTACATGAATATTTTTTATGTATTTATGTATTTTTATTATTATTAACTCATGATGAAGTATGTAGGTGTATGTGGCTGAGGTTGTACAGAATCTGGGCTCGCACACATTTTTTTCTTTTCAAAAGGATGCCATGACAACATGAAACCAAAATGTAGAGCTCATACATATGACATGCACGAATAAGAAAGAACATGTTGCTATGTAGAGGATGGGTATGTGTGAATATGATTCTCCAGATGCTTTTAAGATAATAAGTTTCTCATATATCCAGTAACAGTAATTAAACGAGAGAATATCAGTGGTGAGGATGAACCAAGAAAAGGGAAAGAAATCTGTTCCATTGTTCATGGACTGTAAATTCAAAGCCATTTACAGATGTAAAAGGTTTCTTCAGTGATCATTTCACGGACAGTTGCAGGTTGTCTGAGACTGTCTGAGAATTTGTTGGTTACTAGCAGCGACCATAGCTGACGATATCCGTGACCATAGTTAATTGTCCAAGGACGAAACCTGGAAGTCCTTTAAATGCTTAAACTTTTAAAATTCGGGAAAGAAAAAACATACAAACAAGGTATTTATCTATTAAAATAAAGAGAAATAAATAAAAAAGGAAGAACAATATGGCAGAATTTAGAAGGGCCCGTGTAGGAGGATTTTTTTTTCTTTTTTACTGTATTTCACCATTTCTTTATTTAACTTTGTTCAATAAATTTAAATAAACAAATAGTAAAATATGGTGTTGTATCTGTGTTTTGCACCAAGACAAATTATACAAGCAAAAAACACATTTTTTTTATTTATAAACTGTTAGACAGTTAAAATGAGCGTGGCGGGTTTCGAACTCGAGTCTGTGGGTTAAAATTGCACAGCATTGCACCTGCGTGTCTCCTAAACACCTGACCTAATATTATGCTGGGTAAAAGTGACACATACTCTTTACTCATACTCTCTCTCTCACAAAAGCAAGGCTAGCCCCATGTTCATGTTTAGTCATGACTTCTCTTGGCTATCCGAGTTATATCCCAGTTTGTTCTAACAGAAATTAACATGAAAACCAGTTAAACTCGAAAAAAACATCTAGATGTTTTTTGTTTTTTTAATGCGGGCTCGGTTTTGGTTTCGGTTTTATAAGCCAACACATCTCTACTCAGATGAAAATCTCTGATGGTCAGCCACTAGGTCTGAGACTGTCAGCAACTAAGTCCCCAACTATCTGTGATTATCTGTGATCGACCACAACGGTCTCAGACTGTCAGAAATATAATCGCGGATAGTTGGCGACAGTTACCGATTAGTAGATTATCATGTGTCAAACATTTGGAAACAGGTTTCAACAAATGAAACGATTGTCCACAACGGATGGATTCCTCGCTGACAGTCAGTGATATGGTCGACAATATCAGTCACAGACCCTCGTGCTTTCTCCCAACCTAAAAATTTAAGTTTTTAATGAAAAAGGCCTACATTGGACCTTCATAGAGCATTCAAAATCATGGCATGAACTTTAATTTTTTTATTTCTTTATTTTTTTTAATGAATATTTTAATTAAGTTTTAGAACAATGAACAAAAATGACAGCAGTAACACACATATACATAACCCATAAATGTTCAATTCACATCAAAGTTTCATAAAAACATTAAAAATTACAATATAAAAAAAATAATAATTATAAAAAAATAAAATAAAATTATAATGAGCTTTATGTGGATATCTGTTAGAGGTTCACAGTATAAAATTCACACATGAAACAGGGGCTATACAGCCAGAACAGTGAACAAATTCTGCACCCAGAGAAGAGCGTTAGGGAGGGGCGCCATTCAACATTGCAGCGACCTCTACGCACCAAGTCTGCTATGCCGCCTGGCAGGCGATTCAGGAAGGGAGCCCACAGCTTATCAAAG
>JAQMYF010000023.1:18707466-18719084 GCA_030014195.1 Neosilurus mollespiculum | reverse complement strand
TTTTGTGTGTACTGTGTATATATATATATATATATATATATATATATATATATATACTGTAGTAAACATCTTTAAGGAGCAAGGTTTACTTACGTTTCTGTGTAGTAGTGTGCACTACTGTGTATAAAATATATACTATTGTGTATATAAAAAAAAACTATAAAAATCTCTTTCTCTTTTTGAGTTGTATGTACTAAAATAATTATTTTGAACTGAATAGTGTCCAACGGTCCATCATGCGGACTATTCAGTGACCTGCACGTCACATGCAGCGCATAATTGTAAAGATGGCCAGAAATTTATAATTGAACAGCATGTTCAGAGATTAAGCTAAGGCTTTGTTCTCAATTTAAATCTTGCAAACTATTTAAAAAAAAAAAAAAAAAAAACGACTAAACTTAATATTTATGAAGTGACAGGGTATCACAGTGATCTGACAGGCAAAACCGGTGAGAGCTCCGCATTCTCTTTCAGCCTCCTGTTGAACCTGCATCATGATGCCTCTCGGGTCTCATCAGGTATTCTCCGTAACACGTGCTTGCTTTGACAAGATCTCATCGGAGGCACTTCTTTTTGACAGTCGAGGGAATATTGTTTTTGCCGAGTAATTACTGTACCAGCTGCTGAAATGTATTTACATGCCATCAAGATGGCCTCTGTCTTAGCGGGAGACAGGAGATAACGGGTGGCAGCAATCTGTTCGGGAAGTCTTCTTCCTCCCTACAAGCCTGGACAACACACTCTCTCTTTTTCTCTGTGTTTCTCTCTCTCTCTCTCTCTCTCTCTCTCTCTCTCTCATGCTTACACACACATATAGAAAGAGTATTGTCAGTGTGCAGTGACCGCTTAAGGAAGATGAGGCAGCCGGGGGCAATGGCACCTGATGTCATTGAAAAGAGAGAAGAACTATTTGCAAAAAGAGCTGTCAGCCATCTGTATGCCATCGCAACCTTTCCTTTAAGACGGTGACTTCTTTCTTGACACTCTATTATTATGTGTGGTTCTGCATGACATATGCTCCACTGAACTGAGTTTTTTGTAAGCCATTCAATGATATATTTAAGCCATCTCCATTGACACTTATTAAATTTGGTGTATATGTAGGCAGCATGATGATACAGCTGTCTATACATATTAGTGTCAAGATATAGTATGTGGTAACAAATATATAAATATCATGTAGAATTGGCTGAAAATAAAATGTTGCCACTGAAGCATCGGATCAAGGGAAGTTTTCCATCAGGCCCCTTTGTCATTCTTTGTGCAAGATAAATTGTCCAAAGAATTTATTTATTTATTTATTTATTTATTTATTTTATATTTTCTTTGAGCAGGTGTTTATTGTAACTTTTATGGACGTTATGGAGTCTACAGTGTCAGCACTTTATAATGTGAAGTTTTCAGACACAGAATAGACTTCTTGGGGTTTGTGCGTTTACTGTAACCTGACAAGTGTTTGTTTGTTTTCTCATATTGAGTTCAAGATTAATAGATTAAAAGATTAATAGATTAAAAGATTAATAGCTGGAACTTACATGATTCTTGGACATCCTGCATCAATAAATATAGCCCTAATTGGATAAAAATAAATAATCGATTTTTGTATTTACTGCACTGGAATGACATCATCTGATTGTCTTACTATATAGAGATAATTCTAACCTAGCATACTGCTTAAGGATGGCTTCTTCCTTCACCACTGGCAACAAGAGGCCACGATGATTGTAGGCCTGTTCCTTGGACCTAATTCTTTCGGAAAAAGAAAAAAAAACTTTCTTACCATCAGATATTTACATCCTTTACACACACACACACACACACACACACACACACACACACACACACACACACACATACATACATATATACATATATATACAGTAGTGTGCAGTGAAGATAACATACCACCACATTTTTCTAAAAGGGCTCCTAATAAAAAGAAGTAAAAAATTACTTCTCTATATTTTGTTTGGTGAAAATTTATTGAACAATGCTATTGTAGGCAACGAGAACCAAAAAAAGAATTCTGACAAGTATATTGAGGTAAAAGTATGGTTAATAAACATTATGAATGAACTTCAAACCATATCGAACGGTTTACCGAGTGAAGAAATTAAAAAATACAGTGGTGCAATAATGATGATACACTTAACAAAATGAAGATAAATCAGTAACCAAGTACTATTCACACACACACACAATTTTTTATTATTATTATTTATTTTTGGTTTTTTTTGTGGATAACCTTACAAAGTACAGAGGAGCCCTTCAACGAGGGCTTGGAGAATACAGAGCTCATCTAACCGTGTCTGGCCCCACGGGTCCTGTGGGGTGTTCCTGGCATGCAGTCATTAGTACAGTGACACGGTCATGAGTACCCAAGGCTCACCGATTTGGGTGGAGTGTAATGACTAGCTCGTTTGATTCAATACCTCAGGACTATTGTAAAAAAAAAATGCTGATAAAATTAATGCTGGCTTTAATAAAAAGGTGTCAGAACACACAGCATGTCACAGTTTGCGGTGTAGCTTTAGACCAGTCAGCATGCCCATGCTGACCCATGTCTTCTGCCGAAACCACCTTAATGGGCATGTGAGCACTGGACTATGGAGCAGTGGAAGAATAAAAGAAGGTGGCCTGATCTGTGCATGTGTCACTTACCTGGAGAAAAGATGTCATGAGGATGCACCATAGGTAAGCAAGTATGCTGGGCAGTGTGATGCTCAGGGCAATATTCTGCTGGGAAAACTTGGGTCCTGACATTCATGTGGGTATTACTTTGACCACCTACCTCAACCCTTGTTGCAAACCAAGTACACCCTCTCATGACAACGGTGATTTCTTATGTCAGTGACCTCTTTCATTAAGAAAATGTACCCTGCCAGACTGCACAACTGGCTCAGGAACGGTTTGAGGAGATTCAAGCACTCAAGGTGCTGAATTGACCTCAAGTTTCCCAGCTCTCGACAGGACTTAAAGGATCTGCTGCTAATGTCTTGGTGTCGGATATCTCAGCACACCTTGAGAGGTCTTGTGGAGTTTGTGTCTTGACAAATCAGAGCTTTTTTTACCGCACAATGGGGACCAATTTACAATGTACATTAGGTAGTTTTAATATTATACCTGATTGGTCATGATGGAAAATATGTGACATGTAAGAGAAAGCTTATTATTAATTGCCCAATATTACAATTTTTTAAGGGTATATCATTATATTAAATATATCAAATCTCAATCATGTTTCTAATTTACTCCCACCCACTCTCACTCATTTGACGAACCATTAAGTCCCACCGGGGTCGTAGGCTGGAACCCATCTCAGGAAACACTGGGCGAAGGCAGAATACACCCTGAACAGCTTGCCAGACCCTTGCAGGGCCAAGTCACACACAACGATTTACACTCAAACCAATGGGCAATTCGGAACAGCCATTTAGTCTGTGTTCATGTCTCCGGACTGTGGGAGAAAATCGGAGTATCCCCAAGAAACCCATGCAAACACAGTGAGAACATGCAAACCCCACATAGAAATACCTCAGCCCAAGCCTCAAACCCAGGACCTTCTTGCTGTAAGGCAGATGTGCTAACCACTGTGCCACCTTGGCGCCCGTTTCTAATTTAAATAATTGAAATCATGGTCGACACAGTGGTGTAGTGGTTAGCACATCTGCTTCACAGCAAAATGGTCCTGTGCTCAGTGACAGCCTTTTTGTGTGGAGTTTGCATGTTCTGTGCTTGCATGGGCTTGCTTCGGGTACTACGGTTTGCCCCCACAGTCCAAATACATGCACATTAGGCTAACAGGCTGTTCCAAATTGCCCCAGGTGTTAGTGTGAGGGTCAATGGTTGTGTGTGTTGGCCCTGCAATGGACTTGGAAGCTGTTCAGGGTGTATCCCCCCTTTGCCAGAATCCACAGGCTCTAGCCTCCCAGTGACCCTGGTAGGATTAAACGGTTCTGTAAATGAATGAACCAGTGAATAATTTAAATCATGAAGGAATATTCAGGGCATCTCATTTTCCCAAGAAATGTGTAATGTTGCAACAGAAATGTCAACACTGATTTCTAAATCCTGAGGAAAGCACAGGCTTTAACAGAATGCTGTTAGCATTGTCAGAAGCATTGATTTTCTATTTTGTTGTAAAAGAGGTCTAAATTTAATACTGTTATGTTATGACAGTCCCTTTGTGAGGCAGTGCAAGTTGACGTCAGGCGTTATTTTTATTCCTTTAGGCTTTCCAGTAACTTGCCCTCCCCCAAGTCCCGCTCACAGCAAAATATGACACCAATAAACATTTGTGCAATCATCCAGATTCAGGCGACTTTTTTTTTTCTTTTTCTTTTTCAGTTTACTGGCATTAAGAATGAATCAGTAAGTGCAATCCCATCACAAATGCTCCTCAACAACAACTGTCATTTTGTGACTATAGTGAAGCATTGCATGGGGTAAATGGTGTAAATTTGGACTCTGTGTGATGGTCTGGGTGGAAACAGTGTGGCTTGACACATGCTGTTTGAGACTTGAAGATGTGCACACGACCAAGAGTGAGGAAAAGCCAATCTGCCAAACTCACAGTGCCTGACAATATACAGGATTTCATGTATTTACTTACACTAAGAAGCACAAATTCACTGGCATTGCTAAATGGTTTATAGTGAGCTATTTGGGCACTCTAAACCCCAATTCCAAAAAAGTTGGCATGCTGTGTAAAATGTAAATAAAAACAGAATTCAATGATTTGCCAATATCATAAACCCCTAGGCAGCACTGCATTAAAAACAGGCATGACTCTCTCATGGAAATAACTGCAGGGGCTCAGAAACACTTTCAGAAAGCATTGTCTGTGAATAAAATAAGGGTTTATGAGATTTGCGAATCACTGCATTCTGTTATTATTCACATTATACACAGCAGGCCAGTTTTGTTTTTAATTATTATACATGTTGTTTCTCATCCTTTAATATTATGTTTGTGTCCCACTACCCACCCCGCAACCCTCCCATAATCCAACCAGTTTTTTTTCTAATGATTTGTTTATGGCACAGCTGATTTTCATTCTATGATGTCCATAAAACTCCACAAGACTGAAAATTACAATACGGCAACTAAATAATGAAGTACAGTGTGGTTTTCCAATAATACATTTCAGCTATTGTTACCAACTCAAACACATAAATGAGCTTCAAATACTTATAAATGAGGTAAAAATACTTGATTAGTGAAGATTCCGTGCACGTAACACTATTCAGTATAATGCCAGCATGTAATAATAACTATATTCAGTATACACAACACAGGAATGGTTCAATATGTTTCCTCTATTTTCATATGTTTTGAAGGCAGTGATGGAAAGTTTTCTTATGCTAGTAATTTTTATCATATTTGCTCTGTGTTTAGCTCCAGAAACATGACTGTGAAAGTGAAGATGTTGCGTCCAAATGGAGATCGGAGGAGGAGATGGCGAGAGAGGCAACAGAACTGAGAAGTCACTTTAGTTAGTTTCTCTTGGTGCAAAAACATCTGTATATTATAAATACTGTCCAATTAGTACTTACTAGAAAAGCGGTTGCATATTTTCTATAGCTGTGTTCATGTGGCCTGCACAGATGCTATAAGGAAAATTACTCATTATTTGCTTTTGCAGTTGTTTGGTTTAATTAATGATAGAGCTTTGAATAAGAAAAAAAATGCATTGTTTGACTGCTTAAAAAGGAAAAAACAAAGCTGAATTTATGATACAAAGCAGTGTTTGTAGTGTTTTTTTTCTGCAGTATGGGTGGTTCAATATGGTTATGGATGGTGATGTAATCACTAACAGGGGTGGGAGAAATATCTGTAAACATCAGTGTCGAGTTAGCTGTGACAAATTGACAAACTAAGTTTTTCACCTAGCTCTCCAGAAAGAGTTAAAAAAAAAATAAAATTGCATTTGTATGATACAGATGACTTCATCACCAGGAACATCATGGTATCAATCATTAAAAAAAAGGCTTTGAATACAAAGAAATTTTAGCAAGGTAAAACCATTAACCAGCTCTAAACCATAAGGAAACAATGTACAAAGCTGTCTGGAAAAACCCATTGGTTGTTGGTATCTTTGGATTCTGGCTAGAAAACAGTTAGATAATCACATCAAAATTTTACCATGCAGTACTGTGTTTACAAATTATTCACCCTATTTTTTGTAATACACACTTTGTTGAAGGTTTTTATTTTATAAGTCTTACATTATGGGGTCAGGAGAAAAACACAGAATAAAATGAAACAGAAAAACTTTTTTGCATGTAAGTAAAGAAAGCAGAACATTTTGAAAGAGGCCATTTTTTCAGACTGAAAAAAAAAATGATGATAATAATAGTGAAGGCTACTGGGTTTTGCAGCAAAAATAAGCAGTAGATGTGACTGCTAAAATCTCCAGATGAACTGTCACTGGTTCTGTTACGCTGGTACCATAAACTGATAGACCCAAATGCAGGACAGACACGACAGGTGCAACAGGGATCCTTTTTTAGAAACAAGGCTAACGTGGTACATGGACACTATGGAATGTCGGCTGGATCGCGGTGCGTACAATGAGATACGTCCTCTCTCTATGACGGCACAAGACGATCTGGCACGGGAACAACGAGTGGGGGGCCTTTTAACCTGCGACGGGATGCGGAACAGGTGGGATAATCAGGGCGGAGCCTGTAATCAGAAACACACACACGGGAGAGGAGAGAGCAGATCAAACAGACAGACATAACCTAAGTCCTATGGTGGGACCTCACAGGTTCCGCAAGATGCCCAGTGACACTTACTGTACATTTTCTTATACAACTTTAAAACTTCATAGGTTGTATCTAAAATTAGTATTTTTTAGCAGAGGGTCAACAAATCAAACATAAAGTTTGATTCTTTAGTACTGTTTACTGCTTTTCTACTTCTTTTACTGTATATGCAATTAATTTAATCATATATGAAGGAATTTTTGCCCTACAGTTTTCTTTGTTTAAATGGATGAATGAATGCCTGCGTGCCTGACCAAGATTGCATGGTGAGTGGTTCTGCCGGAACAACTTGCCTTGGAGCAACTGCCATTGTAAATCTAATTTGTTCCAGAACAACTTGACACCTGTGGACCTGTTCCTCAACATTTTGCAGTGGTGCAGGTGTGCAACTTGCCATCTAAAAAATATCGATATCGTGTAGGAGGGTTTATGTATATGCAGTAGCATCCATCGGGGTTATTAGGTCATCTCGCGGGCTTTTGTGCCATGAAAAGCAGCTCTTCTCCAGTGGTTTGTGTTTGATCAAGTTGTTAAATATCTACTTACAACAGGGAAATTGTTTCAGTGTCCAATTTAGTTTGTAATCCAATACAGAGTGAGTATTGGATTACACTAGAGATGTATTTGATTAGTATGCTTTAGCATGGATTAACTGAAACTGAACTGATGGATATCCTGAAATAGAAATATCAGCCTCTTGGAGAACCCATAATGCAGTATTGGGTAGGGTAGACTGCACCACCTAAACAGTAAATAACCTCCATTATCCCCTTGACCACTACACCGAAGTGTGTTTTTGTGTTACTTGATTGATCATTTGTTCTTTGCGCTTGGCGGTGCAATTGGTACATAGCATGCCCCCTTCCTACCTTTAGTGCAGTCATTTCTCCAAAGTCCCCATCAAGGTTTTATGGAGATCAGTACAATTAAGTAGCACATTTATTCCACAGCCGAGCGCGCTGATATGCAATGCAAAGGCATCTCACTTTCTGTTTGTTATTCATGAGTGTCCTGAGCTACATTTCATTACTAATCCCATTGGCATCATGTAAATCACTGAAAGTAACCATATTGGGATTTTGGGCTTATTCCCAAAGCAGATGTGTCATCCTGTCAGTGAGGAAAATGGGCAAAATAAGATTTCAAAACCCAAGGTGCTTTCGAAAAGGTCAGTCATCCATCCGTCTGTAGCCGGTAAACCATCTGTTATAAAATTTGGCGTTCAATTTAAATAAAGTTCAGACAAAGGTAGGCTCAGGTAGAGTAAGAAACAGGAATCGTTATTAATCTGTGTACTGATTTCTTAGTACTCTCTTGAACACTGGAAGGTTAAACCGTAAAGATGTAGTGCCTATTATGCTTAAAAGTAGCATTTAAATTGATTTGAAGAATTGCTGACAAAAGCAACAGTAATCCAAACGCAGGAGGAAATGCCATTTGCCTCGAATAGACCTTTATTGTGGAAATATATTGTTAGTTATCCCAGATCCGCAGCAGCACACTAGAGACTATTATGCCTGATATTATTTTATCAATGCGGATATAAAATGATCTTGACTTGCCACTTATTCATCGGGAAAAGGTAATATAATTCTGAGAGAGTGACGCACACCTTCCAGTAATCAAGTTGTGAAAAAAGGCAAGAAATGGTATTGAGTCAAGGAATGTTATTGAGACATTGTAATTAAGAGGTTTCTTTTAGAAAAATTTCTTGGAGAGTTTGGGACTGATCTGTCTATCATGTGGAATGTATACAAGACAAAATCCAGAGCAGAACTTACCCCTGAGGTCAAGCTTACTAACTTCATTTGAACCTGTAATGCACATCAGCTAAACATGGGCATTATCCTTAGCCTTGACAGAGTAATTGCTTCCTACCTATTACAATGCCATATCCTGAAAGCGTGTTGGATGTAATGAGCTGTTAGAAATGAATCATACACACGCTGCTTATGGCATGGAGTTTCAATTAAAATAACTGCCAAGATAATATAAAGTGCATGTTTCTGTAAGGGTATTATTTACAGATCTCTACAGTAATTACCTTCCTGATATAGCTATGGGTCATTATGAGCACTACACCTCTCAGTGAAAGCCAAGCATGGCCAGATAATTCATCACCTCAGCTTTTGTAGTTTATAGTTATGAACATTACATGCACTTGTACTACAGATACTAACTAACCTGTTAGCCAGTCACTGCCATTTAATCCCATTACCGTGTTCAGAAAATGCTAAAATCATTAAAAAAAAAGTCCTGCATAAATCATCAGCCATCTTTGAAAGTTATTATAAGACACAGTAACTCTGTTCAGACTTCGTAAAACGTGCATCCATTTAATGTGTGTTTTATTAGTGCAAATCTAAATCTCATAGTCAAAATCTATGATGGGGGTCAAACCATTGGCATGGTTTTTATGGTGAGCATAAAAAAAACCTGGAAGCACAGCAGAAAGTGAAGGGGAACAAAAACAGTAGGCAGAAGCCACCAAACAGATCGATGCAAGACATGAAACAGGTGAGCGCATTAGGGTTGGCAAGCATAAACCATAACCAAAACCAAAATAAAGGCACGTTCATATTGAAACACCATAAGCACACACACACACACACACACACACACACATACACATACCCCAGCATGTAATGTCTACAAGGGGATGCCTGATGTACCAAAAGGAACCCAATGACAGTTGAAAGCCATTCTCCAAAACACCATCCAAATAGCATAACTCAAATTATGTGTTTACATTTACCCAACAAGCCATCTATCCTTACGATGTCAATGTTTGCACAGACAGTTCTCATTCAGCTGTAGAGAAGACTTTACATTCTCTAGGCAATTTAATAACAGAGCTCCTGAGTGGCGCCCTATAGGCATGGAGCATGATTTCGATAGCTGCCCCACTCCAACCCTATTCCTGACTTGATGCTGACTGGCCATAGTATAAATAGGAAGTTTTGACACTACGTTTCCCATCCATGTTTAGTGCAAAAACAGGTTCCTTTACATGACTCAAAGAACTGAGTTGAATGCAAAGGTTCACACTTTATTTTTGTACATTATTCATTATTCAATATTCATTAAACACTTTTTAAGGGTTTTTATTTTGGGACTCACACTGCAGAGTTGCATTCAGGGAGTTTGGAAATTTGAGACCTGATAGTGTTCTGGGTAATCAGTCATTTTTGCTCATCACCATCCCAACCTCTGACACACACAGACAAAAACATTTGCGGAAACATGGAACAAGAACCCGTTAAACGGATAATTAAGCTAACGGGCAAGTGATACAAATGATCACAGATCAACTAGTGAAAGGCAGTGAACCTCAGTGGTGTAGAATACATAGACCGCGCATCAAACAGGGTTAGTTATAGCCGCCATGGAAACACGGCGGCAACTTCTGGTAGTGGCAAAAAGCCAGACATATATGTGACTAGTCGACTAATTTACTGTCAGTCACTGAGATGTTGGGTTCCTTTCATTTCTCAGCAACCCCAAACCTAGAGATTTCATCTATAGCTCATTTTGCTAATTTATCATAATCATATTTCTGTCATACTTAATTCTTTAACTGCTTGTGGCTTAACATTCCAAGTCTCCATTGAAATAACAGTGGGCTTTTTGGTCATATGTATCCTGATATAAAATATAGTTACGGGTTATTTCACCAATATTTTCACCAGTTTGTTTTATGGCTCTCCATTGTGAAGACTGAGTTGTGATGTCTCTAAAGATTTCTGTGTTGCTTGGAGGAAATGTCTGAGGGTGTCATGGAAGTTTTCTAGTATGACTCATTGTAATACTGTTGAACATTTATAAACTATGTACGACTTATTGTACAGCTGAGTTATAGGTTCATAAAATCCATTGTAAATGGACTAAATATCAGAAATTGTATTTTAAATATAGTAACTAAATTAACTCTTAAAAATGTCACTGGTAGGTGGTATTCGGTAACTATTGAGAATTAGTGTACGAATATACATATAGTAAAGTATACAGTGCTGAAACGTGCTGAATTATACCTTATGAACAGTGTAGTATACATTTAATACGTTATTGTATTGAACCATACTATCAACAGAGATCTATCAGGAGCTTTAGGCAGTGTCTAAATCTTTATATTATATACACTGGATAAGTCTATAGATCTGACTTGCTGCTCCAGCTTTGTGTTGTACAATGTGTCACTCATATTATAACATTTTCAGAACATGTCCAAGTATTTCCAGAATGGGGTTTCAAGCATTGTGGTTTATTTATTTGCTGTGTGTTTATAAAAGGTGTTTATTGGCTGTGTGCATTTAGTGTATTTGGCTTGACGGCTTTGAAAGCAAAACCTTTTCAATTGTTGTATAAAGGAGAACTGCAGTTTATTTACCATTATTCTAAAATTGCATTAAATTATTATGACTGTCAAGGACATTATGTTTTATCCTTGGTTTGTGAGTCCATTTTTTGCAGAATTACACGAAACATTATGTATAGATTTTCATGAAATTTCTATGAGAGGTGGGGCTTTAGACAAGGAAATCTCCATTCGATTTTGGAGATAGCCAGATCAAATACTGCATCCAGAATTTTTTATTTATTTATTTTTAAAAAAATATTCTTTAACATTGTGAGATCGGACAATTTTTTGGAAGTGTTATATCACAGCAGGCTCAGCAGGGGATGCTGTGTAAATTCTTTTTTAAATTTTTTTTGGGGGGGGATTTTTCCCCATTTTCTCCCCTAATTTAGTCATATCCAATTCCCACCCATAAACTTTTGCCTTCCCTATCACACGACCACCACCGACCAGGGAGGGGTGTAAGCATGCACATGCCCCCTCCGTGACAT
>JAQMYF010000023.1:18680954-18702509 GCA_030014195.1 Neosilurus mollespiculum | reverse complement strand
CCTCATTCGCTCAGTGTTTGCTTTCAAGGAACGGAAACGTTTCCCTGACCGCAACAGAGAGAAGAGTCCATTGTTGCAACTAGAAACAAGAGACAGTCTTAAAGTAAGCAAGTGCCTAATTAAAGGGGTCCCTTTTATAGTTTTTAAAAAGACAACCCTGACCATGAAACAGTCCTGGGATAAGCTGAAGCATTCAGATTTTTTTTTTTTTTTTAATTTGTGTATGTTTTCCTGAGCCAAGGAATTTTCTGGTTTCTCTGTAACATGACTAGCTGCATTTTAGCCTTTGCTAAGAGGTTGTTTTTGTTAGCGTTGGCTTGTTTCGCTAGCAACTTTACACAAAAAATGTATGACTATATTTCCATGAATTTTTTTGGAGGGGTGACGTGTGGCCCGAATAACACATCATTAGGTTTTGGTGGTGATCCAGGTGACAGTTGAGATCTGGGAATTTTTTTTAAAGGGTTCTTAACCATTGAGAAATTGAGGCAAATTGCTTTCAACCTCATAAGTAAAGACTTCAGTACCTCCACAAAAATTACAGTACAACATCAACATAAGATCGATCATAAACCTTGTTTAAAGTTTGCTCACGATCCAAGTACCATTTTGGATTTGATGATCTGTAGCAGAAATTGAAAACAGGAAGGGAAATGAGCTGCCTGGGTGGAGGTTTGCATTCTCCGAGTGTTTGTATGTTGTTGTTTTTTTTTCTTATTAACTTCAAGAGGGAGGGAAAAAAAAGGTAGGAGGTATTAAGCGAAAGCTAGTTAACTCTTGCCAGCTGTATCTTTTTTCAATTCATTGTTACTTGGCAGCGTAACACACTCAGAGGAAAGGGCTGTCCACTGTTCCGCGCACATGAGCTCATAGACACCCACAGTTGACGAGCGGGGCTGTGATTGAGAGGAGAGGGAGTGAGAGAGTGAGTGAAAGAGTAACACCTTCACTTCCATTCAGGTTTTTTCGCTGTTCTGATGTTAGACTGTTTCCCCCAATTCAGTCTGATTCCTGACTCGATCCCAGAGCAGATCTCCTCATCCTACATGTGCTCTGGGTGCTTATGTGTTCACCAGACTTCCTTTTTAGCAAGTATGTCTAATTAAGTCGCATCCTTGTGTACATGTGTGAGACTTATTTCTGTGTCCTGTTTTTTCCCTTTCCTGTACCCCGTAAATAAAACATGATTGAAGTCTCGCTGTGCCTGAGGAGCGTGCTTCTGTTGAACGCTTGTTTGCGTGCCAGAAAAATAGCACAGCAGTACAGTAAGACCTGCTTTTAGAGAGCCTTCGCACATTCTTTAAAAGCTCCACGGTGCATTCCTGCCACCTCAAGCACAGATATCGCTTAAAACACACACACAGACACACACACACACACACACACACACACACACACACACACACACACAGAATCCTACACAAAGCCTGTACTTCCAGTTCAGCACACTGATGGTGTTGATGTGTGTCGTTTTGGGGAAGCTGTGGTTAAGGAAGGAAACGCTGATGCTAAGCATATTCAAATGTCTGTCTGCCCCCCTTCCCCCCTAAAAATGAAAGATAAAGCAGTGACTAATGTCTGATAAATGTCTTCCTTCCGTTTTTAGATGCCCTAAAATTCTGCCTTGTATTTTTCTATTAACTTTGTCCTCTTCAGCAGAAGCCCTAATAAAGGGGCCGGGAAAAGCTTAGTGTTGATAATTTTCTTTAGATATTTCTTTTAGCTGTTAGTAGCCTTGACGGTTGCACCTCGTAGGATTTTGGGGGATTTTATCAGTAAAAATGTAATGTAGAATCACATGGATCTACGAATTGCTGTTTTTGTGAGGTTTCATATAATGAGCCTTTTATATCTACATAGGGGACGGGTCAGAAGAGCCACCATGTTGCACCATTAAAGTAGCCCAGAACGGACAGTCTTCTTGAGCGCACCATGCGCGTTTCATGTGTTTTAATTTAAATTCAAATTTACTTGTCGCATACAAAATCATACACGGTACAATGTGTAATGAAATGCTTGTTAGGACTGTCCTATAGTTGAAGAAGAATAAAAAAACTATCAATATCAAGGAAAAAAGAAAAATAACAATAACTATTTGAAGGACACCAATAGTCAAAGGTTGAATATAAATATAAAAAGGTAAAATATAGAATATAGGCTCCCGAGTGGCGCATCGACAAGGTGAGTGACCATCAACCCGGAGATCGCAAGTTCGAATCCTGGTTGATGTGTAAAGTGTCACTCACAGCGATCACCAGACAATCATGGGCGTCTGTGAGCTCATTCGTATGAGGGGGCGGATAACGCTTTCCCTCCGAGTGTGTTAGGCCGCCACCAAATACGCATGCGCAGCAGTTCGAAAAAAGACTGGTGGCATCATTGCATGTCACGGAGGGGGCGTGTGCATGCTTATGCCCCTCCCTGGTCGGTGGTGGTCGTGTGATAGGGAAGGCAAAAGTTGATGGGTGGGAATTGGATACGACTAAATTAGGGGAAAAAATGTAAAAATAAATAAAAAAAGATTTTATAAGTAATGCGGTGTGTAAAGTCTCGGTGCAGTATGCACACAAGATGTTTTTTTTTTTTTTTCCTTTTTTTTTTTTGCAAAACTTTGTTTGCTTTGCCACTGAAAATTTGTTGCTAGGGCCAAGCACACATAAAGCATATAGTGATTGGCTTACCACCTGGATCCTAGAGGCTCTGGTTGCCTAGGTAACCCTCCTGTACATTTCCCAACACCAAATGCCAGCAAGTGAAACCATGAGCCATATCTGGCGAGTTTCAACACAACAGTAAATATCTCCAGTGTTTATGAATATATCCCTGCAGTTACAATACAAGTAACAATAAATACACAAATATTTAAAAATAAATAAATAAACACAAATTTATTAGTTTACAGATTGCACCGTTTACTGTAGAGGTTTCTAGTGAACACAGTGTTTGGCTTTAACACCGGTTCTTCCTGTCAAATGTCAAGTAAGTGTGAATAAATAATGTGCGCTAATGTAAAGCGCAGAACAGTCTTGTTTTATTAATACTTGGGAGATGCAGGATCAAAACAAAAAACCGTGACATGCTGTTTTTTGTCTTGTTTTTTTAAGTACAAGGAAAAAAATTATAAGTACTTTTAGATTTGTCCATTTATTTCAACATTTCAGTTTATTACCTTTGCTGTTTGGCGGGGAAGGCTGTGCTTTCATCAGTTTTTTTTGTTAGCAGGATTACACAAAATCTACTGAACTGTTTTTCTTCAAACTTGGTGAAGGAATGGGATATGGGTCTGGCGAGAACCAGTAACATTTTGGAGAAGATTACAATCCAGATCATGGAATTTATTAAAGGCTTTTCGTAAAGAATTTTTTTATGTTCGCAGGATTGTGCTACTGAACTACTGAACCCGATTTTCATCAAATACAGTGGAGGGTTAGGATCTGGGTCAGTGAAGAGCCTTGTGCATGGGACCATTAAAAACAAACAAACAAACAAACAAAAAAAAAAAACACAGAATTCCTGAAAAATTCCTATATTTAATATAGGGAAGACAGTTTATCTGATGCCCACTAGGGGGAGACATTTCATTATAACTAGGCCAAGTTATAATAATCCATTTATGCCTGGTGGAGGTACCCTGGCCTTTATGAGTGCCCCTTTATTTTGTTTATTATTTAGTTTATTTGATCATACAGGCAAAATCTCTATCTGTTATTAATGTGTTTGGTGGTAAAAGTGTGCATAGTATATACCTAATAAAAAGCTTATTTTATCAAAGTATCAGTGGCGGTGTATCGGTTTAGACAGTGGAGTTTCCTACACATTGTTTTCTGTTGCACAATTTAGTTTTTACATTTACAGCGTTTGGCAGACGTGTTTATCCAGAGCGACTTACTTACAATTATCATTATTATACATCTGAGCAATTGAGGCCTAAGGGCCCAACAGTGGTGATAGAACCACTGACTTTCGGGTCAGTAACCCATCGCCTTAACTACTAAGCCACCACTGCCCGGATTACTTAAGTACTAATGTATTAATCTGAATACTTTACAGACTGTTTTTGTAATAAAGTCTCCCTCACGCGGCGGATGCTCCACGCAGTATTCGACTTTTAAAACAAAAGCAAGTAAATAAAGTTTTCTGTATGGCGACGTCTTGTTCTGCTTCGTGGTGGTAATTGAAGATGACCAAGCAGAGGCTCTTTCATTTTAGTGATTTTTCCTGCCGGAGGAAGAGAGCACTGCTTTATCTTTTATATTTCTGCGGTCACGCTTCTATGCATCTCCTCAAAGTTGACCTCGATTAACCTTTTTTTTTTTTTTTTTTTTTTTTTTTTCCTGCCCTGTCATTGTGGCTTGTTATAATTTGAGCAAACAGACAGTCGCTTTCATGTTGAATTGGTCACTTTCTCTATCTCTCTCTATCTCTCTTTGCCTGTCTCTCTCTCTCTGTCTCTCTCTCTCTCTCTCTGCCTCTGACTCTCTCTCTCTCTCTCTCTGTCTCTCTGTCTCTCTCTCTCTCTGCCTCTCTCTCTCTCTCTCTCTCTCTCTGTCTCTCTCTCTGTCCCTCGCTCTCTTTGTGTGCATCCCTCTCTCCCTCTCCATCTTCATGGCTCACAAAAAACTGCTCAGTCGACGGTTGTCTGTAGACCTGCAGGGCATTTTAAATGGAACTTTGATCTCAGCCTCTGAACACACCCAAAGTTCCCAAGAAAAAGAGACAGTAGGGAAAAAGTGAGGTGAGCAGCACATTTGGATGTGCTGTAATGAACAAATTCCCACTGAGAACTCAGTAGATCTGACGTTCAGCAGCATATGATGGGCAAACACGTCATACACCGAAAGCTTTTCCTCCTTATATCGGACAGCATACAACATGTGGCAGTGATGTAACTGATTACGGCTACATTTTATGTCATGTAAGTACAACTACAATGTTTGTTATGGGGCGGCACAATGGCCTAGTGGTTAGTATGTCCGCCTCACAGCAAGAAGCTTCGAGTTCTGGGCTCTGCTTGGCCATTTCTGTGTGGTATTTGTATGTTCTCCCCATGCTTTTTTGGGTTTCCTCTGGGCAATCCGGTTTCCTCCCACTGTCCAAAGACATGCAAATTAAGCCAATAAATTGGTCTGTTTCAAATGGCCCTGTGATGTGAGTGTGAATGGTTGTGTGTGTTGTTCCTGCAATGGACTGGCAAGCTGTTCAGGGTGTACTCCGGCTCCAGCCTTACTGCAACCCTAGTAGGATTAAGCATGAATGAATAAATAAATTATTGAATATTTGTGATGGCCATGTACTACTTTGGTCATACTTAGAAATTTGAAAATGTCCTTCATGAAGGATACTTTAATTTACATCTTCCCTACAGTGCAATGTGGTGGTAGCATCGTACTCTGGGGATGAGCTTTCCATCCTTTAAAATCTTCTCATGGCTTTTGGTGAGAATTGAAGATTCTTAAGAACCTGGAGCATATCTACAAGAAAGAGTGGGTGAAAAATCACTTCCAAATTATGTGTAAAGCTGGTACAAACTGATCTCAACGGACTGAAAACTTTTATTCCACCAAAAAGTTGCTTTTATCAAGTATGCATTTGCAGGGGCTGATTATTTAAGCATTTTATTTATTTGTTTGTTTATTTATCCTTTAAGATCTGCTGACAAATTAAAAATTTTCAGTTGCAATAAAAAAAATATGTTTTTAATATCGGTTTTTGTCATTCCAGAAGGATCTGGTGCCTTTTAAGTGGGTTAAACACTTTTTCACGACACTATATATGGGAATTATACACCCATCCAACCAAAAAAAAAAGGTATTCACTATAATACTTATTTTTTATTTATTTATCATTTGTACTGCCTTTAGCCTTGATTATAATAGTTTTGACAAACTTAAGCAACATCACAACTAATATTTCCATCCGAGGTCTTGAATTGATGACAGAAAATTGAACCACTTCATAAAGTCTTCTTCAGCACATCCTAAAGACATTTATGGTTAAGATTAGGACTCTGTGGTTCATGTATAAAAATGATTCCTAATGCTCTCTGAAGCACTCTTTCACTATTTGAGCCCCAATTTTATATTCATGCCATGAGGGAAGAAGGACCATTGATGGGATAACCTGCTCATTCAGTACATTCATGTCACCACCTGACTTTATTTTATTGCCATACAGTGCTGTAATCAAGTCTAAAGGTAGTCTGCTATAGAGTGTACAACAATTTTGTATTATATATATATATATATATATATATATATATATGCCATATATTTTCCAATACTAAATAAGCATTCTGTTTTTTTCTTGCCCTGTTTACAAATCCTTTTGTCTCCTACGAAGTGGCGAGGCAGTCCATTGATCGGAGGGGTCATGGCAAGTCTTTATCAGAGAGACTCACTGCTTCTCTTTGGCATGAAATAATTTCAAAATAGGGAAAAGGTCACTTGTGAAATAAGGTCCGCTTCATTCTAAAGGAGGGGGGAAAAAAGCGGAATGACTTGATCAGGGTGTGACTTGAGTAAAGCACGCAGGAACCCGAGGCCCCAGTGGAGAGGACGAAGCGATCCGAAGATTGATTCCACCTTCGTCGCTGGCTTCTCTACTGTAATTCCCTCTAGCTGATCATTCATCTCGGTGCTATGCCGTGTGCATCTGATGCTTCTCTGTATGCAGTGGGGATTTCGCACGAGACCCTAGATCTTCTGCGCTGCAAGCCCCACTGGGCTCCAAGTGAAGAAGAATACACTTACAGGGAAACATCATTATCTGTGATTTGGCTTGGGACCTTCTTTCCAGAATTGTGTGTACGCAAAGTTGAGGTAATTTTTTTCCCCCATGCATGCAGCTCAGACAGCGAGGAAAAAGAGAATATGATTTGGGCCCGGCTGATGCTGCCGGGTCATTTATCAGCTGAATGCCTCGTCGCCTTTGGGGTTCGGTGTGAATATTTCCAGGTTGTCCCACTCAGAGGTTCTACCTTCATGGCTCTGGAAGAGAAGGCTTAGACTGAGAGAAGTTAGAACTCGGAAAATGAGGGAGATTTTATTTTTAAGTATAATGAGCACACATGCCGTTTAGACCTACCTCCTCTTTCAGACCAGTGAACTCCAGTCATACTGAATTTGCTCACTTCTTCATTACTCACTCACTGCCAGCTGACATTCGGGTGCCGAATGGATGAATTTGAAATTTTTCAAAAGTCAAAAATGGTGGGTCACAAAGGAGTTCGTTCATGCATCAACCAGATTTATACTTCAGTACTATACAGTGTAAGGTGATTTTCTCTGAGACACACTCCCATTATAAATGGAATGAGGTTTACTATTTATTTATGTGGGCATTTAACCTGAGGGTCCACATTCACCCTGAAATAAGAAATGAAAACTGATTGAATTTTTTAACTGTTTTCTCAACTATATGTTTTAATGTTTCAAAAATATAGACATAAGACAATAACAGTGAGTGTTTTATACCCATTATATTAGACCAGTTCACAATTTAAAGATTAAATATTTTCATGATTAATGATGTTATGCCTGTCTAGTGTGCACACTCATGGAAGTCAGAACCCATCCTGAATATGATGGCAGCATCTTTGTAGTATAAGGACACACCATCAATATGTCACAGTCTGTAATTGACTGATCAAAATTCCTAGGGTGATGGTATGACTACATCCATTCCTTTATATCCAGCATATAACCAACACTTATGCCTTTCCCAACCCTAAACCATGCGGGGTACTTTGTCATTTCTGACACTTGAACCATTCCAATACATTTATGGGTCCTGAGCTGTAAATCAGCCTGAGGCAAACATTAAGGGTGTCACGTCAGTAGTATGGGTCAACATGGAATGCATTTCTTTTTTTGTACCACAGAAGCACGATACACCTTTATATTCATATACTGCCCTGTTCAAGATTAGACTTTTCACCTTATTTCTTAAGAGAACTCAAGTGCGTTTATTAAGTGCAGCACAGAAAGGTTGGGTTCATTCAGGCTGAAAACAAGGCAATGAATATAAATACAAATGCATACATTTCATGCTCATATCCAGTTGTGAAGAAAATAAAGTGACTGTTACTAAAAATTTTCATATGGAGTGCATTTATCCTTGATCACAGCATGTGATCTCCATGGCATCGTTGCTCCAGTTGGTCCGGTCGAGGCTCAGCAACATTAATGTGGCAATAAAATGTTGTCAGCTGAAGAGCTGAATGTACTGAATGAGCACATCAATGCACTTTTTCTTCCCTGATGGCACGGATATAAAATGAAGACTCAAATAATGAGCGAGTAGTTGAGGGAGCATGAGGGATCATTTTCACATAAGTATTGGCTTCCCAGAGTCCTGCCCTTAACCCTATTGAAAGTTTTCGGGATGTGCTGGAGAAGACTTTTCTCCAGGATTACATGTCGTAAGCAAGGCTAACAACAACAAACCACTCCATAAAGTCTTCTCCAGCACACACCAAAGACTTTCAGTAGGTTCAGCTGGGATCAGTTACTTGGCAACTTGTCACCGAGGATATGGTTTGATTTGTGTTATATTGATTAGTCATGACGGTGAAGGAATGCTTCAGTTATGTTGGTTCAGAATTGCATCACTTCGGCTTTAATGTGCAATAAAAAGGATGGTAGAGGAGGTTTTCCTTGAGATATTGATATGATGACATGTATCCTCCCTTTGGGGATCTTTTAACAAATAGTGCATTGCTAGTGTTTAGTGTTCCTCAGTATAAAACTTCAAGAAAAAGGAAAATAGCAGGATTGAGTTATTTATATGCTTTGCATGGCCTGTGGAGAAATGCATGCATGTGCATTATTTTACTGCTTGCATACGTAAAAACACACGTAAACCTGACAGCTGTAGCAAAAAAAAAAAAAAAAAAGTAAATAAAAACTGATTCATTAACAGGGTCTACTAAGGATTTAGCGAAATAATATCTTTTTCAGATGTTAGCTTCAATGAATATGTAATTTGGAGCATACTTTAAAATACAAGTCTATAGAAATAAATAAATCTTTAACCTTTATTGATGATTTAATATCAGCCTAATAAAATCTTTTTACTTTTTATTATTAATGACAAATCGGGATGTCTGAATCCTACACAATAGATAAAAGCCTTGACTGTTACTGCAAAGTAAGTGCACACAATACTGACTAAAGGACTCACTGTTAAAACACTGCATTTCCATTCATTCCTAATTAGCAGACATGACCATGAGCATCGCTTCAGTGATTTAGTGATTAGGTTAAATAATGAAAAAATAGATATAAAAAATAATAATAATAGTATAAAAATGCCATGACTGGAAGGACAGGTATTTACTAATCTTTTATATATTGAAAATATAAATATCACTGAAATGCATGATGGGATGAAGGGGTAGGGGTGGGGGGTATTCGGTGTCCTGAGTAAGAAATATTAGACAGGGAGAGAGAGATTTTAAAACTGTTATTAAATAATAATTCATAGTGACACTGATGAGGGAGCGGAGAATCAGCTGCACCTTATCCGAGAGAGAGAGAGAGAGAGAGAGAGAGAGAGAGAGAGAGAGAGAGCACAACTCATTGACATTTAAGATGCATATCCAGTCAACCCTTATTATATACTATATAGTAAGACAATGAGAAAGCTTTATGAAAAATAAGTTTATATTGATCACACAGAGAGAGAGAGAGAGAGAGAGAGAGAGAGAGAGAGAGAGAGAGAGAATCTCTGCATCTTGCCTGCAATAAATGGGCCTGGCATTCAATCAGTTCACTAATCATGCACTAAGCACTCATTATAAATCTGCTGCTGCTGCTGCTGCTGCTTTCGCCGGCAGTTCATTTGAGAAGCCAAGATGCATTAGATCATCATGCTTACATAACACAACTTATGTAATGGTGCACAGAAAAGCCCTCTTAGGCTTACACTGGGATTGTACAGCGTGATATTCTATGGAGAGGTTCATGACTATATTTCTTTGTGGATGGAGGGCTGAAGGACGTGCGAGGGATACTGTAAAAAAACAACAACAACAACAACAAAAAAACTATAACAGCATGTGTTTTAAGGAGCAAAATTTCACCTTAACAATGAATAAAACTGAATAAAACATCTTTGTCTTGTATTCGGATGTGTATACACTCATTATTATTTTTTTCATTTAAGAATGCTTTCACTGCAGGATGGGTCCTTCCAAGTTGGGACTTCAGACACCAGGCAAGACTCATTCTTAGCATTTTGGAATGCAAAAATAGAACTGTCTTCCACTTTCAATGAGTATCTTCTCACAACCTGCTAGCTATGCATTCTATTTGTGTGCCAGACTTCATGCATAGTCCGGGAACTGTAGACAGAAAACAAAGAAAGTGGCTCAGTGCAAACAACAAAACACAATTCCAGGCAATCAGCAAAACAGGAGGCGTTGGTGCTGTGCAGGAGCAAAAATTCCCCTATTGCTGATTAATTAGAGGGCTGATGGGAGAGTCGTTGTTAATGTTGCTGTCATCATAATGCGAGTCCATAAATTTAGGGGGAAGAGGTTATGAAGGAGCAATGAAGACAAGTGTTTGTTTAGTTACATTTAACTGTCAACAATCTTTCTCCAAAATCCTCTTTAAGACATTGCAAAGCACCCATAGTGTACATATTGTCCATACGGAGCACTCTGGATGCCATAAGAAAGACAAAAATAGCACTTGGTAATTAAATCAGAGCAAATATTAAACACTCAATCCATAAGACAATGAAAAAATTGCTTTTGGGGCCGTTCTTAGATTCTAACATGATTTTAATTGACTTCTTTATTAAATGTGGGTGCATTTGGAGGGTAATGTAGTTAATCCTATAGTTAAAACCACAGATGTTGCTTGTGTCAAGTGTAAAACTAATATTCACTCAACAACCATTTTATTTAAGAGGGAGCAACAGTTCTGTGTGAGAAAACACCTTGTTGATCAAGGAAAAAGGCACGGCATGGGGCCAAGCTGAAAGAATGGCTACAGTCACACAAATTACCACTCTTTACAAGGTGAGCAGAAAAGCATTTCAGTACATCCAACCTTGAAGATGATGTGCTAAACACAAACGCACACCCACTCTTGGACAGGAAGTTGGTGCTGCAGCAGGAACAGGCTATCATTCATTGTCATTCAATCATTCATCCTCAGACTCGATGGGTATCACTGAATAGTTATTTATTTATTTATTTTTACGTATTATATTACATAGTGATATCCACCTTGCCTTTGGTGAATAATTGTAATATTCAGTATATGCCATTCTTTTTCAGTAAACAGAAATCACAAATAGAGTGTTTCTGAAAACTTGAACTGAAATTTACTTTCAGTGTAAATGCAGAATTTTTTTTTTAAATGTTGGATTCACTCAACAATCGTTAGGTTTTCAAACTGAGAATAATCTTTAAGCAGGTAATTTATAAGTGGAAATACTTTTAACAGACAGTGACAGATTAACTCACTCATTTGCCAAGCCACTTAATCCCATTAGAGTCGCTGGGACGGGGAATCTCAGCCAACCCAGGGTGAGGCAGGGTACACCCTGAAAAGCTCACCAGACCATCAGGGGTAAAACACACACACCATTCACACTCACACCTAGGGGCAATTTGAAAAAGCCAGTTAGCCTAATGTGCATGTCTTTGGACTGTGGGAAAAAAACCTGAGAACCTG
Source organism: Neosilurus mollespiculum (assembly GCA_030014195.1). NCBI lineage: Eukaryota > Metazoa > Chordata > Actinopteri > Siluriformes > Plotosidae > Neosilurus > Neosilurus mollespiculum. The sequence continues at coordinate 18,690,822 of JAQMYF010000023.1, read as the reverse complement.
GAGGAAACCCACACAAGAATGAGAATAACATGTAAACCCCATACAGAAATGCCTGTGCCTGGGACTCGGACCCAGGACCTTCTTGGTGTGAGGCTGACGTGCTCATCCCTACACCTCTGCGTCACCCCAGTGAAGCATTAAGATTTATTTAATGCAAACCCTACAAATACTGTATGTCAGACAGGCAGTGGGTAATAATTACTAAACTCATCCATCGTATTTGTATTCATACACTTTTTCTGATTCAGCTGCACTGCCGAACCTTATTGTTCCATCGATTCAGTGAGGGACAAACAAAGCCCTGTAGAGGAGACAGAATCAAATACAAATGCTAACATTGCCTTTTCCCTGAAGGCTGTTTGGCAATAAAAGCGGAGGCCTGATTTTGATTCAGATAGCAAGCTCGTCTGTATTGCTCCGTGCTCCTCAGCCCTGCTTTACAACGACGGACGGACGCGTGCTGATCTTCCCGTGGTTCTCTGGGATTCTGGGCTATTTCCTCTGCCTGCCAGAAACAACACTGTGCATCATATTTTTGTGTTATTCCCTCCCTGTGTTGATTTGGGTGGAAATGAATGTTGGGAAAAGGATTTGCAGAGACATCCTGTAGCCGAGCTGTGTAGAAAAGAGGACACGCTAGATTTATTTCTTTTTCATTTTTATTTGTACTCAACTGATAGTGCAGGAAAAAAGATCTAAGTTCACTTACTGGCTTAAAATTATCACGTTTATACATTTAGCTTCCTGGGAGGTTTATTCAAGTTAAAAGATAAAAGTTTGCATCCCCAAATAATTTGGAAATGTAAGTGTATTATTGTAAAGGAAAACGAAGGAGATTTCCATCACTCTAATAGTCTCCAGGTTTGATCTGAAGAAGATATACAGCATTGGACATGTCTCAAGTGATGTGTAGGAAGTGTACGGGGGTTTGATGTTACAGGAACATTCAAAAGCTTCTAACAGGATACAAAAGGCCCAGTTGTAAAAGCGTTGTAAATTGTGGACGTGCAAGTCACAGTAGACACTGTTTTTTTCCCAGTAGTAACATCTCCAGTCATGCTGCTTTGATGAATTGGTTTCCCAAATGACTGTAAAGTAAATTTAAATGAGTTAATAATATAAGGGTAATGGTCCAAAGAGGAACTATCAGCAAATTAAAACTTATTATATTACAGCACTGCTGTATGCTCAGTTCAGTGTGGTCAGTAGGTCTGGATTAATTTTCTATAACAGCACCTCTGATAATTGTACATAGTTGTTATAATATGCTCGGGAAAATGTATACAGTGACTGGCAAGAACTCCACATTACAGGTTTTTACAACGTCTGGAATTATCGATATGATTAAGCATTATCTGAGGTGAAATCTATTTCAATTGTCTGATCATTTATTTACTTATTTATTTAGTTTGTGAAAAGTCCCCAGTCTTTAAAATGAAGCTGTTTGATGAAATTGGAACATCCTAAATATAAATTGCTTCTCAATTTTTTTTGGTAATATGACAAAGTATTTCAGGTTAAAGAGGAAAAAAGAGGCTGGATAAATTGTAAATTAAAGAGAAATGACTAGTATTGGAACCTGCTGTGGTATAAAAGAATAAATTAATGGGATAAAATAATTGGGACTTTCTTTTTGTTATTGAAAAAAAAAACCTCCCTCCTGTCATTACCTCACATTAAAATGTATTTATTTATTTGTTTGTTTGCCTTTTGTTTTTCTTTTTTAGTCGCTCCTAAGGAAGCCTGCCTTTTCATTTTATTTTGGAGATGGATGAAATTGGGCAAAGTGGGACCCCATCAGTCTTCGTCTTTGTTGTTTAAACGGTGTGCTGCATGGATCAATTTGACATTGCATAAAAGTCATCTGATCCTTTTTTTTTTTTTTTAAATAAATGGAACACTGATTAATAATTCATTCATGCATTGATTTGGTTTGACCTTTTTGTCTCTGAGCAGGTCAATTATCTTATGTAGAAAGAGGACAGGGTGAAGATATGTAAATAGAAGCATTCCCTGGGTTCTATTAATGTTCCATCACTCCCATTCATCATAATTATGGGCATGGAAAGATGAAAAAGTTTGTCACTGGACACTGACAGCTCACTGTTTACTTAACTATTAATGCTGACTTCAATAATACCCAGCAGTGGAGTAATTATAAACAGGTTCATGATTGTGTCTGAGATGAGACTTGTAATGGAGTGGAGCTGTCAGGAGGTCTATTGGCCAGCCAGACAGTGAGAGAGTCCACGGAGGATCTTTGCTTCATGAAAGCAAAACCAGAAGGAGTTCGAGTTCAAGGAGTTCAAGTCACTGCCTTCCTGGAGTACAAAAAGCAAGTGAGGCATTCTGGATGAGCACCAGTTGCTTTGAGTTTCATGACAAAAACATTTTTCTCTCCCCAATGTCATAAGACCAATTGTATCAGTGTGAAATTGTGGCATGAAAATAAAAACATGAGTGGAATGTGAAAAGATTGATTCTGAAATTAGCTCCGTAATGAATCATCTCAGTTACACACGTCTGCTAGATGAGAGCTAGGAGAGTATTGGCTTCCAGCATATTTAATGAAAGTGTGGCGTCATAGACCTCATTAATGAACAAGACGCCGCCGTGCTGTCCCTTGGCGATCATGTTGACCAATTCTCAAGATCCAGTTGTTAATGTGTCATACTCCATATTCTAATTTACAGATGTTCTTTATGAAGATGCACTCGATAACATGAAAGATAAAATTCATTATGTGCTGCTTCTGCCTATCTCATCTGATGTCCATCATAGCTGTGGGCAAATTCTGAGAAAAGAAAGAAAAATATGTTGCCTTGGCCAAAATTAGGCTATTATCTCAGTAATATGACACCTTTGAGCTCAGTGGTTAAACACAGCCTTGATTCAGTGTGGTATGGATTCCTCAAGGTCTTAATCCTGTGAGAATCTGATTCATCCTGAAATCCTGTGGCTCTCCTGTTCCATTAATTCCCAAAGTTGCTTTAAAGGATTCTGAGCCAGAGACAGAGAAGGTCTTTGAAGACCTTTGAACTCATGTCAAGCCAGTGTGAGACCACGTTTGTTTAGTGACATGGTGCATTATCATGCTTAAATTTGCCATTAGAAGATTTGGTTAATCGCGGCCATGAAGGGATGCAGCAGTACTCGAATAGGCTGAATTCTGAATTCCAAGAAAACATTCCCCACAACACTACACAACCTCCACCAGCCTAAAGTACTGACACAAGGCAGATTCAGACCTTGTCACCACATTCATGTCCATCATTCCAGGCAATATATATGCTGTATATCCTCAATAACCTGGCCTCTCTACTCACTGTATCTTCAAATTCTTGTTCATGGAAGAAAAGTGTGGAACCTAATGCAATTTTTTTTGGTGTTGTCTCCAACCCTCTTCAAAGTTTGATTAGTTGTGTATTCTGGGATTTTTTTTCTGTTTACCCCAGCTATAAAAATGGTTATATGAGCTCCCATGACGTTATTGTGTAGGAATGGAAACTGATGGGTTTTTTTTCTGTTGTAAAGCATCTAACTCAAGGTTTGCCATGTAGTAGAATTTGGGGTTATTTTCTTTTCACCACATTTTCTTTCTGTACATCACGATGTACATGTCAGTGAAGGTACTGCTACTTCATGTGAAGAGATATAGGTGTGTTGGTGTATCCATGGGAAAATTAGTTTGTAATGATATGAACACCCTGGTATGAGATGTTATATAAGATAAGTAAGAGCAGTGACTGCTGTATTTATTCTAATATATGTTTCCAACATCTAGTCTCCATCCTCCAGACAAAAATTAAGCATGTCTTGTTCACAACAAAAATTGTGTAAATATTTAATAGTAAATTCTTTACTATTAAAAGTGCACTACAGAGTATTTACAAAATAATAATTCTCAAACATATATCAGTATTTGCTGAATAATATTTCTTTTATACACAGGAGGAGCCATAGTGTATCTGCGATGAAATATCCTACACAAAAAACATTTCTAACTATTTCAGCCTGAACTCACCATGTCAGCAGTTGGAAAAATACAGCATTGCTGTCAGAGAGGGATATTTGTCATCCGCTTTTTGGCTCTGAATAAACACATTTATGTGGAGTGCTGAGCCAAGCTTAGCTAGAATTGTTTTTATGGGATTTTATATGAATGTCTTCACAGGTTGGTGCTTAGCAGAAAAAAAAAGAGAGGCAGAACAATGCAGACTGGACAAAACCATCAGGATCCTAGCAAACTCACTCACATATTATTTCTCTACAGCTTTCTGTCGCTTCCTCCACACATTCACTCTGCCAGCTACCTGACTAGTCAGTATTCACTGAAACGATGCAGGACATTTTAATTACACACACACACACACACACACACACACAGAGTGGAAACATGTTTGCTCCATCTACTGGTAGGACCAGAAACGCCTCTTCAGCTGCTAAGCAAGCTGAAAGTGATGTTTATAATGGATTTGTTGTTTATTTCTTCGTTATTACACCTGACTGAACAAAAAGTCTAACCCAACACATTGGGGAGACAAAGTCCTTAATATGCCTATCAGATATTATAAACACAGACATGCTGGTTTTCAGCCTCTTTATATTGAATGTAGTCTTTCATATTTAGTTTTAGCATCAGTTCTTTAAAAAAGAACATTTTGCCATGAATAATAAAATACAAGAAATACGGATTTATCATGTAAAAACTCAATAATGGTATACAGTGTGTGTGTGTGTGTATATGTGGGATGTGCTGGCCAAAAACATCAGATCCATGAATGACCCACCTCAAAATTTACAGGAATCAAATGATCTGCCGCTAATATCATTGTTCCAGATACCCCCAAAACACCTACAGGGGTCTTCTGTGTGTGTGTTCTGGCTTATTAGTGCATACTTATTATCTATACTGCTTATCCGTCAGGTTTGCGGGGAAAGCTGGAGCCAATTCCAGATGACTTTGGGCCATACACTCTGAACAGGTCACTGTTAAAACTATTCAAGCTTACATTCACAACTATGGCTGAGAACATTTATAGTAGCCAGCTGACCAAATGTGGATATCTCTGGACTGTTGAAGAAAACCCATGCAAAAATGCAAACTTCACTCAAAAAGGCTTTATGTATATATGTTTTTTTTTATATTTTTAAACAAAGCATTCACCTACTCGGCCATACCTATGCCACTGGTAATGTAGCAAGTAGGCTTCTTATGGGTACTTTACAGTCACATTTATGACATTTAGAAGATGCCCTTAACCAGGGCAACTTACATTTTTTATCACCTTTATACAACTGAGTGGCCCTGCAATGGCCTGGCGAGCTGTTCAGGGTGTAACCCGCCCTCGCCCAGAATCGGCTGAGATGGGTGACAGTCTCCCCGCGACCCTAATTAGGATTAAGCGGCTTAGAAAATTAATGAATAAATGAATACAACTGAGCAGTTGAGGGTTAAGAGCCTTGCTTGGTGGTAATGGGACTTGAACCCCTTGGGCTCAAGTTGGAAATGGGACTTTATCCACTGAGCCTTCACTGCCCTCATAGCAAATAATAATTACCCATTTAATCAGTGGGTCTGTATTACTTTGTTTTTTGGGATATTCACTTTCAAATTTAACATGGGGAAGTTTATCTCCAAAAACTTTGTAACTTTGTTCTGACCTTTACTTTTGACCTTGACATTTCAAAATCTAACCAAATCTGGGACTCAAGTAGGGTAGTATACTCACCAAGTGTGTTGAAAATCCTTTTATAGGTGTGGTCAGGATTTTGTTCACAGACAAACTCTGCCAAAACACAGTTCTGTTGCAGAGGTAATAAATTAATAAATGCACATATAAAAGAACAAATGATAAATAAATAAATAAATAAATACATTTACAACAATAAGAATGATACAAAACCATTAAACCCAGCATTGCATCTGCTTTTTGACCATTTCATCATGACTAAACTCTGTAGGCGTTACGGCAGCCAGTTTTGTGTGTGCTTTCAGCATATAAGCAGAGGAAAGAAGGCTGCAACTGGCTGCCATCACCACACTGAAAACAAATTGCTTTCTTTCCGGGGATTCTGGGAGGGTTTGGGAGTGCCGAGTGTGGATCAGAGCGCGTAAAGGATGTGTAATGGGTTCCATGCTTGTGAAATCATAAACAGGATGGAAGCGACCCGAAAGCCCAGAAACGCTCTCAGCCACTCTCAGTAAAGGCGTTACGCTTTAAAGCTCCACTATTCCCCAGATGGATTGCATACACGCCACACTAAACTCTGCACTCCGACTGCCAGCAGTCTCTCTCTCTCATCCCCCCCCCCCCTCTCTCTCTCTCATCCATCTTTCCAAAAAACTGAAACGTATTTACCATCACCAAATCTCTATTGCTCTTGTGTTGCTCTTTTCCTCACCTGGAGCCTCAAACACAGCCTCACCATCATCTCGCACTCAGAACTGAACCAGAATATTTTTTAGACGTCAAACTTAAGAAAAAAGGGATAAAATGTGCAATCAGTGCAATCAGTGTCATTCACTTTAGTGCATTTTTGAGTAATGGTATTATCAGAATAATTGGCAACAGCTTGTGTGCACTTATTCATAATCAAAACTGTTTAATCTTACTATTGGTCATTGTTGTAGTGTAAGAAGCATTGGCATGGTTCTAGTTAAAAGTGTAAAACTTTCTGGGTTTCATAAAACTAAAACCGAAAAACGGCATGAAGTCCATGTTACAAAGCTCTCTAAAGTATTGACCAGGTGTTGTAGCACAAGAAGGAAGAGAAGCTAAAAGCATGTAGTTTTTTAGCTTTTTATGCTGCCCGGCCACTTAATAAATCCCAATACATCCCATGAAAAATGCTTTAGTCCCTTAAAAAGGAAAGCTGGTAAGGTTTTTTCTAATGCCTTTGACTCAACAGAGTGTGCATTTTGCATCTTACCAGGACTCATCGCTTGTCATGATATTGAATAAGAAAGCTAAAGAGCTCTAGAGTTCATGTATTATAGTTATGAAACCATTATGACTAACTTTAAGCAACCTTAAAGGTCTGATGATGGACATGAAGCTATCACGCATATACACAGGAACACACTCACCCAGAAATAAGTACAGCAGCATTTGTCTCATAGGAACAGAAAGCATGATAAACAGATAAGTTTAGATTCTGAGAATGTTTTCTTACTTCGTTTTGAAATATCAGTGATCAAGCAGAGTAGCACACTCTGTTCATGCTTGGTTAACTGCTATTAAATTTCATGTACATCTTGTCCTAAAAAACATCTTATTCTTGAAAATAAAAAAATATGTTCTTACCATCAAATATTTTCATTAAAAATTTTGTTGCTGGCGGCACAGTGGCACAGTGGTTAGCGTGTCTGCCTCAAGGCTAGAAGGACTGAATTCGATTCCCAGGCTCGGGCGTTGCTGTGTAGGGTGTGTATGTTCTCCCCATGCTTACGTGGGTTTCCTCCGGGTACTATGGTTTCCTCTCACAGTCTGAAATATGAACAGTAATCTAATTTGCTGTTTCAAATCGCCCTCTAGGTGTGCATGTGAGTGGGAAAGGTTGTATGTGTTTTGGCCCTGCGATGGTCTGCCGAGCTGTTCAGGGTGTACCCCGCCTTTGCCCAAATTTGCCTGAGATGGGTCCCCTCGACCATATTTTATTATTATTTCCTGTTTTCTGGGTTCCTCCATAGTTCTCCACAACCTTCAATCTCTTCCATTTTCCACATTTACCACAATCCCTTCATCTTTTTTTCATGCCATTACTTGTTTTTTTTTTTTTGAGTTGAAATGTTTCTCTTACCCCCTGATGCACACACATACAGAGGAGAATTAACAGACTGTTGTTGCATGAAGCACAAAACTATCTTGTCTGTCATATAGCTCGCAAAAGTCTATCATAAAACATTTCACGCTGTTCATGCACAAAAATTGATGGGCTACCTAGAGGTTACACCGATTACACTACAAAACACACACACACACACACACACACACACACACACACACACACACACAAAATAATGTTACTAAAACAAAATGTTTTAGTAACGTTATTTCTCCACCCATGAACACAAAGTGGTGGTTCAGCTGGTTAGCATTCACAAGGATTGTCATGACATCACAATAAAGTGCACTATATAACATTATCAACACACAAAATAAGTCTTATGATGATGTATAAGAATAATTTAAATCTGCCTTTTTTCCTTAAGAGCACAAACATGCGATACTATCCTAAGAGAATTCTCATTACTATAAGAAAAAAATAAAATAAAAGCACCTTTAAGTCTAAATAATCCCAAATCAGAGCAGCCATGTTTAGAATGATTTGTTTTCATGACTTGATGCTCAGGGCTTCTGTATTATTGCGCTGCATTCTGCAAAACCCCCAAATAAAACACTTTAGGCAAATAAGCAATGAAGATAACATGGATACCAACAGTTAAACATGACTTTTTATGAATCATGAGAGGGAGAGTTTAGCCCTGCGTGTCTATTTTGCTTACAGTGATGCTACTTACTGGCACCTTCCAACTTTTCCCTAGTTTCCATATGTTTTATTCATCCATGACTGATGAAAATGGATCGTTTTAACAAATGCCATATGCTAGTGATGCCGGTGGTGTTTGTCTTGTTGTACGGCTCTCAGTCCGTCGATTGGGTCAGTTTTAAATCACTAACAATACTGTTCATGGAAGCTACAATTCTCTGATGCCATCTGTCAATTTATGGACATGTGTAAAGTCTTATTTTATGAAGCCATCTGCAGTGCAATTAGCAATTTTATTCACAGGCTGGAACAGAATTTCAGCATGACAGGTCACTATGGTAGAGTCCTTCATCTTCCACCATGTTCTATATTCATTGTAAGTGCAATGAGAAGTTCAAATTCAAAATAAATCAAGTTTTTATTCCATACTTAATTTTTTCACCCCTTTTTGAAATACCCCTTTTATATGATCGATTTTTTTGGTTATTTACTTGTAAACATTCCCAGTTCAGCGTGTCTGCTGTTTATCAAGAAAATGCTTACACATGTGCATTTATTTTTTTATTAAGCCAATGAGCCAAACCTCATTTTTAGTCTGAATTGGTGCCTAACTGTTTCTTGTCACTAATTTGTTCCCATAAACACAAAATACAAACCTCGGAAAGCAGCATTTGACAAATGGGCTGTCAGATTTTCTTTGACTGCCTTTCAAGCCCAGAATTTACGTATCTCCAAACAGGAGTATCACATATAAAACTTGTTTATATGAATTGTGCAGACAGCGCTTTGTGTTGTTATCTGGCGTTCCACACGTCTGACAGACCTGAAGTTCAAACTGTGCTTTAGAAGCTGAGAGAATACATGACTCCACAAATAGCATGGAGCACAGTTGTCGCCCCAAGCAAGAAACAAATATGGATCTTCAATGAAGGTTTTTTCCCTTACCGTTTTATTTTTCATACATTTAAGTATGATTTACTTAGTCTAGCCCAAAAAACAGGTAATAGACTAAATAGTAATTAAATAATACCTAATAAATACGTAGACAAACAAACAAAAATAAATAAATAAATGAAGAGTTGAACATTAGGCAGCCATGGCCTAGTGGTTAGAGAAGCTAGTTTGGACTCGAAAGGTTGCTAGTGCAATTCCCGAAGCAGCAGGAAAAGTACATGTGGGCAGGGGGAGTGAGTAGCACGTACCCCTTTAAATACAGAACCTTATTTCCCTTGTGGGATAAAAACAGTATATTTGAACATGCAGAAGCAATAATTTTATATATATATATATATATATATATAAATCCCCTGATGAGTGGGCAACCACGAAACAAGCTTGTCGGGATGAAATTGTAGTACTGTTATTTTTTCCCACA
>JAQMYF010000023.1:18659681-18676784 GCA_030014195.1 Neosilurus mollespiculum | reverse complement strand
TCGCCTGATCTTTGTGAATATTTAAACATTATTTTTAGTCTTCCATTTTGGATTTGTTTGCCTGAACATCAACAAACCTTCCTGCAGTTTCATCTAATGACCATGCCACTATATCAGCGCATATAAGACATTTGAGGGAACAACAACAACGGTGTTTGGATAAGTTCTGTGTGAAAGTTAATCAGACAAAGGGGCATTGGTGATTCAGACTCTGGGTGCTGATCAGAAGGTTGGGGGTTCAAGCCCAAGTACCTTTAAGCTGCCATTGCTGCGCTGTTAATCAACATCCTTAACCCTCAACTGCTCAGTTTTAGAAATGAGACATGAATGTAAATTGCTTTGGATAGGGGTGTCTGCCGAATACCATAAATGCAGATTATTTACCAATGCAGTGTCCCAGGTGCTCCTAACTTGCTCTGTTCCAGTCAATTTGCTCATCTCCCATTTGATGGTGAGACTCCCTGGTGTAAAGGGATTTTTATGCAACGCTGACTGTATTCTGCTTGTCCAGTGGGGATCACAGATAAACAGAAGATTAGATAGTTCCTCAGATTACACATCAATGAAGCTGTGAAATGGGTGCCAAATGTGGCAATTCTTTGACTTCCTATTACTACTCACTTTTAGTAAATTATTATTATTATTATATCTCAGCCCTGATTGACTTCAGAGCAGCTGGCAACTTCACTTATACCATGACACCATGCTGAAACTCCAACTTACCTCACAGAATTTCCAGCATCTCCTGAAAATCATGGCCAGTGATATAGGACTGGTATTGTCATTTTCTTCATTGTCCAAACTCCATATGCTTCAAGTCAGCTCACTGCACTATGAGTCCATCCCCTTCTTTTTCCTACCAAACATCTTGTGGTATTGGGGTTCCCCCAGATTCAGCAAAACAACCCCACACCTCCTGCCATTTCAGTGATAACAAACATTGTTACAGCAATTCCTCTACATCAATGTTCTAACCACAATGGTGAAGAGTTTTAAGTTCTCACCAGTGTCATCACAGAGGTCTACCAGGAACTCATTGAGGACTTTAATAAAAATCATAGCAGGTGGTGTGCCACCCCACAGACAATATGACTGTGCTATTGATCTTTTCCCAGGTACCATTAGCATGTGTCTATTATCCATTACTAAAAACAGGCTACGGAGGACTATGTGCAAATGGCCATTCAGCAGGGGTATATCCACCTCCCACTTCTCTGGCTTCTGCTGTGTTTTTCTTTTTGGAGAACAATGGATGAAGTCTTCTGCCTTGTACTGACTACAGTGGTTTGAAGATCACTGTCAAGTATCCCTATCCCCTGCCTTTAGTTTTCTCAGCCTTGGGAGGCACGACGACACAGGCAAAGTATTCACTACGCTGGATCTATGTAGTGAATCTAACCTGGAGCTCAACAGGCTTTAACACCACTTCTGGCAACAAGTACTGCATCATACCATATTGGTTCTTTTGCACCTGCTCAGTCTTTCAGGGTTTAATTAACAACATGCTGAGAGACATGCTGGGAAAAGTTTGTCATTACTTATATTGATGACATTATGATCTACTCATTCTCCCCTGACAGCCATATAACTTATGGGAAGAAAGTCTTGTCACGTCTTCTCGAAAAATCAGCTCTTTTTCAAAGTAGTAAAATGTGACTTCCACATCAGCAAGATTTTATTCTTGGGTTTTATTATCAGTCCAGATGTGGTTGCTATGGATGAAATAAAAGTGGCTACAGTAACTACATGGCCAACTCCCACAACTGTGAAAGAGCACCAACATTTCCTCAGCTTACTGCAATTGCATCCAATTACTATCTGCATTTTTGACAGAAGCAAGTAGGTTCCTGTTACCACTCGTTTTTTAGTGGCTATAAAGTAATTCCTGCACTTTTTCTTGAAGCCAATAAGAAAAACTAATATGGAAACTGGGGAAGCTTTAAATCATCTCTCTCTGTTACAAGGCACTGATACTGGAGACTCCTTCCATAAGGACTTGAGAAATGGCAGTTTATGGACTGCAGTGACTTAAATGACTAGAAAGTGTCTTGTATCTTGACAGTTCCACACCAGTAACCATCGCTCTCTATATCACACATGCCTTTCAGTCGCATGGCGAGTTTTCTTGGCAAAATCTTTTCCAGGTTTTTCGCAAACCCACTTTGGGATTTGTCACAGTTGCATGGCTGGGCCATTCACACTCACATTCACATCTAAGGGCAATTTGGAATAGCCATTTAAACTAATGTACATGTTGTAAGACTGTGAGAGGAGACCAAAGCACCTGGAGGAAGCCAACACAAATACAGGGAAACATGTAAACTCCACACAGAAACACCCTCACTGGGAACAGGCCTCAAACCCAGGGCCCTCTTTGTGTGAGGTGAGAGTGCTAACCACTACATCAAGTCAATAAAAGAATAAAATGGACATGTCATTTTTTTAAATAAATTGCAAGCACTGACAAATGCAGTCAAGGATCAACAAAGATATGGCTTAGATCTCTAATATTGTTGCTATAGTGATAGAGGACATAGCTGAGATTTTCTTTGCGTAAGCATCAACTTTCCACCCTGCCAATAAGCCAAAGAGCTCCTGATCTGAGGCTGCACCTCTACAGAGAGGTTTCATGTCCTACCTTTCACCTACTTTTCCCCTGTCAACAAACAAGCTGAGCTGTTTAATGGAAACGTCAGGAGGCGAATGTGTTTTGTTGTCCAGAGAGCCTGCTAAGCCTCCGGCTCTATCCGTGTCGGAGCTAAGACGCATAACCTCTTGTTCTATCGAGACACAAGGAGTGATGAGGGGAAAGTGTTCTCTGCCAAGGGTGAGATTTCAACCCCTATGACTCTATTATGGTGCTTTTGAGTGTAGCCAAGGCCCATATTCAGCAATAAAGACAAAGATGTGGAAGTATATTTCATTGAGCGTAAACAGAAACTTGTGCCTCCACTCCAAGCCGTCACCAGTTTTTAAAGCATAACACATAACTTATATATAATTTTTTTTTTTTTATTAAAATTTTCTATATTAGCAAGTTAGTACAAAAACACTTTAGATTCCAAACATTAGTTTTACAGCATAAAATGAAATGTTACATAAAAAATGGTAGTACAGCATGTCAGTAAAGAAAGCAGTATATTACGTATAAGAGACCACTTTTCAGACAAAAATATCATTAAGGCTGCTGCAATTTACATGCAAATAAAGAATCAAGTGTGACAGTCAACACTTCCAGGAGAACTGGGGCTGGTTCTATAAGATACCCGGTAGATGCGGTACTTGTAAAACTGCACAAACTCTACCTGATGCTATTCTATTTCATCACACCTAATATTGTTTAAGTTTCATTTATTACTGTTTACTGTGCTTTATAGAATTTTTATGTAGAGATCTTTAATTTCATGTCATTATTTATGTGTAAATAAAAGGCATCTTTTTTATTGTTCTACACCATTCCTTTATGTACAGTGTCTTACGTATCTTATAGAATTAGCTTATCCACTCAGAATAATACCTATTATTATTAATTCAAAATATTTTCACATATCTGATTGGTGGAAAGCCATCAGCTAATTCATGGTATTCTTTTACAAGCTGAATTATTGAATCATTGCCACTGGATAGGTTTAATGATTAATGCATGATTGGCATGCACAACATAGTAGCATGACTGTCTACTTAAAAAAAATATTGAATGAATAATTAAACAATTAAACAATTCAGCTTTAGAATGAATTGGATAATTGTACTCATTCATTTTCTGAACCGCTTAATCCTAATTAGGGTCATGGAGAGGCTGGCACCCATGTCAGCCGACCCTGGTCGAGGGCGAGTATACCCTGGACAATTCGCCAGACCATCGCGGGACAGAAACACGCTGAGACCAACCCAATGGTCTACTCTTTACAAACGACAGCAATAGTTCTTTTACATGCCTCTCACCACAGAAAATGAGAGACATGGCTGGCCTTTGATTACCCAGTTAGCTGCACTGGGGGGACAGCAGTGACTTGGTGATAGAACCCCCCAACCTTCAGATCAGTAAGCCAGCACCCTACCACTAGGCTACCACTGCCCCTGAGAATTATTCTGTTATTGTCAATTTTCTATACCATACTTCACCTTATTCAATAAATGCCTAATATCTCCTAGATAGCGAGCCAATCAGATCACGCCTTTCCCATGTAGTATATACTAATGAATATTATCCCAGGATAGCAAACCAATCAGATTGTGCCATTCCTATGTAGTATGTTATAAAAAGATAAATACATTTGCTGTTGAAAAATAACAAGCTAATGTGCTTTATCACAATGAGCAGTGATTGTTTTCCTAGAACAGTATAGCCCTCATGTTTTTGTTTAATTATTTTCTATTCTTATAGGAATTTATATAGTTTCTATTCTGTGCTTTACAAATGATTGCTATGATCCAGTTTTGTGTGTACAAAAGTACAAAAAAAAAGCTGTTAACACATGAGCATTTTCAAAGAAGCAGATCTCTTCATCATGTCATTTTTGTTATTGTTCACTTGTCCATGGGTGGTGTCCGGATGCCACTGTGCTCAGCTAGAGACGTGCTTCACACAAAATCACGAATGTCGTTAGTGTTCAGTGCTCTGTGTCGGAGGTTAATGGTGCTTCGGCTGTTGTACGATATCACGCGGAAGCCGTAACAGAAACGTCATTAACGCGAATGAGCAAAGATATCAGCTGTGTTTTCTTCTGACCCACCTGAAATGGCCTACCATGGAGGGATTGAGACTGCAGACATTTTCCTTTTTCTTCTTTCTCATATTTTTTTTCTTCCTTACTGATTTCCGTGACATTTTATTTTTTGCAGTGAAATGCAACACAACTGTGAGTCCTCTTCGATGTGCACAATGAGGCGCGATGAACTCCATATGCCTGTCTCTTTTATAATAACAAAAACATCATCATTTAGCTTCAGGGTAGCCTCTGATACTCCCCTCTTACAAAGCTCTATGAAAAAACTCCCTCATTATGCTGCTTCATTCTCATCAGCAGCGTTTATGACTTAGGAGTTGGCTCATTTTTGCAAAGTTGGAAACCTCTCTCTCTCTCTCTCTCTCTCTCTCTGTCTCTTTTTCTCTCTCTCATATTTTGAGCGATCATTATCATCAGTTCATCCTGCAGCCAAACGGTGTTTATTAATTTTTCTAATAGCAGCATTATCACTCTGGTTTCCTCCCACAGTCCAAAGACATGCATATTAGGTTAACTGGCTGTGCTAAATTGCCCCTAGGTGTGAGTGTGAGTGTAAATGTTTGTATGTGTGTTGGTCCTACAATGGTCTGGTGAGCTGAGATAGGAGGCCGTGACCCTAAGTACGATTAAGCAGCTTAGGAGCAGCTTTATCTGTAGTATCTGTTTGTCTGCAAGCATCAAAAACAGCTACCACCAGAGTAATGTTCACTTTAACTAAGTTTTTATAGATTATCCAGAGGCTTGACAAACCCTTGTGTCCAAACACAGAGCTCTATAATCCTGTTTTTATTAAAATCTGATATGATTTAGCTCATAATATGCAATCTGTCATCTAGTTATAACTAGTTAAACTATCATTTAACATGAATAATGTTCTTATTTTTAATTCTATGGCAAGTAGGAATTTAGTAGTACTGTAATTGATTCACATATCACTGATTCATACCAATAAAATGCCTTTGTATATATATATAACTGTGAATAATTTCCCAACCGCACTTCACCAAGTGAAAGCGAACTGCAAGAGCAAATCAACCATTACCAGAATCCCCCCCCACCCTCCCCTTTGCTTTTCTTGCTACAAACAAAATGAGACAGGATCTGATGAGCTGGACGCATGAATAAAATTCCAAGTTTGCCTTAGACGACTCTATCTGCTTTCTAACCTCATGCAAATATGTGTCTGGTCTCTGATACATCCATTGACACCCCCATATTCAGTGACCCAACAGAAATTACTGTCAAATTTCTCAACAGCGCATGGCATTGATCCAGCTCTGTTGCCAAGACAACAAGGTGGCATTTAGAACGGCACTTTATTTCTTTTATGACTGACTTCTGTAATCTTTTGAAGAGGATTTGCCATCTCCGTTTAATCAAACATCTTTCACTGAAAAAAAGGGAAAGTATGTCAGTGAAATTCAAATCTCAGTGGACAGCAGCATTATAGAGATGCTCTTGTATTGGAGATGAGATTGGTGTGCTAATCAGTTCATGGAAATTATAAAAAGAGATCATAATTTGGACATTTTAATTGCTTTTTTATTCTATTTAGCATCCGAGTTCAATGAATGAAAAGTAATCTTTCTAATTAACATGATGACATGGATGTAATCTGTGTTAGCATCACTGGTACTGTTGGTACCACTGGTTTTAAATTAACCACAAAATCCTTACGGGCTTTTTAAACTTTTAACAGCATCATTAAGGCAACTCAGCAACACATAATGCAAAACTGAATGTTGTCCACTGAAATGAATTTCCTTTTCTGCTTCACTGCTGTATGAACAAATCTTACAAATATATATGCCCAGTATGCAGCGAATATGTTTTCAAAGAATAACTGTGATCACAGATTATGTCACCTCTTCATTATCAGTATTAGGGAATACATAAAAACACATTTTTCATCTTCATCTTCATCTTCTTCCACTTAATCCAGGGTCGGGTTGCGGGGGCAGCAGCCTAAACAGTAAGGTCCAGACGTCTCTCTCCCCAGCCACTTCCTCTAGCTCTTCTGGCTCTTCTGATCTTCGATCATATGCCCGAGCCACCTCAACTGCCTCCTCTATTTTTGTAACAGATTATTCATATTAATAAAAGAGGCTGGAGTCTATTACAGCCGACTCTGGAAGAAGGTGGGGACACCTTGAACAGCTCCCCAGTCCATTGCAGGGCAACACACAAACCTGAGATACTGACACCTAGAGGCAATTTGGAACAGCCACTTAGCCTAATGGGTATGTCTTTGGACTGTGGGAGGAAACCGAAGTACCTATAGGAAACCCATGCAAGCACGGGACAACATGCTAACTCCACACAGAAACACCATCGCCTCAAGTCTGGTACTCAAACCCGATGAGCTTCTTGCTGAGAGGTGGATATGCTAACGTGTATGCCCCCGTGCCACTCATCAGAAAACTCATCAGTATTTTTAAAAATCTTATGAGTATATTTATTCATTTTTTCATTTATTTATTTATTTATTTATTTTTGGTTTGTTTTTATTGAGACCGATTATAAAACTGAGTAGTGTAAAAGATTTAAGCATTAAACTTTGTCGTCAGTCGTCGTGGCGGTTCTATGTGTGTGTTGCCCTTCAATGGTCTGGTGAGCTGTTCAGGGTGTAACCCACCTCCTCACAGTCCTATTAGGATTAATTGGTTCAGCAAATAAGTGAGTGACTGAAAAAGCACACAAGTCAAACTTCTGGATTATTGTGCTGAGTAAAATACATATATATTTACACCAAAGCAGTGTTGTTTTAAGGTTCATGTAATTATTTGATAAGACAAACTCTGTATGACAGAGACAGTTTTCCCATCCACTGGATTGAATCTGAGACCCTGGGGCTAAAAAAACCGCGGATGTTAATACAATACTGCACCACAGCGGATCTGGAGTTTCAAGTTTTCTATTATATCTGCTCTAAATGTGAATTAACTAACTATCAAAGACAATCTCACAAAAAATGAAGGAAAAAAAAATAAAAAAACAATATGCAGAGGAGTATGAGGTTCAATGGGTTGGTGTGCATCAAGTGTTCAATCAGTGCTTAATCTTAGCTTAAGTGATGTCCTTTGTGTGTAAAATAAAACATAATAGTAGTTCAAAATGAATCAAATCGTCAAATTTATACTAAGAATAATGACAGTGAATGGCGTAGTGGTTAGCACATCCACCTCACAGCAAGAAGGTCCTGGGTTCGATTCCTGGGCTCGGGTGTTTCTGTGTGGAGTTGCATGTTCTCTCTGTGTTCGTGTGGGTTTCCTCCAGGAACTCTGGGTTTCTCCCACAGTCCAATGGCATGCACATTAGGCTAATTGGCTGTCCCAAAGCGTTTGAGTGAGAGTGACCCTAAGTGTGACTGAGAGTGTGAATGGTTGTGTGTGTTGCCCTGCAATGGTCTGGCAAACTGTTCAGGGTGTACTCCACCTTTGGACAGTGCTGGCTGAGATAGGCACCAGCCTCCCAATAACCCCTAATAAGAATAAGCAGTTCAGCAAATGAGTCAGTGAAATGAGTGATGACAGTGCTTGTATATCTTTAACTAGCAGACTTTGTGTGTACTAATGTACAATATGAAAATGTAGTTAGAAAGGTGTATCCATTGAACACCACTTAACATATTAAAAAAGAGATGATCCTAAAAAATTATATATTTTTTATTCAATTTTATTTATTAATAAATAAAATCTTCCTGAAAATAAGGGAAAATGGAGCTTCTTGTTTTATAAAAAAAACATTTCTCAGACAGTAAACATATATTTGAAAACATTTTAAATAGACTTTTAAAAAGTATTAGTAGTTCAGCATCATTGTTTCCTCTTTGTGTGCTGGGCTATAATCCTAATAGAAAATCTAAGACAAGGGAAACATGATTAATATGATTAATATAATTATTTTGAGGCGTTTAGATAGAATCCTTTAATCTCCTTAATCCGGTTTCTGAGAACCTGAGCTGTTAATATGTGGCAATAATTAGCACATTAAAGCATAATACTACCTTGGAAAGAGCATCCTTTAGATTATTTTTGATGGCCTTCTCCCTTGATGAATATCAGCATTTAGTGTTTTTTCAGACCTTTTTGTCTAATTGGCTTTGCAGTTTGGGAATTAATTATTTGAATAGCTAATGCAAACCAGATTTTTATTGTGTACAATATACAATAAAACAGGGTTTTTATAGGTATTTTTACATATTCTATCATTGCGGAGGCAGGTCAGGTGACCTCTGAGTGCTCCAAGCAGAGCATGTGTGATGTGTAGCTAACAGTTTTTGACTCACTGAGTTCTAGTATATACTACATGGAAACATAAAAAAGCATGCTCTGTAATGATGTCTTAAAAACACAAGAAGAACTAATTAAAATGATATGTTTCTGGTTTACTTCATAAAGAGGAGGCCACTGGGTTGCCATCAGCGTGTTTCTGCCTTGCAATGGTCTGGCGAGCTGTCCAGGGTGTACTCTGCCCTCACCCAGAGTCGGATAAGTTGGGCGCCAGCCTCCCTGCGACCCTAATTAGGATTAAACAGATCAAAAAATGAAATGAACTGTTTCTGGTTTATTTTTCCATTTTAAAGAGTGATAATGGTGAACTTGAGAGACCGTAAGTGTCCACCATTTCGCTTAAAGCATTATCCAATCAGAATAATGTCTTCTAATTACTAGATAGCAGACCAAGCAGATCACGCCTTTCCATGTAGTGTATGAGATAAGTTCCAGCCTCCCCATGACCCTAACAGAAATAAGTTTTGTGACGACTGAACGAATGATTGAATGAATGAAAATACAGATTTCCACAGAACTATGGAACAAGAGGCTAAGAAATGTGCATTATACAAGACTTAGAGATGAGGAATGGAGACAGCAAGGTTTAATCAGTGACTGAATAAAGGACAGGTGGACACAATAAGAAACAGACTAGTGACTTAATAGAAATGAAAACTGCATTGGTGTACTGTGTCCAAGCAGAAATTATCCCAAACTGATCCATTTGTATTTAACTTGTACTCTTTGTAACTGCCATGATGTGGTGTGTGTGTGTGTGTGTGTGTGTGTGTGTGTGTGTGTGAGTGTTAAAATTACTTAAATGTGTGTTAGACAGGCCTGACTGAGCTAGCCTGCTTGAGCAGCACTTGCACTCCCTCTTAAGCAGAGATGAACAGTGCAGCACAGCAGTATGTCAGTTTAGCAATCAATACTAATACAGTGCGATCATTTGTAAACCCCGCAGCTTAAGAACACTTAAAGTCTCCTATTGATGCTCTATTTTATAGTAATACATGGCATGATAAGGCAAATCCTTTACAATTTTCTAAGCAGATATCATGCACATGTATTACACTTTCACTGATTTTATAATCTATAAGAAGATGTCAAAAAAAGCACATGTTGTGTAAAAAAAACCAAAAAAACCTGAAGTGATGACATTTTACATGCACGCAGTAGACGTAAATGAGATTACATGCAATTGACAAACAGTTCCTCAGGAATGAATCAAACCAAATGTCTTCAGAACTCAAGAAAAGTTAAGCAAAATGTGTGAAGTGAAATTCAAAAGTCTTCTGGTGTGCTGTTGATGGCTAGCACTTGTCCTGATTTGCATTCATCCCCATGGCTTGGATGTCAAAGCAAGTCGCGGAATCATATGCACGACATAACGTGTAAGACTTTTCTTTCGGAAGTGTGCTGTAAATTTCCATTTGTTCTTAAAGTGTGATGGTTTATCTATTTATATTTATTTGCTATGGGTGGCTGCTTCAGAAAAGTAGTTTTTTAGAACTCTTTAGATGAAAAGCCTTTATACATAATGGTGGGAGTTGGTATAACATTTCCAGTAACAAATTTATTTAGGTTTCATAGGGATACACAAGCCTTTAAAATTGTAGAAACCTATTTAGTATATACTACATAGGAATGGGAAGATCTGATTGGCTCATTATCTCAGGATTATTAATTAGTTAAAAGTGAGGTGGATGTTGTTGAATAGACTATAAAATTGAGGGATACTGACCGACCCTCTGGCAAATAATTGTTTTAGTATATACTACATGGGAACACAACCAAAAAGGTACAAAAAAAACCCCGCTAGATTTTATGGCTTAATTTTTTTTTTTCATTATAACAGACTCATGAGCTTCGCACACCCAGGCGTAAGCAGAATGGTCTCTTTAAGAGTTTTAGTACACACAGAATGCAGAATCATGAAGAAATGCAAACTAAACAAGATTTTTAAATGATGGTAAATTCTTCCCCCCACATACATTATCTAATACAGAGGCAGGTCACTTAAGCTCTGCACACTGTGAGCAGAGCTAAGCACTATGTAGACATAGTGTGTTCTTAATCGGAGTTTAACAATTTTAGTTTAGTAAACCACGCTCTGTAAAGGTGTGTTTTTTTATACTTATTTAAAGTTGTAGTTTAAAATACATGGAGATATACTCACTCATTCGCTGACTCATTTGCCAAAGTGCTTAAACCTACTAGGGCTGCTATGATCTAGATAACCACTAGATGCTGCATGTGACTAAGCAAGCTGCTTAACTTTAAGGTTAGTGGGCTTGGACTAGCAGCCATGTTACGGGCCCCAATAAGTAGCAGGGTAGGCTTCCTGGGGCTTGGTTTAAAGCATATATACACAGTATACATATAGTTGCAAAGTGGAAGGCTGTTGTTATTAGTTACATATAGGTTAACAGTCTATATATATATATATATATATATATATATATATGAAGAAATTATTTTATTTACTTATAAATGTTGAAAGTTAGTTTATAACCCGCTTAAAAGCTGCAGTTGTAAACATATATACTGTGTATCATACTGTTTGAGTGAAATTATAATGATGACGATATCAGCATGATTCCTGATAACACAAATACCAATAAAACTGACTTATTAATGAAGAATAATAATTATAACTGACTGAAACAGGCTTCATAAGATGTTGTGGAAAATCAAGTAATGTAGGTAGAGCACCCTGACGGAGCCTTGCTGTCTGCCCTGTTCTGTCAAACCAGTGCTCCTCAAAACGGTCGGAACACGGCCCTGCATGTTTTTATTGATAATAGTTTTCTCTTCTCATGTTCACTAAACACTTCTTTAATAGTTCTGGCTTACTGTGCGGAAACCTGTTAATGGTAAGACAGTGGCTTGATTTACGTCCTCTGTACATATACATGACATATGAAGTGAATGTATAATTATGACTTAGTGTCATGCATGTGCACATGTATATATGCCTTTATGTAAATCATTTTATATAAAAAAAAATTCTCATTTGCATAATAACTGAATTACTTGGGCCTAGGGACTTTATATTTTAATAACATAAATTATATAATTATAATATTGAGTATTATTGGCTATTTATTACCTGTAAGAAGTTATATAAAAGGAATTTTGGTTTTTCTCACACGTGGGACATTACAGGACATTTCGGCATAAATGGCATTAAATATATTATAAATCCTACTTACTTATGAAATGTTTTTTCAGTTCCTTTTCTGTATGTACAGTTAACTGCTGCACAAGACGGCATAATAAAATTTAAGAAAAAGTTGTACAACAATAAAAATGCAGAGGGAAATTATGGTTGTATAGACCAGCGGGGGACCACAGCAGGCAATCTTTTGGGACTCGCAAGATGTCCGCTTACGCGTATCCGGTTACTTCAGCTTCAGCAACCCAGTGCAACATCCAGTGTTTATTTTTAGATCGGAGGGTGGCTGGTGCTTATCTCAGCTGACACTGGGCAAAGGCGGAGTACACCCTGAACAGCTCACCTGGAGGAGTATCTGAAGGAAACCCGCAAAAACATGGGGAGAACATACAAACTCCACACAGAAATGCCCTCGCCGAGCCAGGGACTTGAACTCAGCCCCTTTTTGCTGTGAGCTGGATGTACTAATGACTACACTACTGTACCACCCTCATGGAAAATCAAAATAAAACAAGTTTTTATTATTTTTTTTAATGGTTTATTTTTCTATTTTAAAGTAGAAAATGTAAATGCGGATGTACACAAATTCTTTATATTCTTTGTAGCCCAGGTGACTTAGCAATGTTTTTGAGCTTTATGTAAAAGTCAAAATCCAAAAATTTGAATTTGACAGGTTGTCAAGAAGTGTGAATAAACCTCTAGTATATCCCTAAGAAAACAATCCTGATACAAAGTACAGTATTTTTTTAAACTGGTTTTTTGTTTGTTTGTTTTTTAAGTTACAACCACACTGCAGTCTTGCAGAATGGTATAACGTGAATGGGGCTCTTTGTGATTGGCACCTGGTTGCTCGGAAGGTTTATTCACCTGGGACTTTATCTGCATACTTATCTTAATAGAGGTTTAGGAAATCCCAGGCATGGCAAAGTGATGCAAATTGAGACTCAGCATCCGCCTGTACAGATTTAATAGCAAACACAGAATCACATTTATTACGAAAGTAAAGGACGACCCAAGCAAGGGAAATTGAATTCATGCCTGAAAGAGGTTACCGGTGATGGATATTCTTGAATGTATATGTTTTTTTCCCTTGTTTTTTTCCCAAATCTCCTAAGGTGCCAAACAAAGTAGCTGACGAGTGCACCGACTTATCATCCAGCATGAGAGTGAGAGAAAGACAGCAGGAGGAAAACGGACTCCGTTCCTTTAAAGATATGTGAGGCGAACAGCGAATTTAATTAATGCGAGACTGTTGCCGTTTCTCAGACATTAGCATGGCTGCGAATGAGATTAGAGTTAACGCCTCAGTCATATGAGAAATCCATGATTAATTTCTCAAAGGAGTGCACTTCCAAATTGGTAAACTTTTTGTATTTGCAATTTAGATCAGCCGTGTTCATCTAACAGCGAATATTCACCTGACAGACGCCTTCGCACTTTATTAACAGCACAATCAGAGCAGCATGTTACAGAACTGTTTTGCTTTGTGGAAGAGCACACACACACACACACACACAGAGAGAGAGAGAAAGATATGCACAGACTATGTTAAAAATAGCCAAAATCACACACGTTTCACCTTCGACCAGATACCCTTTGGTGTTTTTAGATATAGGTTTAATAGAAGTTTATTTTTACATATTTTATCCTTTACGGATGCAGTAAATGTTCTGCAGAGCTAAACGCTGTGTAGCTAAAGGCATCATTTCAGTCTTAGTATTAAAGTTTTAGTAAATACTACACAGAAACTTAAGTAAACTGAGCTCTGTAATAGTGTGTTTTATTATTCATCACATGGAACACAACGGAGCAAATTAAAAAGAGATTTGTACGGCTTATTTTTCCATTTTAAAGCATAATAATGAAGTCACCGCCTGCTCCAAGTGATTGTGACCATTGTATCACTTCAGGCATTATCCACTGGCGATAATATTATTTATTCCTCCGACCAATCAGATTGCACCGTTCCAGTGTAGTATATACAGCACTTTTAGGCATTGTCCACCTTCCATACTTGGCATGATGCTTGAATCAATTGAAAATGTAAAAATAAACCATTAATATCTTGTTTTAGTTTGCTTGTGCTATGTACCCGTGTAGTATATACTAAAACAATTATTCGCCTCAGGCTCAGTGGAAACTGCCGAATAGTCCCTCGATTTTCCAAGGAATATTCTGCTATATCGACCTTGCCTTTGGCAAATACTTGTTATATAACAACAGGTCTAGATGACTATCCAGTGCATTTGTCACAGTCTCTACTGTATTTGATTTACTAAAGGATACCTGCTCACTTATACCAGAAAAAGGTTAGGTCCTGTATTCACCTTTGTTAAAGCTTCTACAATCAGTCACACTTATAAACACTGACACTGGAGACTCCTTCCCATGAGTGAAGGCTTTTTGTCGAATAAAACATAAGAATTAAAAAGCTCTGATTATTTTTATCCTCAGATTGTTTTATCAAAGTATGATAATGTATCAGAGGGTTTACACCCACTCCTAGGGCTGCTGCTATTTCGATTAGAAGTAATACATTTCCTTTTAACCAATCAGAATCAAGAAGACAACAGTGTCATGGTAGAAATACATCTAGGATCCCCATATTCATGCCATATATGGAGACCTGAGATAAGTTCTTTTAATTTCTTGCTTTCTCCACCTCACATCAATTCTTTTTCCTTCACTCAGAACTGGCATTTTAAGACAAGACTGCAATGGGTGACAGCACTCTACTTATGCTGTTTGAGAGGCAAAGGGCATGGGATGACACCAGCAGAAATCGAGATTAATGAAACAAATCAGGCAGCGGTGTCATCCAGGAGAGGGCACATCAATCTCTGCAGATTACTAAAGATTAATGATGCCAAAGGAAAACATCTTGATAATGAACTTTATAATGATGGATGTTTGGCTGAGTTCTCAGTCAAAAAGCTGAAGATTTTAGGGGTTTTTTTTTTTTCGCTCCGACCCCTGGCAGAAATGCTAACATCAGTGGAAGAGAGAGCGAGAGAGAGAGAGAGAGAGAGAGAGATATGAGTTGCAATATATTTAGAAATGCATTTGTTTATTTATTTATTGGCAGACTGTTGGTGCAAGTGTGTAAGTCAGGCGTTTGAAAAAGTTTTGAAAAGAGAGCTAATGTGGATCCATAACAGGAAGCATCTGTAAGTCGTTTTCTCTCGACTTTTTTTTTTCCTTGAAACTCAGCAAATTCCCTCTCTTCCATTAGAAGAAAACTGGGTCAAAGTGCCACACATAGTTCATATCCCACTTTAAACTGAACAAAGGAAAGCAACTGGAATTGTTCCCATTTCTGTAATCCCAGTGGAGTTTGGGTAAATATGTGGAGTCAAGGGTCTCTATAGATTGCAATACACAGGACTGTATAGAAAACCATGTCACAGCAAAAACCTAGATTTATTAGACCTGGTAATATTTTTTAATCTTCTCTTTGCTGGTTTAGATGAGCCTGGCCCAGTGTCTCTCAGAGTCCAGTTCTCGGCAGTCAGAAGTGTAATCTGGTGTAGTCTTCAGCCCATTTATCTTAAGGTTAATCTTGGATTGTGCATTCTGAGATGCTTTTCTGCTCACCGTGTGGTTGTTTGAGTTACTGTAGTCTGTGCTGTCAACTTAAATCTGACCAGTCTGACTGGCGTGACTCTTGATGTCGTATTTCCACTCATTCTGATGTTTGATGTGAAGTAACACCAGGTGAATCCAAACGATCTTATGTAATTGATTACATCTTATTCATCATTGCATTTTCAAATCCCGTCTTGCTAATTACACCAATAATTCCGAACACACTTGTCCAAAATGTTGCCACACTTGTACATATATCATTAATTAATTTGCCAAGGCGCTTTATCCTACTGTGGATGTAAGGAGGCTGAAGCCTATCTCAACCAACTTGGGGCGAAGGTGGGAACACCCTGAACAGCTTGATTGTCCATTGCTAAGCCAACACACAAACCATTCCCACTCACATTCACACCTAGGGGCAATTTACAACAGCCAGTTAGCCTAATGTGCATGTCTTTGAATTGTGGGAGGAAACCAATTACTCAGAGGAAAGCTATGCAAGCGAAGAGAGAACACACAAACTTCATACAGAAACACTTTTGCTGAGCCTCGGACTCGAACCCAGAACCTTTTTACTGTGAGGTAGACATGTTATCCACTACACCGCCACGCCAACCTACAAGTATCATTATTTCGTAATTTTAATTGGTTAGAGAATGTTGATTCATTTTATAAAAAATTCTATATGCACATTGCCATTTCTACAGGAACAAGTTAACCACGAACTTGTATGTCAGACTATTACTATGACTGTAGTAATTTTAATTTTGTATTTGTTGAGACGGTGAATATATTTTTTTTATTATCAGGGGATGTTCATTCAGCATTTTGGAAGCAGTCTCCATTGTCAGCCTCAGCCTTGTTGTGCTGCTTTCCAGACACTACATTTCCCAGCAAGCCGTGTTCCATTCTAAGTGATGTGACTCTGGACACATGCCTGTCACATGCTCACAGCACACCTGAGTAGCAAAATTATATAAGGATATTATATAGAAATATTATACAAGGACTCTATTTAGCCATGCTGATTGTGAGGTATTGTTTTGTGTGTGCCAAATGTACTGAGTTTTAGATCTCAAATTTGCCATTCTGTGTTTTGACATGTTTTGCCTCCTTATCTTTGATTCCTGGCTTTGCTTTTGATGCTGCTTCTCAGTGTATGATCTTCATCTGTCTTAGTTTCATTGCCACTGGATTGTCTATGATATGGTTTGTCTGATCTCTTGACCTCTGCTTGTCTCCTGGTTTATAGGTTTCTTTGATCTGTGTTTTTGGATTTGACTACCTGGATACTATCAAAAAACCCTTTTTAACTGTGATTACATCCGTTTATATA
>JAQMYF010000023.1:18613171-18628092 GCA_030014195.1 Neosilurus mollespiculum | reverse complement strand
TTTAGTTATTATTATTGTTCTTTTCTTCTTGTTACTTTGATAGTTTATTCTTTACATTTTGGACAGTCGTACTAAGCATTTCAGTACATATTGTATTGCGTATAATTTGAATTAAAGGCCAAGTGCAAGTACAGAGAGATAAAGGATTGTGACTGTTTACCCTGCAAGGAGTACACACTACCTGGTTTGATTTGGCTGAAAAAAGAAAGTTATCAACCTGCAGAAAGATGCTGGATCAAGTGGAGTGATCCGTGGTCCAGTGCTGCTGGGGGATAAGCCCTAGCTAGGTTGCCTGAGATGGGGAAAGTAATGTAAAAGGACCCAAAACACCTAATGACATCATGAAACATCACTGATTATGTGTCCTAGTGCATCCTAGGATGTATTTTTGAATCAGTGGTATAAGCATGACAGTAAGCATGCATTTATAACACCAGCATGGCCTGGTCACTAAATGGACCTGTTTGGCTCTGGAAACACCACTGGTGATGTCTTCTGAAGCATGTATAGAAAAATGTCTGTGTCCAAAAATCCAAAGACATCATTTAGCATTAGCATTTCAAAATGAATGAATCTTACACTACATATCATCTGGAAAGTGAACTCCGATGCACTGCACTGTGATGCATATTGAGAAGTGCCAATCTGAATCCCATGATTTATGTAATTTATATTGTATGAAAAACTTTACATGGACATTTCTCTCGGAGTTTCCACACACTTATACCCTTGTCTTGATTCATCACATTATTGTGGGCTTCTGTTGACAAGAACATTAATTTACCATTTTGTGAGCTTGAGTGTGAGAAAAAAAAAAAGATTTTTTTAATTGGCAAGTGCAAGGAATGTCTCGGGGGCCTGCGAGGCTGACAGATAAAAAGCCCGTCTCTCACCGTTGCTTAAAACAGTCCCTCTGCGCCTCAGCCATATGTTTTAAGTGACTCTGAGAGACATTTTAACATGATACTAATGTCATTGATAAAAGAAAGAAAGCTGCTAAACGGCAAAGCATTTGAGCTGCACTGAAAATGGCGTCAAACCAAACAACTCTGATCTTAATAACGACCAGGGACAACTTGAACTGAAGTGTAATGCACACTGTAAT
Source organism: Neosilurus mollespiculum (assembly GCA_030014195.1). Taxonomy (NCBI): domain Eukaryota; kingdom Metazoa; phylum Chordata; class Actinopteri; order Siluriformes; family Plotosidae; genus Neosilurus; species Neosilurus mollespiculum. The sequence continues at coordinate 18,626,987 of JAQMYF010000023.1, read as the reverse complement.
GAGTGTAAAAACGATGACTTCAGGGCACGCTGAAAGCTGTAGGACATTTTAGCAAATCGAGCGGGCACCAAAGCATGGATGCTTTCCTGTTTATAAGTCATTATCACTAAGTCAGGAAGGTGTCACCAGTGTCAGACCTTTGTAACTTTGTCAAATTATTAAGGAATTATAAGCACTATTATACATTTTTTATGAATGTAGGTTTAATAGAAAGTTTGAGTGAAAGTTCCTTGTTGTAACATGAGGCTTTTCCACGCAAAAACCCGAAGCAGCAGTGTTTCCTGCTGTCGCTCTCTCCAGCTATCCATCTGGGAGGCAGCCTGCATACACGCCTAAATGAGAAAGTTGGGTCTGATCGTCCAGCCATGACAAAAATAGATTACTCTGAGAAAAAGAGAGGAAGACGGTCAGACCCAGGGTATGTGTGTGTGTGTGTGTGTGTGTGTGCATGTGTCTGTGATCGACAGAATGCAACAAGACTTATATAAAATCAAAAACTATTTTCATGTGGAAAAACATATTATTCCTTGTAATGCACCTTCAAGTTCGTTTGTGTGACATCATAGAATCCTGTGATCGCATGCAAACATGAAAATAAAAACATCACAAATCGAAAACAAACATGCCCCATGTATGAAACACAAACACATTATAATAAAGGAATGTTGTGGGGAATTATCATGCATATAAAAGACACAAAATCGAGAGTGCAAACTACCACCAAGCCAAAAAAATAAAAATAAAAACCACAGTACACAGTACCCCCTGCTGAGGCTGTTGTAATACTACACTTACAAAATTTAAAAATCATTAAAAAAATTTCCTGGCTCCAGAATTTGACTCATCTCAAAAATCTAATGGAGTGTTACTTTGGCCATACTCCACCCCATCAAAAAAAAAAAAACAAACAAAAAAAACATATAAATATATTTGTAATAACGTTTTGCATAGCCTTGGGATGGCCTGGTGAGCTGTCCAGGGTGTACTCTGCCCTCGCCCAGAGTTGGCTGTGATGGGCACCAGCCTCCCCACAACCAATCCCAACAATGGCATTAAGCGGTTCAGAAAATGAATGGTGAACAATAAACGATGAACATTTTGCATAAAGTTGCTAACGGATATACAGACAAATAAAACAAACAATTAAATAATAATAATATTCATTAAAAAAAGAAAATAATGATAATAATAATAATAATAATAATAATAATTAGAAGAAGAAAAAGAAAAAGAGGAAGAGGAAGAAGAAGAAACATAACCTCCTTGCCAAAGGTAATAAATTTAAATATGTGTGGAAAAATAAAATAAAAATCATTCTCTGAAAAGTCCACATGTAGAAAAGATGGTAAGTGTCAAAAATTTCACAGATACACCACAGATACCTCTAAATGTATTCATGCATAAAAGTTAACTTTCTTCTAAATCTGCCTCCCACGTAAAGCTTAGCAAATGGGTTTTTGGAAGTGGGGATGTTTGAACAGCCTTAGGTTAGGAATTACTCTTCATCATCTTCACTCTCGACTCTCTGTTTATCTCTATTTTGGCTGTCTTGTTAAACTCACTCGTATGACTTATGGCTTGGGCCTGGGGTTGATGAGTTATTGTTCTCTATATCCTTTAGCATCTCTGCACATAAAAAAGCATTAGCGGCAAGATGAATCGGCCATGTTCATTTTACCTGACGTCTGTATTATGAATGTGGTAGGCGAGTTTTTATGCTCTATGGAACTGTTGCTGTTAGTAAAGTAGTGATGTATAAAGTACACATTTAAAGGGCACATGGAGAAAATCGAAGATTTCAGAGCATACTAACGGTTGTGTCGTGTCATTTTTCTGAAAGTTTTGTTGGAGCAAGGACATCAGAAAAAAGACTGACCACCATGACAAGAGGAAACAGACAGGCAGAGTGTGCATGTGGAAATGTGTAAAGTTTAATAAAAGCTTAGTGAACACACATGCACATGGTGATTGTGAAACAAAAAATAAAACCTGTGTGTCTATGTGGGGGGTTGGGGTGAGGGTATAACGCAAAGCTGAAGCGAAGAAGATTCCATTATGTGTGGCAGTGGCATTGACCTGTGCTACATTTCAAAACACAGCATCTGATAAATGCACCAGGGTTACTATGGAAACAAAAGCTGTCCGTTAAAGGCTGAGTACATTGTGTGTCTGGTTTTGAAATACATTGTTCCGTGGCTTGAACGTCAAGTACCTCAAAAGAGCTTGGAAATAATGCTTTGTTTATGTTAATGCTTTAATTATGGGTGTATGTTATTCCGGATGGATTGTGACTATATACACAAAACATTTGTTATATCACATCATTAGATACAGGATGGAAAAAGTCACTGTAACAGTCACAATTGTGTGAGAAGGTAAAGGCTGTCATTTGTTTAAGCATTTTTTACACCTACATAGCATTACCTTGCATAGATGACCGTAAACAAAGAGAAAGCAAGAAAGTAAACAAATTTCATTCGATCTATTAAATTGATTGGGCCATCACTGTTCCAGTAGTGGTAATATTTATTAGAAGAGCCCTGGGACACTAAACCATTTATTTGTCCCTGCAAGAAATTCTGGATTCAGGATGTTTTTACGACATTCATTCATTTTCTAAGCCAATTAATCCTAATTAGGGTCACCGGGAGGCTGGTGCCCATCTCAGTTGACTTTAGGCGAGGGCAGGGTACGCCCTGAGCAGCTCTCTAAAACGTTGCAGGCCAACACACACACAGTCACACTCACACCTTGGGGTGATTTGGAACAGCCAATTAGCCTACTGTGCATGATTTTGGACTGTGGGAGGAAACCGGAGTACCCGGAGGAAACCCACGCAAGCACAGGGAGAACATGCAAACTCCACACAGAAACACCCCGAGCCTGGGAATCGAACCTGGGACATTCTTGCTGTGAGGCAGACATGCTAACCACTGCGCCACCATGCCGCCAGACAGCATTCTTCAACATTGTGAATTAAAGATTTTTTTGGAAGTGCAGTTCTATAGCAGGCCCAACAAGGGCTGCAAGTGCTGTTTACTTTTTGTTATTTTTTAAAGGCTTGCCCAGTCGAGTTGGCTGAGATGGCCCCGTGACCCTAATTAGGATTAAACGGTTCAGAAAATGAATGAATGGATGAATGACTTTTGAATGGGTCATTCTCTGAAACGGGGACCGTAAAGTGTGACATCAAGGTGTTTTTTGTGAATAAATTAATTAGCGCTTGACTATGTGTGAAATAAATACATTTCATGAGGAACTCAATTGTACACTGAACATTGTAACACCCCTGGAATCTCACCCCTCACAAGGGAAAATGGGTTGGTTCTGTATGTAACTGGCATGGACACCACTGGTTACGCACGGAACCGTAAATTGATGTGCGATTCTCAGTCCACAAAGTAAGAAAAACAGGAATTTCTATTTTGGATATAGGTTTGAATGCAAGATGAGTTGACACTTCGGTGATAGCATGGCATGAAACATAAGGAACACACACAAAAAAAAATAAGTCACAATTTTCGTCCACACATTGCAACTGGATGTGTCAGAATTATTTTGTCTGACTTGTTGTATGTGTCCATGTGGTATGTTTTGAGGAGGGATTGCTCTTTTAATTTCTTATAGTTTTGGAAAATCTTAGGTCCAAAATGTGAATCATTAAATTTAATCCAGTTTCAGAGAATGACCCAAATGCATTTGTTGGTTGTCTTGTCACCTTTGGTCAAAAAATAAAGCTCTTACGAGCATACTGATTGGTTTTGATGCGAGGTGCCAGACACTGTTTTGATTTGATCACAAGCTGCAAGGCTGCTGGAGTGTTTTTATGTTTGGTATTGTTGCATGAGAATGATAATTTTGTTCAGTGCAGTGAACAAATAATTTAGTTCACTGTTCAGTGGGTCCCCAAGGGTGGAAGAAACTAACATAAAATATGGACTGAATGGACTGATTTCACAAACCTTAAAATACAGATGGAAAAATCTTTGGAAGCAGAGTGAAATCAAAGAAAACCTTTAAGTAAAACACACCTCAAAATGTGCTTTAGGTTGAAAATATTGGTTTTGAAATGTGTCAAATACTTTGTTGGATCACCTTTAGCCTTGATTACACCACGTAGTTGCGATGGCATTGTTTCAACAATCTTAACCAACATCACAACATTTATTTCCATCTAGAATTGGGTTTATTTTTTTTTTGGGTACATTTTGAATCGATGGAGGGAAAATCAACCCACAAAGGAAAAGAAAAAAGAAAATCCTCCACCACACCCCAAAGACTTTCAGTAGGGTTAAGGTCAGGTCTCTGAGGTGCCAGTTCACGTGTAAAAATGGTTCCTCATTCCTCTTTCATTATTTGAGTCTGAATTTTATATCTGTGCCATCAGGAGGAAAAAGTGCATTGATGGGATAAGCTGGTCATTCAGTACATTCAGGTGGTCAGCTGACTTTATTTTATTGCTACATAATATTGCTGAGCCTCAACCTGACCAACTGAAGTGTCAGTGATGTGGTGATTAAGTGCTGTAATCAAGGTTAAAGGTGGCCCAATAAAATATTTTAGTCCAGGTAGTATATGAGGAGTCCACTTGCAAAACCTGCAAAGTCAAGTTGGTCAGTTTTTAAGAAAAATTACTTTTTTTTTATAGGCATAGAAATTATCTCACAAAGTTTCGCTTCTTCTACTACAATTTATAACACGAGTTAGCAGGTTTGTGAAAGTGGAGCTATCAGTGGGACATGCGCAGGTGCCTGAAAAAGAGGCTAATCATTTTTTATTTTTTATATATTTTTTTGTTTATTTTTAATACAAAAATTGACTTAGCAGGTTTTTTCACATGGACTCCTCATATATTGTGGCATTCAAGCAGAAATTATATGCAAGTTGAAGTTTTGAGATAAAAATAGATATTCATAAATGCCACATTTCTTATTAATGGCCAGTAATTAACTTTTATTGTACCATGTTCTATGTAATTTATTATTGCTTAGAGGGATGTTGAGAATTTAAGTTACCTATGATGACAACTGGTTGCATCAGACCTTATTTTAGGAGATGAACACTTATGCACTGCTTCCTATCCCCCCCACCCACCAAAAATAAATAAATAAATTCATGAATAAATAAATAAAAAAACTTCAGTATTATGGCCTATCCAGTGTAGATTTATGGCATATATTTATAATTATGTCCATTTTAGTTCTTGTTTGTAACACTATAACATGTGGAAAACCTCAGTGGGGTGAAAACAACACTATAGAACAAGATCTTGATTTTGTCTCTGTAACCAACTTGGAATTATCCTTGCAAACTTCTTCCAGCAATTCTTATCAAGTAACTTTCTGTAATTTATGCAGAAAAGTCGTACTTTTTTTGTGCCTTGCACAAAATATCTTTATCAATGTTTGTGCCGAGCAGCACTAACTAGCTGAAAAATAGGTGCAGTCAAACTGTCTCTCTTCCTCTTACTTGTTGGGTGCACGCAGACTCTTATCATTACTCATCTTTAAGCAAGTTGCTTTGAGCCATTGAATAATAAAGAAATATGATCGCTTCCACCTTGCGGTTTCCTGAATATCATCTCTAATTGCATTTTCTTTGTCAGTGCATTCTAAGGAGCACTCCCACCTTCCTCTCCTCCTCGGATGTTAGTATTGTGAATCTATGCGATCTTCCCAATACGAGAAACCGTGTGCGAGATTGCTGCTTTCACTAATGTGCATAAGCATCCCAAAGGATCAGTATTCAGGTTAGCTGCTGAGGAAACATGTATTTTTTCAAATGGTTGCTGTTGAATCCTCTACTGATCACCTGCTTCATGCCCTTGAAGATGAGCACTGCACAGCGAGGACAGCAAACTGCACAGACGCACAATCTCAAAAGCATGGAAATGAGACCAGAACTTAAATTAGCTGCCTTTTGTTTTTTTTTAAAGTCTTATCTGTGAATAAAACTAGTTTAGTTAAGTAAAGCAAAATGATTTGTACCTGATGTATGAAAGTTGACTGACAGGAGAATATGAATAAAAATGATATAAAAAGAGAATAATTAAATGTAGGGCTGAATGATAAAGATGGAGGTTTTTTTTTTAAATAAATATATTTTGCCATTAGCTGAGACATCTCAATTTGAGCTGAGCACAAAAGCTGGATGAGGAGAAAGGCAGGTGAATCCAGTGTATGCAGGAAGATGGAATAATTAAGCACTTACTTTAAACTGCCATATTATTTATGAATTATAGAGTTTGTTGAGTGAACACCTTCTATAAGTTTGGAAAAAGCTTATAGAAAGAGCACACTGCTCTAAGTCCTGCTTTTCCTCTTTTCTATCAGTGATTAGCAAAAGAAGTTGCTGTGTCTCGTTTGTCAAGCATATGTCTACTTCAACACATCCATCACTGTCACTCCAACCCAAGAATCAATTATGACAGGAACTCCTAGGTGCCCTTTTGTAAGAACCCATCGGACAAGCCTGAATGGACATAAGAAAGAAGTTTTCTTCTTTTTTTTTTAAAATGGTGTATAGTGGGTGTATACATACCTGTAGTTTTGTACTTATGGTATGGGAAATTCAGCAAAATAAGAAAAGAAAAAATACATAAGGTCAAACAGGCTTCAGGAAAAACAGCAATGTGGGGAGGGATAAAAAGTTCACTTGAAAAACTTTGGTAATGTCTTCGGTCAGTAGTGGCATAAAGAGAGCAATATAGGAACCATAAGAATGATGGAAACTCTGATCTAAGCTTGGCTTACCTGATGGCTTTTGGACTAAAATCAAAGAAAACCCAAATATTTTCCAGCATTGGAACGTTTAGTGTACAGAGACACTGGTCATTATGCATCTGTGCTTGGAAATTGTAGGTAGCAATCCTGATTCTTTAGGTCGTCAAAAAAAAAAAAACCCATGTTCATTGTGTACAGTTCACACGTGAATTACTGAATGATATCCTTATTTTAATGTATTAAACAGAATGCCAGTCAACTGTTGCGACAGCAGCGACTATCCAGTGACAGTGGGGCTTGAACCCCCGATCTTGGGATCAGTAATTCACCACCCTATCACCGGGCCACCACTGCCCTGTACCTGGAGAACTTTACAAATAGTATTCTTCCCCAATTTAAAGTCTTCTAGTGATTCATACAACCCATAAGGTGAGTACACGGTCTTTATTTGTTGTATTTTTCAATTTGAATGCTTAAGTGATGGAGAACCGATGGCAGCAGGCTGCATGCAGTGTTAACATTTTTAATCATTAAACTCAATTTAACTTAACTCGCCATGCATCTGCAGTGAGCACTTTATCACAAAAAAGTGCTTTTTTTCTTGTGAATTTTATCCCCTTCATTGAAGTGTTGTTTAGGGTTTCAAAAAGAATAATAATTTATGTGTAAGTCCATGATATAAAATAATTATATGTGAAAGTCCATGATATAAAACCTCATGAACATGGCTAGAGTGATAATATTTATATACCTTAAAAGAACAAAGAATTTGTTCATTTGTTTTGATTTCATTGTCATTTTTTTTTTTACAAGACTCCACTACTGTATTTTGTTGTCCTTTCTTTTCTTTTGCCAAACTGACATCTGCATATGCACAAAACACAACAACATTCAATGGGTCTGCTCGTAGACACTGGATATTACAACTGAAGGTCCTGATGGGCTAGTCTACTGCCTGTAATATCACCCCATATACCATTAGTAGAAAGTAATACCACTATAGAAAGAAAATGCAATCGGTTACAACTCATGCTAAGCTAACCACTAACGCTACCTGGCTGGCTTTGCAGTTCATTCTGGATGTATTCCATGAAAAGCAACAAAATTTGTTATGAAAGTATTTTATAGTAAAGACATATTTTATTTTCAAGAATTAGACATTTCCCCCAACCAAAAACAATTTTAGTGGCTTGCTGAGAGGAACAGACCCCAAGTCTTCAGCATCACCTGATATTGGTGACTGTGACAGAGAGTATCATAATAGGTCTCCTGCAACCGTAACTCTGGCTAGCTCTCTGTGCTAACCAGTTCTTCTGTAAAGTATTTGATGGTAAGAATGTATATATATTTTTGATTTTCATATAATAGCTGTTAAACACTGGGAGCTCCAGCAGATCATCTACCACTGGGATACAGCCATAGGGGCAGCCATAGCCTAATGGTTAGAGAAGCGGCTTTGAGACTGAAAGGTTGCTGGTTCGATTCCTGAACCAGCAGGAAAAATGTGTGGCAGTGGGGTAGAGAGCTGCACCTTCCCTTCCTCTTCATGGCTGAAGCGCCCTTGAGCAAGGCACCTAACCCCCAACTGCTCTCTGGGTGCCCCCAATGTGTGTGGCAGCCCACTGCTCCGAGTGTGTGCTCACTGTTTATGTGTGTGTGCTCAATGTGGATGGGTTAAATGCAGAAGCAATAATTTCCCTTGCGGGATTAATACAGTATAGCAAAAGCTATAAAACTTTCCTGAAATCATGAGAATAAAAGAGATCAAAGGGGGAAGTCTGAGGTGTATAACAACAGGGGAGAATATCTGAAGGGACGAAACAGTGCTCAGAGGAGACAATTTAGTCAAAAGATCAGTTACAGAATCAAAGTAGAATGCGCATCAAACAAGAGCTTTCTTGCTGCATGGGTTCACAAGTCTGGAGATGTCATTTATTTGAGTCGATTGGGGACAGTATGAGGCTTTTGAAACAAGCTGGGAAAGAGCTGAGGTATAGGATTTTATAGGATTTGCTATGGTGGGGGAGGCTTTTGGTAATACATCCTGGCTGGTGTCGGAGGGAAAGTCACAAAAGACCTCAAGTGAGTCATCAAAAATAAATCATAATATTGTTATGCCTCCATGCCAGTGATAACCAGGGTTTCAGGGTGTTTGACCATCTGGACCATTTTTGTGAATGACTTTTTACAAATGTCTACCTTGACTCAAGGATGAACTTATTAAATTTTGGAGGTCAAAGGTCAAGGTCACTACAGCTTCATTGCATGCTTCATGCAGGGCCATTCTTGTGAATGTCATATCGAGAATGAGGAATTTTCGAAGAAATTTGATAAAAATACATTATTTTTTTAGAATAAACTGATAAGATGTTGCAGGTTTGGGTGGGGGTCCGCCCATTGCTGGGCCTGAGGTCGGCGAGATAGTCAAAAAGGTCTTCGGTGCCTGGGTCCCGGGGGGGGTGGAGGAGATCCACCCTAAATATCTCGGGGCTCTGGATGTTGTAGGTCTTGGTTGACACGTCTCTGCAACATCGCATGGTCATCGGGGGACGTACCTCTGGATTGACAAAGCGGGGTGGTAGTTCCCCTTTTTAAAAAGGGGTACTGGAGGGTATGTTCCAACTATCGTGTAATTACTCCTCAGCCTACCCAGTAAAGTCTATGCAGGAGAACGGGAGAGGAGGATCAGACTGATAGTTGAACCTCAGATTCAGGAGGAACAACATGGTTTTTGTCCTGGCCGCAGCACCCTCAACCAGCTCTATGCACTCTACATGATCCTGGAAGAGGCATGGGAGTTTGACCAATCTGTCCACATGTGCTTTGTGGATTTAGAGAAGGCTTTCAACCATGTCCCTCTGGCAATCTTGTGGGGTGTGTTCCCGGGAATATGGTGTACTGGACCTGTTGCTACAGGCCATTAGGTCTGTGTACCACCAGACCCAGAGCTTGGTCTGCATTGCTAACAACAGGTCCAATTCGTTTCTGGTGAGGGTTGGAGTCCGCCAAGGCTGTCCTTTTTCACCGGTTCTGTTCATAATTTTTATGGACAGAATTTCTAGGTACAGCCAAGGCGTTGAGGGGTTCTGGTTTGGTGGCCATAGGATCTCGTCTATGCTTTTTGCGGATGATATAGTCCTTTTGGCTTCATCATTCCAGGACCTCCAGCTCTCATTGGAGCAATTTGCAGCTGAGTGCGAAGCGGCCGGGATGAGAATCAGTGCCTCCAAGTTCGAGGCCATGGTTCTCAGCCAGACCGAGGGAAGGATGGAAAGGGAGATCGACAGGTGGATAGGTGCAGCCTCTGCAGTAAAGGCAAAGCTCTTAATTTACCAGTAAATATATGTTCCAACCCTCACTTATGGTCAAAAGCTTTCGGTAGTGACCGAAAGAACAAGATCGCGGATACAGGCGGCTGAAATGATCTTCTTTGGCAGGGTGGCAAGGCTCTCCCTCAGAGATAGGGTGAGAAGCTCAGCAATCCAGGAGGAGTTCGGAGTAGAACCTCTGCTCCTTCACGTTGAGAGGAGCCTGTTGAGGTGGCTTGGCCATCTGATTAGAATGCCTCCTGAACGCCTACCTGGTGTGGTGTTTCGGGCACGTCCAACCGGGACGAGACCCCGGGGTCGAACCAGAATATGCTGGAGGGACTATGTCTCTCGGCTGGTCTGGGAACACCTTGGTGTCCCCCGGAAGAGCTGGAGGAAGTGGCTGGGGAGAGGGACGTCTGGACCTCACTGCTTAGGCTGCTGTCCCCATGACCAAACCCAGGATTAAGTGGAAGATGATGATGATGATGATGATGTTGGTAGTCAAAGGTCAAGGTTACTGTGGCCTCATGTAGGCCATACTTTGAATGTGGTATCATAAGAATGATTTGAGGGAATTTTCCTAATACACGGATGAACTGTTTAATTTTTTAGAGGTCATAGGTCAAGGTCACTATGCACAATGCGTACAACCACCTGGAGGTAGTTTTAGTTTATTTAATTTCTATTGTTGTTCTATCCAAGTCAGGGCCATAGTGCATTACAAACTTGTGTTTGGAAATGTATGTGAAGTTAGTTAGGAGCATGGTAGAATTTATTCTGTGGTATTTTTCAAACCTTAGTTATGTCATAAATCCACTAAAACTAAATGAACATGAATTCTATACCACTATCTGAGGGGTCACCTGAAAGATGTGAACAGTTCTGTGTATATAGTGTATACAGGTGAATCACACCCATAAGCTAAGTGCCAATGCAGTAGTGAACTACAGAAACCTTCAGCTCCACTTCAGTCATTTTCTCAATTTGTTTGCCAAGTTTTATGCAAATGTGACATCCATAAGGATGGAACAAAAATTTGGCTCATATTCAGACCCCCTAGAAGGAGACCCTACTTTATATTGCAGAACATGCATACATTTGATGAGTTTGTCAACAGTGTCACAGTTTTCCCTCTTCTGTCATCTTGGTGCTTGGATGTTGGGTTTGCATCATATGAAGTAATATATTTAGCAAATTACTTCTTTTTTTAGTTTTGTGTGTTTTTCAGAATGGCACTTAGAGCAGGCAGCTCGATTTCGTTGATGGTTTTTCTCAGTGTGGATTCCCAGTGGGTTCTTTCACTGCTTCAAAAGTGAGTGAGTTTGAAATTAGGTACTCTGAACCACTTACTTATGCACAATAGAATATCATTTTGGCTAACATAGTGTGGCATTCAGAGAGGTTGTGGCTTAAGATATAAGACACACTTATAAATGCTTGAAATATAAATAAAATGCAGACACACTGTCAGAATCCAGGATTTTCCATTTTGGACTTATTTTAATTTTTTCCCTTTATACAACAGATTGAACCCCCATCCACCATCTTTTACTTGACTTAATGCCTTGGAAGCTAGGAAGCACACTTTAGACCACCGTGCAGCCCTCCAGTGGTTAGCACTGTCCTCTCCTAAAAAGAAAGTTCTGGGAAGTACACAGAGGAATCTACATTTTCTTCCTATATTTGTGTATCTTCTGGGTATTCTGGTTCCCAGTAACAATCCAATGACATGAGGATTTGGTCACCTGGCTACTCTTGTCCACTGGTGTGAATGTGAGTGTGAATGGTTGGTTGTGTCTGTGTTAGCTCTGCAGTGGACTGGTGACCTGTTCAGGCTTAAGCTTCCACTGCAATTCTGATGAAGAAGCATCATTGGATATTAGATGGATGGATGGACAGATGCATGCTTTAACGATGGGTCTGCCTTCATTCCAGCCCAGACTACAGCCTTGACTGGGTGCGATCGTTTTTCACAGTAGTATGAGATTTCCAAGTAGTTTAATATTGTTATAGGGAGCAGCAGTAAGGAATACAGCAACATGTGTGTGACGCCAGTCAGTAGTCCCAATGTTCTTGTCTCTTTTACATTGTATAATCAATACAGGTGAAAGCTCTAATTTCCGCTGCTCTTGTTATACTTTTTCTCCCTGAGAACTGTGTTATCCTTAATAATCACACCCTTTTAAATGGAGGCTAACATTGAATCCACTAGGCTCTGAAGAAATCAATATATAATGTATATTCATAAAGTGGGGTGGGGTTTTCTTATTTTAGGACTCCTAGAGGACTGTGCATTGTCCGTGAAATGTATTCATTAAGACCTGTTATAGACCCCTCTGTGTGCCAAGTCTCTCTCCTGACTCCCATGGCTGGTGGCTAAGATTTAAAAATGACCTTTTGGGATTACAAACAGCGTGCACAGAATTAGATTATTTCTCGACTCCTCTAATGAGAACAAAGTACTTGTCACTGTTTGATTAATGATTTTTCCCCTCAAGGCAGCCGAGCAAAGGATCATAAAAGAACAATTTTCTCCCTTCACAGCCATTTGTGTAAATGCCATCAGGCAGTGAAGTTCAGCATTCAGGCCAGATCTTCTCTTTAGAGTTCCTTGACCTTAGTGCTAAAGTGTGTTTGTATAAAGTGTAGAAAAGTGCTCTTTTATTCACTATGGATCAAGAGAAATTCTGCAAGTTCCTCTCTTCCTAATGTCATTGTATCACTCTCTAAGCCCACTATATAAGTTTGGTCATTTAGTCACTTTACCCCACCTACATATAAAGAATTCAATAAAGCAACTATTTATAAAACAAGTGCAATGTCTGGCAGACAGACCAAGGGCTGAGATTTCTCTTTATAGACCGAGGAAACAAGGTTAATAAATAGTTTAATATATGCAATTTAAAATATTACAGGCAATTTTTTTAAATTCACTCCAGGTGCTGCTACTTGCCCACTTCAGAACAAGGCATCTCCGTTCATGTCCGTGAGGGCTTTGGAAGCTTTTGGCTTATTACTGTCTTATTTCTAACAAGCAGTGAGTACTTTGCAGGGGTTCGTAAACTTGTTATCCCTTAAGATATCTCCTGTGTACATTTTCTTTTCAAGAATACACTGAATGCTACTTTGGAAGCTGCTAAAAATTTTAATGCTCAGTGCATCTAGCTAATGGCTAACTTGCTGGATGGATATGTGATTTATTGCCTGTGTGTCCATCAATTTGATTTTGCATACTGCTGTTGCCATATAATATTATATATATATTTACATAAACACATATACATACTGTATATAATTTATTATTTTATTTATTTATTTTGTTACTGTATTAATCCCACAAGGGAAATTATTACCTCTGCATTTAAGCCATCTAAAGTGAGCACACACACACACACACACACACACACACACACACACACACACACGTCAACAGTGAGTACACACACACTCGGAGCAGTGGGCTGCCACACACATTGGGGCCCCCAGAGAGCAGTTGGGGGTTAGGTGCCTTGCTCAACGGCACTTCAGTCATGAAGGGGAAGGAAGGGAAGGTTCAGCTCACTCCCCCACCGCCATACATTTTTCCTGCTGGTTTGGGAAACGAACCAGCGACTTTTTGGTCCCATGGTACATGGTAGTACCACTAGTAGGCTATGGCTGCCCCTACACCTTTAATGTTTAAGTCTCGAATCTGATCTTTTGACCAGATGATTAATTTTCCTTAACAGTGGCCCTGACAAGTTCTGGGCTCAGTTGTATCAGCGACGACCCCGCCCCCCCCTG
>JAQMYF010000023.1:18589377-18605855 GCA_030014195.1 Neosilurus mollespiculum | reverse complement strand
TATCTATCTATCTATCTATCTATCTATCTATCTATCTATCTATCTATCTATCTATCTATCTATTTATTTATTTAACAAATTTCAACCACAACAGAGTAGGTTGAGTGAGCTTTGTGCTGTGAACTGATTATTCATTCAGTGGTTACTACATACTACATAGGAACATCAGTAAACCGTGCTTTGTGAAGGTGTTTTAGTATATACTAAAAAGAAATGCAAGAAAAAAACCTTATTTTTTGTTTCATTTTTAAAGGACGAAAATGATAATGCTGCCTGTTCCAATTGACTGTGACAAATGGTGTGTGTCCCTCATTTAGATTCTAGCATTATCCACACAGGATAATGTATCTTATTCCTGAGGTAGTGAACCAATCAGATGGGACCTTTCCCATGTAGTATATAGTCAGTGTTGATAGATATTCTATCATAAGTTTCAATACATATTTAATGCACAAATAAACAGATAACGTACAATACAGTCTTTACTTAAAATGAAAATTATAATCACTGGCAAATTGCTGTTGTGTATAAGAAATAAAACACTCTGAGACTTACTTTTACTGGGGAATATTCAACTTTATGGTGGTAACAGTGTCTTCACATTAGGCTTGATCACACCAGCATGCCCCAAAATCTCTTATTTCAGAATTGGTGAATGGTATACTACTATTCGAAATTTTGTGGTCCTTCAAACTTTGCTTTTTGTAAAATCCTCCATTTGCAGCTATTACAAGCTTGCAGACCTTTGTCATTATACCTGTCGATTGGTCATGCAAAAATGAAGAAATTTTACCCCATGCTTCCTGAAGCATGTCTCACATGTTGGACTGGCTTGATGGGCACTTCTTCCATACCATTCCACAGCTGCTCCCACAACAGCTCAAACAGGTTGAGATCTGGGGACTGCACTGGCCACTCCATTATTGTATAATTTGGAGTGTTTTGGGTCATAGTTTGGAGTGTTAGGAAAGTGTCCAATCAAGCGCCATCCACAGGCTATAGCATTGCATTGCAAAATTGAGTGATAGCCTTCCTTGTTTAAGATCTCAATTACCCTGTACAAATTGTCCAATTAGCCACCACCAGTGCACCCCCCCACCATGTTTGACAGATGGTGTCAACCACTCCTCCAGCATCTTTCCCTTTATCCTTTGCCTTATAAATGTTTTTTTTTTGTTTGTTTATTTTGTTTTTTTGTGACCCAAACATCAGATTCATCTATGTTTCTATTATGATACCTAGTATCTATTATGTTCTGTTGCCCATCTTAATCATTTCATTTTACTGACCAGTCTTAGATATGGCTTTTTCTTTGCAACTCTAGGAGTCACGTTTTTATTGCTGAAGTTGAGACTGGTGTTTTGTGGGTACTATTTAATAAAGCTGCCAATTGAGGAACTTTTAGAGATCTGTTTCTTAAACTAGAGACTATGATGTACTTGTCCTCTTGCTCAAATGTGCACTGAGGCATCAGGCTGTTGACTAAACACAAGTACTTCTGTCTTATCGTAATTTAATAATAGGAAGTTCGAATAGGATTTAAGAATAGGAAGTTTGTTAATGTCAGTGTCCTTTGCATATGGAGTTGCTGAAATGTTCGACTGTGTGTCATCAGTGTAACAAAGGAACCTAATAGGGAGCATGTATAGAGAAAAAAGCATCGGGCTTAGAACAGAACTTTGTGGAACACCAAACTTAACATTAGTATGTGCAGAGTCACCATTTACATTTACAAACTGATAATTATTAGCTAAATAAGATATTAACCAGGAGAGTGCACTTCATTATTTAGTTCCATTTGTTTATGTTTCATGCCGGTGCTCATAATTACAGATCTGAACAATGGACCAGTCATTTAACGAAAGTCATAACTCAAGCAGGAGTAGGATTGAACCATTCTTGTTCATTTTGTGCTTTTGTTTGGCAAAGTAATGAGATTTTTGAGGATACCAGTTTCAACAGATGGTTAGCAGTTAAACTATCTGTAGGACTTCAATCACTCAGTGGCAGTGTACCACCTGAGACCTAGGACAACAAAGCAGCGCCTCTTAAACCATTTCTATAACTTATCCTTCAGCCTCCATCCAGCTCAAAATTGTTCCTTTTGATGAGCAAGATAAAGTGTGACGGCTCACCCTGTACCGCTGAACTCTCATCTGAGAGCTCATAAAGGTAGAGCCATCCAAGTCATAATGACTAGATACGCAGTCAACCTGAACTGAATAGAAAGAGATTGAGAGGACATTCTGTGTTTTTGTTTTATCTGGTTCCATTATTTTTGTATTAAAGTAGAATTTAGGTGTAAGTAGAAGTGCACTTCATGACTATGGGGCTTAGGAGTGAAACGAATATGTCAGAATATGAAATGTATAACGGTTTAATATCAGTGCTATAGGTAAACTCCACTCTGAAACATTAAATAGGTTCCATAGAAATATTTCCGATGAGTTTTGATGCTAAGTGGTTGGTTGGTACTTTGGTATTTGCGTTATTCTCTTAAGAAATTAGCCATTTTAAAAGTCATGCTGTTTTCTTCATAATAGAAAAAAGTGTTTTTTTTTCTTTCAATGATATATTTTAATAAAATACTCTACAGCAATTAGCACAGAAGATCAATGAACAAATGAGCAAACAACCACTGATCAGCAGCCGTGGCCTTTTTCGAAGACTTTATATTGAAGAATGATGCCCAGTTCAACTTCATGGGTTACAGATCTAACTCTGAGTAGACCTCGGCAATTGGTTTTTGTGATTTTGAGTGACTATTTTAGTTCCAAAAGACATCCAGGGAATCTGTGCCAATAACAAGTAAATAAACAAAGATTGCATGTAAGCCAGAAAGACTTAGAGCTAGACATGATTTCTTGGCCAATCAGCAGTGAAGTACGGCAAAAGCAAATTGATCACAAATAGTCTCGGAAAAGTATTTGTAACACCTGAATCATTTAATAACAAGAGAACACTAATTTAAAGGTAATAAAGATGAGCTTGGTGCTGTAATGAAGTAAAGAACTGCCCAGTGTTTTCCCTGTAGTCTTAATTAATTGCAGGACAATAACAGATCCATAGAGATATACATTTATTCATTTTCTGAACCGCTAGGGTCGCTAAGCGGACTCTGGGCGAGGGCAGAGTACACCCTGGACAGCTCGCCATGATTTTTTGGAAGTATTACAATACAATGAGTGCTGTGTACTTTTTTTAATTGTAAAATATGATGTGCAGATATTCATGAAATTACCTGCAGTGGGCTTGGATAAGGATAACAGTGTTAGATTTTGGATATGATCCAAATATGAGATTCAGGAATTTATTTTAAAAATCTTTAAGGGTGTAAGGATCATTTTTGACCTTTTGGTTGATATGGAGGATGGCTGGGCTTGGTGAAGGCCTGCACTTCCCAAATCCTCTTGTTTAAAGATGCATTGCATGTCAAACTTTTGTGATTTTTCCTTTGCTCTTTTTTAAGGTAGGAAGCACAGTGTTAATTTTCTGTGGAAAAATGTGAGAGGGTACAGACTTTGCCTGAAGCTAAACTCGAAGAATAGTATTCTGTTGAATATTTTGTGTAAAAGAAAACAAACAAAAAAACCCTCTTCTCATTATTACAGCACTGTCTTTGTTGTCATTTCGTTTCACAATCCCCGAGCTAACTAATTACCTGGCTGAAAAAAAAGACTTGGACTGACTGGAAGAAATAAATGATGAGTCTATCATCCTCACGCTGGTGCTGTATAACCTCAAGTCCTGCTCAGAAAATTGCCATTTTGATGGGGATGTAATGTTAATCCCACAGCCTTGTCACATAGACTAATAGAGCATTATGCCAGTGTAATTAAAATACACAGGAATGAATTCTGTTGTTTTTGCTGGAACTGCGGCGTTGTTGCATTCCGGGATGCTCTGGCACTATAAGCGCTCTTAGATTTCTCCTCTGAACTTTGCAAGATCTGTCAATTTCCCAGCAGCAGTTAATGATGCTGGATGACAGTGATTCTTGCCAGCTCTTGATTTTTCACATCGAGCTGCTTCTCGTCCTTGGCAAGCTGACCTGGTCTCAATGCCTGGCTAAGCCTTAATCAGGCCTAGCATCATTGAGGTAACAGGTGAGCTGAGTTAATGAGACTGATTACAGTGGGCTTCCCACTGGGGGACTGGCAGTGGACTGAGCCAAAAAAACACTAGGACAGAAGTTAAAAAGACTTTGAGATGGCTGTTTCGCTATTCCTAATGCCAGATTTGGCTAGCCATCCATATGTCCTGCCTTAACCGTGGTATTAAACACACCAGTTCTTATAGCCCAGGTTTAAATGAACAGAACATTGTATGTTCAGGCATAAATGTACACCATATAAGCATTGTGTGATCTTTGTCCTTGTTCTTGTTTCCCATTTTTAGAAGTCATCATTCATTCATTCATTCATCCACTATTTCAGCTTAAATGAGAATGGGGGTATATATACAGTAAATTTCTTAAGAGGGGCACACCAGAGTGGTTAGCTCTCTCGCAAAACACTAGGAAGGTCCGGGGTTTAAGCCTTGTGGCTGGTGACGGTGTTTCAGTGTAGAGTTTGCATGTTCTCCTCATGCTTGCATGGGTTTTTTGCAGGTGCTATGGTTTCTTCTCACAGTCCAAAGACATGCACATTAGGCTAGTTGGCCATTCCAAACTGCCCCTAGGTGTGAATGTATTCTTGTTCTATAGAACAGGTTCTGCAAGGTGCTTACACCCATCTTAGGTAAAAAAACAAACATTACAAAAGAAACCAGTAAAGTGGCCCAAAGCATCATAGGTGCAGAATAGGAATAAAAAAAATGTATATATACCCATGGATACGAGTAATTATTGACTGTCTGTGTGGCTCCACCACTTTTGTTCCTGCTGTACCCTCTCATGTGCGATGAGTACAGAAAAAATAGTATATATGTATGAATAAGAATACAGCCAGAAATTTATTTGAAACAACAATAAAGAAAAACAGAATCCACCCCTGCCTTGTAAATCCAATGGAGACTTGGCAGGGCAATAAAGCTATGACTAGATATCAACTAGTTGCTTTCTTTGCCCATTTTTATATTGTTACAGAAAGCTGAGATTGTGGAGGTCAAGTCTTTGCTGACAACAACCCATAATATTGCTATCAAACAATCAGATGTCCTTAACGTTGCGCCAAAAAAATAAATAAATAAAATAAAAAAAATCAATACACACAAGAGCTCAGACCCTGGCAATAATATCACTGTGTTGAAAAAGAGCATAGCAGCTGTCCTTTGTTTTTCAGTTCTTTTCAACTTATTTAAAAAAAATAATCAAAAAAGTATTAGGGCAGCAGGTACTTTATGACTACAGTGCCCATAAGCCCATGGGCAATAACAGAGGAAGTGTCTTTGTGGCCTGTTTCACTTTTAAATCACTGGTACAAGGCACAAAATATATTTTCTAGTTTGGAAAAAGGCTGCATTTTAAATTAGATGCTTGTAGTATGGTTAAGCTGCTGGGTGTCAGAGTTTGAAATCTCTCTGTCTCTGAAAGAAAACGCTGCAAGCTAACTGTGGGAACAAAAAACTTTTTACAATGTGTGTTCTTGACTCAATCATAACACTGTACATTTAGAGAGAATTCAGGGATGCACCCCAGCTCACATAATGTACACTAAATATCCGTAAATAGTAACAACACCAATGGAATACAGACAAAATATTTATTGTGGTAGTATGTACTTGAGGACATGGCCAAAGTATTTGTTTTGGCTTCCTTAACAGTACAGAAGTAAGGAAAACAAAAAGTAAAAAGTGCTATTTTAGCTAGCTAGCCAGCTAAAATAGACCTAGAAGCAGTACGTAAAGCTCTGTGGGTGGTATGTCCCGGGTGGTAGCACCCTTCTCTGAGACATGATAAAATAGTGTGTAGGTCAATCAAGAGGTGATGATTTTTATTGTTCATGCAACATGCAATGACAATAAAGATCTCATCATATATCACAAAGAGTGTCGGTCATGTGATACACCGGCAAGACACTGTGACAGAAGGCACAAAGTCTGGCCCCACATCTGAGCACTGCTAAATGGTCTACCCATTTTTTCATTACTACATACAGTATACACCAGTATAGTGCTGAAGCTTTAAATAATCCTGAAACTACCTGATTTTAAAGATTACTGCACCATTTGCACTGACATGTACTCAATACACACTCATCATCACAGTAGGGGTTTAATGTTACTCTTTCATCCTTGTTACATTTTGTATTTTTATATATGGTGAGTCTTCCTTCTGAATTAGACAGTTTTAGCTAGAAAGAACCGTTGCTGATTTTCGTCAAGAGAAGGCTGCATAACCGCCAGCGTGTTTCTGCCCTGTGATGGCCTGGCAAACTGTCCAGAGTCGGCTGAGATGAGCACCAGCCTCCCCGCAACCCTAATTAGGATTAAGCGGTTCAGAAAATTAATGAATGATGAATTAGTTTCTGGCCCTGATAGCTTGAAAATGTGATAAACCTCAGATTTAGTTCTTACAGTATGATTTTCCATAGAGGTATTTCCCAGGGCTGTGTCCTGTGTACCCTGTTGTTTGTTTTATACAGAAATACAGCTCTTTGCCAGAAAGACACTTCGTTATATTAGCTGAAAAACCAGCATGAAACCAGGGAATATCCATAACATTTTTTTCAAATGGCTGTATATATATGTATATGCATATATATATACATTTATTCATTTTCTGAACCGCTCAGTCCTATTTAGGGTCACGGGGAGGCTGGTGCCCATCTCAGCTGACTCGGGGTGAGGCAGAGTACCCTGGACAGCTTTCCAGGCCATCACAGGGCAGAAACATGCTGAGGGCAACTCAGTGGCCTACTCTTTATGAATAACAGTAATGGTTCTTTTACATGCCTCTCACCACAGACAATGAGAGACATGGCTTGTATATATACACACACACACACACATACATACATATTTACATATATATATATATATATGTCATGTCATGTCATTTTCTGAACCGTTTAATCCTAATTAGGGTTGCGGGGAGGCTGGCGCCCATCTCAGCCGACTCTGGGCAAGGGCAGAATACATCCTGGACGGCTCGCCAGGCCATCGCAGGGCTATATATATATATATATAGATATATATATATATATATCTATATATATATATAAAATGCAACCTCTGCCTCAAACAAAAGTTCTTGATCATATGCCGTCCTGAACTATCCACACTCAATAAACGTAATGAACTCGTGTCTTCCTGCCGCCACAGAAACAAAGCCCTCCTAAGCAACACCTGAACCAAATTAGATTAGACCTGTCAGATTTCACACTGCATAAATTAAAATACACCATGTAAACGATACTGACTGTATATAAACAGTGGTAATGAATGTTCTTAATAAATTCCCTGATGAGTGGGCAACCACGAAACAGGCTTGTCGGGATGAAACTGTAGTCCTTTTATTTTTTTCACATACCATATACATGTGTGTGTGTGTGTGTGTGTGTGTGTGTATTTAAGATTGCTTCAAGAACTTTCCAAAGACACTCTTGAGGGTTTCCAGATAACTTTATGAGATACCATTTTTAAAGAAGCTGTACTTTGTGAATTTCAGATAGGAAACACTTCAGATTCTGCACAGAAGTCTCGATTTCCCTAGATGGACAGATAATAAAGCCTCAAGGGTTCTAATTTCAAATCCTTTTACTTTTTCCTACTAAAATGTAGCAGGTCTGGTTAAAATAAGGAGGTATGCCTTAATAATTTAAATGCCTTGTGGTTAAGGTTTTACCCAATCCTGGGATTAAAGATGATGTAATTTTGTAGGTTAAATATCTGTACTGTTATGCCTTATGGATTTTTACTGTGAAAATAATTTTGCTATTAGGACAGTACAGTTTCTCATTATCTCATAACACTCGACAAGATTGTTCCCATACATGACTGCTAAAGCGAAGTAATTGAATGGGAATGCTTAATGTCTGAGAAGTCCACTCTGGGGTGATGCTAGCACTAGCAATGTTTCAACATTTCATAATATGCTGTATGTATTTTACACATATCCTTTGTTTTTGAAAATCTATCACATTTTGCTGTCATCTGACTTTTCCACTAATGGCTTTCCAGGGGCTTGACAGAGATTAGTCTGTTGCTTGAGAATAATCCCTTGAATTAATGCTCAGAATTAGTCTAATTAGAAGTGTGTGATTGGCTTGAATTTAGATTCTCAATGGCCTAAAAGCAACTTGTAACTTTTTTTTAAAGTTCACTGAGGGGTCACAGAGCACATTTCTTGGTGCGGATCCTAAACACACCACTTTCCCAAACACTTCCAACTTATATCTACATATTCACAATTGACTTAGTAGTGGCCTCTGTGAAATTACACCCCTTCTTTGCACCCTGTTAAATCCACCTTCCCTGAGTTTGCCATTTGAAACAAAGTGTCAAGGGAGAGTTTAAATTGCACTGGTGTTGCCCTTTAGAGCACAATGTTTGGGCACCTTTTGGTTTTAAACCAATCTAATCCATGTAATCATGGACTGTGCTCAAATTCCCTGGTCGCCTTTTGGTGAAAGATGGAGAGAAAAAGAAACAGACAAGGAAACTATGTTGCTCAGATTTCCGGCCAGGGTGACGCCACGACCCGAAGAGCAGGCAATATAGTGCGTTGTTTCTTTGTACTTTAAGAGATATGTGTTAGGAGAGTGAAAGCGACAGATTGTGTTTTGTGGTCGACCAGGGGATATGTATGTCTCCTATATCAAATGACAGGTGCATTTTCCACAAAGAAAGACCATAATGTTTTTCTATTTAGCGCTTGACAGTTGCCTTCTTCATAACATGATCTTAAGGGATTCAGAACAATCATGATTATTTTTGGGCCGGCCGCATCATTCTAGCAACAAATTGAGTGCTTTTATAGTGAGGAAACGGTGTAAATTGAATCTGCATGCTAACTGAATATAGAATATTCACTTCCACTGACCTTCACCTCAGCATTCAGACATGCTAGCTTTTTGTCAGCATTTTCCAGAAGAGATAACGCTATACCACAGGCATCATTTGTTTGTAAGGTGGGAAATCAAAATGGCAAAACCCAAGAGATTAGTATTATTACTACCTCTGCCAAGGAGGCTATGTTTTACAGCAGTTTGTGTGTAAATGTTAGCAGGATTATGCAAAAAGTTATGTGTGGATTTTCATTAAATTTCTACCAGAGGCTTTAGAAATTCAAATTCAAATTTATTTGTCACCTACAAAATCATACACAGTACAATATGTAGTGAAATGCTTGTGACAAAACAAGACTGGTTTTTGTATCCTATTACAACAGGCCCAACAGGGTTTGTACTCTGTACTTCATGTTTTTTGCTAAAATTATGTGCAGATTTTCATGAAATTTCTACCAGAAATTGGACAAGATTCCACTAGATTCTGGAGATTATCTGGTTCAA
Organism: Neosilurus mollespiculum; assembly: GCA_030014195.1. Lineage (NCBI taxonomy): Eukaryota > Metazoa > Chordata > Actinopteri > Siluriformes > Plotosidae > Neosilurus > Neosilurus mollespiculum. The sequence goes on along the minus strand of JAQMYF010000023.1, from coordinate 18,596,403 downwards.
TTGTAATATTGTGAGAGGATGATTTTTGGCATTTTGGTTTATATGACTTTATATCGAGATTTATATCGCTGTGCTTGGCAAAGGTTTACACTTTCCCAGTGACGACGATAAAGATATTATTATTATTATTATTATTATTATTATTATTATTAGTGTTTTGTTGTTGTTGTTTATTACCTCTGCCAAGGAGGTTATGTTATTAACCAGCATTGGTTTGTTTGTTTGTTTGTCTGTCTGTTAGCAACATTACTCAAAAACTTATGAATGGATTTTGGATGAGTCAGAAATGATACAAGGAACAATTGATTAAATTTTGACAGTGATCCAGATTATTGTCTGGATGCAGGAAATCTTAAAAGAATTATTTGGAGGTACTGTGTCCGAACCATACCGAAGCTTAACTTCCAGGCTTGTGATCGATGGTGTAATCTCATTCCTTTACCTTTCTGTACAACTTTTAGGCGAACTATCACAAAAATAATCCAGTTATTAATACTTCCTCATCTGGGCGCAAGGCCTCTTATTCAAGGCAGGCCCTATACACAATGCAATCATATAAATGGCTGCGCATTTGCATTGTAGGGCTTAAATAATAAACAAATGTTGCATTTATAAAAATGTTGCATCTCTTACTATACCATATGGGGATGCTTAACGGCCTTGGCAGAGGTCTGCGCTCTACGAATGCTTTTCGTACAACAACTATTATTGTTGTTGTAGGTGGTGGTGGTGGTGGTATTATTATTATTATTATTATTAGTAGTATTATTATGCCCGGTAAAGTATAAGCATTATGCCTAACACACTATAAAGGTTTACTATATTGATCTTTATTTATTCAGAATTAAGATACATTCAAAAGATGTTCTTTTTAAGCAACTCAGTAAACAGCTTAAGTAAAATCTTAATTAATTTTCGTAAATAATCTTATTAATTCTAGCAGTTAAAATATCAATAGCAATGAGCCATCTATTTAAAAAATCAACAAGAAATTAAAACAAAAATCAAAAACAAAACCCGTTTAAAAGTACATTTATCAGAGGCTAAGAACCAGGTTAATCACACCATATTTAGTGCAACTATAAATCTATGCATCACTAATGGTGCTATCTGGAGATACAGAACAATGACTCAGAGAGTCTTTCACCTACGCTGCTTTTTGCATTTGCATACAAATTGTATGGCCTTAACTGACCTCTTGGAGGGGTAATACCTACACCACCTGCATGATATGCAAAGTATATGCACAAGGCTTCAGTTGGGAAAAGAAAGGTCTCTAATCTGTGTTCACTCAGTAAACACGTAATACCTGAAACACCATTTCAGACTCAGGATTATTATTTTTAATGAAAAAATGTAACTTTTTTTTTTAGAAGTTTTTCTTTACTAACATTAATTATTATGTTAGTTAACAGAAATAAATGAAAAAGGGTTAATCCAGTTTTTGCTGCTTGTTGATACTGATACTGCCCTTTTAGTTATTTTATTATTTTAAAGGCACAAAGTATTTTATCTTAATTTCATGTATTTTATTATTTCCCTGGTTATTATTTACTTTGGGTTATGTAGTAGCCACAAATGTGTGTTCATGCAGTTAGGTTGATAATCTTAAACATAGCTAGTTACTCTATTACATATATTTGTTCGAGTAGGGTTAATCTGAAGAAGGTCAGGTTTAGTTTTGCTTTACATCTGTAGTGCTGAAAGTAAATATGTTTTCTTTCTTTCTCTTTTCCATTGCATCAGAGCACCTCAACCCTTATTGACTGATAGCAATGGTGGCTGGTTGGCTGCCAAACAGAGGAAGCACTACATCATCAAATTTCTTAATTATTGCTTCTTCGTGTTATTTATATGCAAATATTTATGTATGACTTGTGAAAGTTAGCCAGATCCCAAAACCCAATTTAAAAAACAAACAAACAAACAAACAAAAAAAAAACGGACATGGTTTTATTTAAAAGCCAGCAGAACTGTATCTTTATCACAGCACTTCCAGTCAGCCTGCTTACCTTGTCATACCAGGAGAGTTGAAAAGACTGATTATTTTTCCTGACCTCTGAACTAAATCAATCTTGAGCTTTTATCTACCCTGCTGTTAAACTCTTGAGTCCCTTACATTGTCTGCTATCATGCACAGCTAGCAAGTGAACTCTACTATACAAGCACACATTACTAAACTAAAACAGGGAGCAAACTCAAGAATGCTATATTTGTTTTTATTTACAGTACGATATGTATGAATGAAAATAGCAAGCTATACCGCCAGCAAAACAAACTACAAGCAGTGAGTAAAAGTAATTGGTAAAAATCCATGTTCAACTAAATTTAATAAAGCTTCAGTACAGCAGTCAATTAACTTCACTTCACAACTTCAACAATTTCTCCAGTCATCAAGCAGCCCAGCGTCCTGACCTGCCCACTGCCCAATGATTACCAGAGAATCTCGGCTTCAAGGGGCGGGACATTTTTTAAGCATTTGTCCACTGAATGTCTTGTTTTGCTGTGCTGAAAGCAGAATGTATCCCAAATGCCATAAGACTTCAGAGAAACTGTGCAATGGGTTTCAATGAATCGTGCTGATACAGGAATGTGTGAGGGGGAAAAACTCCTGTTAGACACCACTGGCTGGTAGTAGCTGATCATCAAAAACATCCACTCATGTACTTAGCTCCATTTATCTAGATTTGTCTGTCAATTTTATTCCTTGTGCTGAATTTTTTTTTGTTTTGTTGCATTGTTGTTGTTTAGGATCGTTACACTTCCCAAATTTGAGGTACAGAGAACACAGAGACAGGTGGCTTTTCACGATTTCACTTCACTTTCACGTAAACTTGGTGCTTTTCAGTCAATTCTTGTTGTACCAAACAACATGTGATATACTAACACATGTACACACATACACCTCTCTCACTGGTAACTGGCTTTCCGTAAGCACACAGACACACACCATAAATAGTTTGCCGGTAATCTCACACAGGTGAAATTCATCAGCATGTTATTTGCTGGTTCCACCTGAGTCCTCTCCATCTACAGGGGGTGCTTGATCATGGCCTTGCTGCCACACATACAGTACAATATAGGAAAATGCTATTGTTTCTTCTCTTGGTATTTTACAGATCACATTTTGCAATCTGCTTTCATTAACATAAAATAAGTATATTGTTTTCACATCATTTGAGTAGCAGTAAGGCAAGACCTCATGTTCCTTTGTATTACATGAAAGACTAATATCTGACATCAGTACCGGTATCAGTGTATGGTACTTACTGCAGACCAAAAAACTCCACAGCAAAGCATTTTTGGCTCAATTCACTGAACACCTTGAGGCTGTCTGCAATATAATCTGTATTTTAATGCAGATGATTATTTCTACTATTTATACATTTCCATGTCAGTTTTAATATAGCTAATTGTGCTATTCAGAAGTATCCTTATTTATTTCTTTTCATTTTAATGTACCAACAAATAAACTTGGTGTCGCCATTACTCACACCTTTCTTTAATGATTTTTGGCAGGTTTCATATTAGCGTTGCACACCCACCCATGACTGCCAAAACCTTCCTCTGTTTCTGCAGGTTGTCATTCTTTGGAGCAAATTCAATCAAAGGGTGGTACAGCCCATTTATTCCTGTGTGTGAAGCCCCCCATCCCCCACCCACATGTGTTTGAGCAGCTGTCATGGAGGTCTCCTGGTGTTAACTCATCTGTCATGTTCAGACAGAAACTTGCTCATCACCTGTCATTTATATCATGGCATATTTTCTACAGGGACTACTGTCTTTGTTGTGCACACCAAAATTGATTTTGACCAAAAGGGTCCAAATTCAGGTGTCTCTGGAGAAATATTTCAAATGCCTATATATAAACATGTCTGGTAACAAGGAGCCATTTATCAGAATTGATTAGATGAGATGAGGATAGCATAAATGCTGACCTATGGATTTTACTCACATCAAAAATCTTCCTACAGCTAACCAAAAAAGGTCATTACATGCCAACTCACCTAGTGTCTCCTATTTCATGTCATGGATTTTCTTAAAAAAAGAAAAGAAAAAAAAATCATATCAATGGACCTTTCTAAGAAATGCAACCATGCCAAACCTTAGAACAGTACTCCAAAATAATTTTCTAGATATAAAATTTTTAAATCTATCCAATAAAGCCCAAATGAAACTATTTTCACCAAATTTATTTCTGCATATTAAGCCACACCAAAATTAGGGTTCATGACTCTAATAATGGTTTCTGGATGGTTTTTCATTTGTTTTAAACTGTCTGGAATGTGTGATCCAGTCTTTCTGAGATTAATGATTATCTCCTGCACTATAAATTATCCCCTGCACTATAAAGGTTCCCGATAGCCACAGAAAATTCCAATTTTAAAGAGAGTCGCAGAAAGGTTACCCGAACCTCCTGATATTAAGTCTGTCTAATGATTTGTTTACTTGCATGAGAATCCCTTCCAATTGTGCAACAATATGAACATAAACTTTTCTCAAGTAGATAAGCAATATTCTTTAAACTGCACAATCCTGAGAGCGTGTTTGATTGGCATAATACCTACAGTGTCACTTTGATATTTTTAAGAAATCTTACGAATGCGGGGTTTCAGAAATCTGGAGTCATACTGTCCAGAAAGTGGAACTCTTCAGACTCTGCCAGGTCTCCACTTCAGCCTGGCGATGGGTTGATTGGAAAATGGCCCACTCATTTGCTATCAGACCTTATGGCCTCTTCAGGTTGTTCCAGCAGATGAGACTCCCTCAATCACCTCTCATGTGTGACTCCAATCATAAGAGTCTTCCCCTCTGCTCTGGGATGTGCTTTCGGTTGGAGGTTGAAGGGTGTTGGGGGAATAAGCCAAGGCTGGAAATCTCTTTTAAAATACTGAACATCATTTTGTATGGGGCCACTTTTTTGTTCCTGGACATCGTGTCTCCATTACATCTGATAAAATAGGACATAAGATAATTGGAATGACATTATAGTGTTAGAGTGCTGTTTGTTTGTTTAAATATTTTAATATCACAGCAAGTGAAAAGTGTTTTGGTGAATGCTAATGCCATCACTGAGCCACCATAGTAATTAGACTATTCCTGCTTTGGAAGAGGTATAAGCAAATGTACAACTCAAATACTATTTGAGTTAAGATATGCACTAGTGTGAATCACTGATATTAGTCATTTCAGTTGTAAAGAATCAACTTTATTTTTTACAATTCTTCTCATTAATGACTACTATACTCCTTAAATAATCTGTATTTCTTTATTTATTTATTATCCGTATTTATTTAAAAGTTTTCATGTACATTACTGTAATATGAAGATATTGCTGGAATGCTTTGGTCATTCATCATAATGCCATTTTCCAATCTCATCTCAAGGGCTTTTTTATTCATATTCATGTATGAATTTTCTGACAGCTGTCACTGGTGTGCTGTACAAGGAGAAAATCTAGCAGCTTTTGATGAGAAAGAATCTGAGTGGAAATGAGCTGGTGTAATTGGTCCTGGTGTTATTAACATAACAAACCTAATAATAATAGACAGGGCAAGATATTCAAGCATGCCTGGAATTTAATAATACAAATAAGCAGCTTGCAAATTGCCATTATTGCAGTACATTTGCTTTGCCAGAGCACCTCATTATTGCAGAAAGGCAGCCATTTCAGGTCAGCGGCTCATGAATGCAGGCTTCGCCCCTGTCATTGTCGTTTGCCGCTTACAGCTAAGCAAAGCAGCAGTTGTACGGAAAGCACAAAGTGATGCAATAACAATTCTAAAATCCCAAGCAGGCAGCAATGAGGAAAATATGTGCCTCTGGAATGATTACTAAAGCAAACTTTTGTTTTGAGGTCCTCAAACACTAAAACTTCATTGTTTACGAACTGTTCTGTACACTGTTTCTGCATTTTTGTGCACAAAGATAATGTGTATGTAGAATCCAAATGAATCTCTGGTACTCCGGAGTGTCATGGAAATGTCAAATACATAAATGGAGGAGATTCAACAGGTACTTTAGAACTGAAGCACTCTTTCATGCAAACATGAACTGAGAAATGATTGAGGGACTGAATTAATATCTCAGTAAAAATAATAGTTATAATAATGTGTTGTACTTTAGACAGCTACAGTCATTGTCCATTTTGTTCAGTGCATCCACCATAAACATTACTTTGAATTTAGTTAATGCATAACTAGTGCTATAAAAGAAATATTAAAATAAATATATGTAATAAGTACTTCATTCGCTGTGCAACCAATGTCTCTGAGGTCTCTGAAAACATGTATGTTCTATGCAGAACCACATACCAGAAAATTTCCCTTGGAATAAACAATATACAATATATGCTCTTGAGTGGCACAGCGACAAGCTGTGAAACTATTATCCTGTAAACTGTGAGTTTGAATGCACCTGTGTCCCATGAGGGCTGATTGGCTGAGCTCAAAGGGGGCAGGAGGGATAACATATGTTCACTTCCCTTTCTTCTGAGCGATCCACCAGCCACTCATGAATGTCTGTGATTTTATGCATACTTTGAAATGGGGAAAAAAGTGGCCGACTGCATTGCGTGTCTCAGAGGAAGCATGTGTGTGCTCCTGCCCTTGCTAGCCGGTGGTTGCAAGGGGCGACTAAATTAGGGAGAAAATTTTAATTGAATAAAGGATGCACTATATAGCCAAAGATTTGCAGACCCACTGGCCAGCCACACCCAAATGTACTTGATGAATATCCCATTCCAGATATTATAATATCTTCCAGTCTTCTAGGAAGGATCCTGGGATTTGTGCCCATTTATCCACAAGAGCATTACTTTGTTTAGTATAATTGGTAAGAATGTCTGGCTTATATTCAGCATTCTAATATATTCCAAAGGTGTGTCCTGGGGTGGAGACTCTGTGCAGGCCTTAGCAAATTATGTCTTTATGGAGCTTAATGTTGCTGCAAAAAAATACATTTTAGAAAATACTTTCTGTCTATCTTAGTGACAATAGTTTAGGAAAGAACTGCATACGGCTGTGA
>JAQMYF010000023.1:18559265-18584279 GCA_030014195.1 Neosilurus mollespiculum | reverse complement strand
TTAAATGTGTTGGCAGATGGGCACATAGTCCTGACTCTGTCCACAGATTACGGATAGGATAAATAAGATGAGATTGAGTATGATGGCCAGAGTATGTGGTTGACCTCTAGGAGAGGTTTTAGTTCCAATTCAGGAACAATGTCCTGGAGAATTATTTTTTTAATCACATACTTCATCCATTCACAGTACACATATAAGGTTTTGCAAAACATTTTGTCAGTTGGTTCAATTCAACAAAGTATTCTGCCAAATAATGTGTTACAAACTATTCACATTTTCCCGAAACCCGATAAACTGTAATCATGTTATATTTGATATAATTTTACCAAGCCGTAGAGCGTAGTGCCACATTTTCAAAAGGAAGTTGTCACCCGTTTTAGGCTAAACTTTTGGCTGAACAACACAGTGAAACTTCATGATGGAAGACTTTGTTATTTCTTGGTAATATAATATTAATCTGAGCGTATGTGGACCTTTAAAAAGTAAGTGGTAACAAGAACAGACTTGTTTCCACAAAACAACAGCCAGATAAAAAGTACATTGTGTAACAATGTGTCATTGACTGTTTAACAATTATTCATAACAATAATTATGAAGGCGAGGTGAAGGTTGCTGAATAGTCCCCAAGATGGAACGTCTTAAACTCATTGAGTTTCGGTATAGACTACATGGAAGTATAAATAAATCGTGCTCTGCAACAGCATGTTTTTAAACTCATTCAAAATTTTTGTATATACTGCAAAGAGATACACGAAAGCAAACTAAAATGAGATTTTTGGCTTATGCTTCATTTTTCCATTTTTAAAGTGTGATAATCTGTAAGCTTTTGATTTAGGCATTATTCACTCCAGATAATGCTAACCCCTGGATAGCAGACCAATCAGGTTGTGCCAGTCCTGTGTAGTGTATACACCAAATATCAATGATAGCACACCCAAATACAAGCTTTTCAGATTACAGATACAAATAAAGTTTGAGAGAAAACCTAGTAAAAAGAACTGTGTAACCTATTTCGTTATTCTCACAGTTATTATCTTAATATCATTACACTATTTTTAAAATGTTTTTAATTTTCATAAGAGAGAAACATCTTATACACATTAAATGGGTTGTTGCTTGTGTGTGTGTTGTATATCATGCTGTAAATTACTGTATAATTGTTCAATGTTTCCACAAGTCACATTCTTGTACTCAGTCGACTCAACTGATGAAGTGTTTTTTAAGATCATGTACCAATTTGATCATTATGGATCTTACACTTGTGTGTAACTGTGAAATAAACGACTAATTAATTGCGAATAGGTAGCTGACTTAAACATATTTCTTGTTATTCATAAACATAAGCCTACAGCTATGCATGCTCTATAAAAGAGAACCTTATCCGAGTTTCGTAATTTTAAGTTTGTTCTGTGCTTCTGTTTGTTGTGCTCAGACAAGATATGCATAATGACAGCAATTGCCCTGTGGAGCCGCTTTGCTATGTATATCAAATGGTAATATGGAATGGCTTGTCCTAATTTGAAATCAGTGCTAATATAGTAAGTATCATAACTTCACAGAGCATTTGATGGTGCTGCGTGAGGGAAATGAGGATCGTGTGCAAAGATTTGCATAGTGCATATGCAAAGGGACAGAAAAGCACTTCAGACTACTCCACTGTGGTCGTCCAAATCCAAATGAGCAGCAAATACTGAGCTTCCATACACATGCTCTCTCTCTCTCTCTCTCTCTCTCTCTCTCTCTCTCTCTTGCTGTTTGATTTGAATAATGTCTTCAGCTTGCCGCCCCCACTGTGGGCCTGGCCTCCCACTCCATTACATATAATATCATATGGATTTCACAGAGCGTAGGATAATGCTTGTGTGCTGCAAGGCCTTTTTGGAGAGGTGATACATTTCAATAAATCCATATGCCATCAAGTGGGTTGAGTGCTTGCTTCAGACTTTTCTCAACACAATCAAAGTTTTTCTTTTTCTTTTCCTTATTTTTTCCCTTTTTCTTTCTTTCTTTTTTTTCTTTTTTTTTTTTTTGGTTCTTTGTTTAATATGCCGCTGCTTATTTGCTTAGCTATGCATGAGGTCTATGAGGTAGTTTGGCTGTTTATATAACTCAGGAATTAAATAGACATTCCAATGGGACCGAAATATTGACAAAACATATCTGAGAATGGTGTTTTGTTTTGAATGTTTTTACAAAAGTTTTTACAGAATTATTTATTTTGAATTGTTTAATTAATTAATTAATTTGTTTGTTTGTTTGTTTGTTTGTTTGTTTGTTTGTTTGTTTGTTTGTTTGTTTATTTATTTTGTGGGGGGGGGCAGGACGGGACACGACACTATTGTGTCACAGCATGCTGAGCCTTCTGATTAGCTGCTTTTCCTCCAATGTCCTCCCAGGCACAGTTGTATTTCTGCCCATTCCAGTCTGCTTCCCAGTGCATTAAAAAGAAAGACAACCCACTTCGGAAAGGTGACCAGTCAGAGCAGAGTAGGTACAGAAAGCGGAAAGACCCTAAATGGGAGAAGGAAGCCAAAAAGGCTGTCTGGCGCTCACACTCAAAATTAGCATTTCAAGAGGAGGTGGGGAAGCAGCTTTCTGAAGAACTGTGGAGTTTTGGGAATAGGAATGGTACTTTGGTGTCTGAAATGAAGAATAAAGGTCTGAAAATAGGTATAATATCTGACTTTTAATCTTTATCTTCTAACTTTCCTAACATCAGGTGAATATACATGAACCACAACTAATCCAAAAGAAATGTCTGAAAGCCCTGTTGGGTGTCTGCTGAAGTTTTAATCATCGATTTAATAAAATCTAGAGATTAGTAGAAATTCTCTCACTTCAGATGAGTTTTAAAAGCTTTGCTCTGCCAACATAGCGACTGCATAAAAAATTTCTTCCTGCTTCCAAGTGTGCAGTCTCCATTTTCACAAGATTTCTGTATTACTGCGCCCATTAAGCAAGACAGTACGAAGCTAAAAGATTTTTAAAATGTGTTTTGAAGTCATATCTCTAAAGATCTGGCATGGTGCAAAGCTGGTTTTGTGAGAATTGCACAGTAAACACACAGGAATCCATCCAACGTCTGCTGTATGACAGTTGGAGGGAAATTTGGAGTATTCAGACTTTTGGAGCACGCAATGTTCAGAGAAATGGTTTCCAATTAACCTTCACCTTGAGCAGATTTTTAACAGCCTGCACTCAGTAGGGTGGAGAAGCACCAAAGGGACAGACGTACACACATCAATCCATTTTGATACATGTTTATGGAAGGCACTAGTTAAGCAGGATGATTCTAAAAGCCATGGGAATGAGTCACATATAGGGGGGGAATGTGTAAATCCAGGTACACAGATGAATGTTTGGTGTTTGCATCTGTATTTTCTATATGTATGCAGGATTCACATCTTTTCTTGCTTTGCTTCTTGACAGAGCTGCTTTTTAGATCATTGGCCCTTTTGGAGAGGTGATACATTTCAATAAATCCATATGCCATCCAGTGGGTTGGCTACTTGCTTCAGACTTTCTCCCCAACACAAAGGTTTCTTTTTCTTTTTTTGGTCCTTCTTTAATATGCCGCTTCTTTTCTTGCTTTGCTTTTTGACAGAGCTGCTAATCAGATAATTGGCTGCATAGTTCTTCTATTAACATACTTTCACACATGCAAATTTGTACCTGTTCATTATATGCTCACATAATGCAGCACAATATCACTTTTCCACACCTACACATATCAAGAAACTTCTCTAATATTGTATGTGGAACTCAACAACAGAGTGTTTCTATTTTCAATAATGGTTTAACAAAAAAGAAAAGCTAAGAACCCTTAAGTATCTGATGAAGATTATAGGAAACACCTTTCCTAAGATTTTGAAAGGATTTTTATTATCATTATTTATTTATTTATTTTTTTAACTGGAATCTTTGGTTCTCCAGTTTGTTGGCAGACTTTGAAGGGTGTGCATGGAACGTACAACAGTGAGTCTCGTTTTCAGAGAGATGAAAGAAAAAGCTTGTAACTATCCAAATAAATATAAAGAAACTCTTTTTGTAAGAGTGTCAAAACTATTTGTTTAGGTATTATTTGCCATTTATTCCTGTCTTTATTAAAGACTTACCTATGTTTCATTCAAAATTCTTTAATTTGTCTTGTCATTCATTAGTCCTTGTGCATCTGGGGCTTAGTTGAAGAAGCCTGATTGCAAAACAGGTGCACAGCCTGAATTCCTTACAGGCCACCATTCACGTGTACAGAGTAAATTCAATTCCACCATCAAGCCAAAGCCAGGCAAGCTAGTGTGAGCCAAGACCATTACAGTTTCCAATGGCACTTCCGGGGCTTAATTCCACCTCCTTGGAGCTGCTTCAAAGGCCAGAAGCCTGGGGAATTTGCACCGACAATTACCCATTGGCCAGACTAGGCCATCTGGTGCTTAAGCTGGTGTTTAGATTAAAGGTGAGGTTTAGATTAAAGTTGGGGTTTAGACTATTTCAGTCGGTGAATTTTTTAAACATTAATTTACTGTTCTTGCTAAACAGCGATAATGATTCAACTCAATGTCAAAAGCTGAAGTTTTTTTAGCCTAACCAAGCTTTTGCTGCCATGTGGAAGCTTGTTCATATAATATAAGAAAAGACAAGAAAATACATAAGAAGATAAAAGTCTGTAAACCTTTTTTTTGTAAAAAATCACTGCTGTGTTAGGTAGAACATACATTTTCGACCATAACTCCATAATGTTGAAATTAGTATAAAAGCTTTTGTGTTAAATGCTGGGCTATAGGCATGATAACAGAAACCCAAATGGGTTTTCGGCTTGAGGCTTAAAGCCCTGAGATAACTTGAGCCTTGAGTTTGCACTTGCTCACCCCAACACGTAGTGGGATAGTGGCTATTCACATATTATGCAATTCAGTGCAACCCTAAAGGATCTATGTTTACTCCTAGAAATGACTGTTTACCTAAAGGGTTCCAAGAACCACTTTAGTGAACTAAGGCTATGTTTGGACTGTGAGTAATCTGAATTGCATGTATAACTGATTGGATTCTGATCATATGTAGTCCAGTCAGCAAAAATCACAATATTTATTCATTCATTCATTCATTCATTTTCTAATTAGGGTCGCAACGAGGCTTAGGCATGTATTAGCCAACTCTGAGCGAAGGTGGGGTACACCCTAAACAACACATTAGACCATTGCAGGGCAAACACACATACAACCAAATCACTATATATGGAATAGAATTTTTAAAAGCTGTTTCAAACTGTTTTTTATTCTGACTGGCAACAAACAAACAAACAAACAAACAAACAAAAAAAAACCCAGTGTGAATAAAACTAAAAATGAGGACTGCCACATGTACCCACATATTGGATCTTAACACTTAAAGAATATAATGTAGAAAATCAGTCAGCAAGATTACATATCAGATTGGATGTGCAAAAAATGTATTTGAACTGACAGTTTGGAAATAGCCTAATATATATATATATATATATATATATATATATATATATATATATATCGTGACTATCAAAAAAAAAAACAAAAAACAGTTTATCAATGAAAGCTAATGCAACTTCTCTGACTTTATACCCATTTTCACCGAGAACCAAAATTGCCTTGAATTTCTAATCAACTGCATGGCTTTGAAAATAGTCATAACATGTGCACTGACCTTTCATCCTCTACACCTTGTTTTAAGTGCATACTTGCACTATAAAGTCATCTCCAGTTTTGATTGCACAAGTCTCTACAGAAAGAAGTATTGTAGTTTTACATTCTCCTCAGTGTTTAAACTGCTCTGTATCTCTGCCGCAGGTTAAAAGCTAAGTGGCCTTGACCTCGGTGTGCGAGAGTAAAGAGCAAAGAAGCGTGGGAAATGTAGTTTCAGATCAGAGTAGCTACTAAATGGATTGTGCAAGGCATTTCAATAGTGCAAAGAGTGCCAGTGCCTCTAGTCATTAGAGAAGACATTATGACTTTCTGGTTTGCACAGTGGGTCTGAACGATAATGAAAGTTTTAAAGGTCTTGGTCAAGCCATTTCATCAACTAACTGACTCTGAAGAATGATTTTATTACACAAAAATATGGTGAGTTCTTTAGAGTAGTGTCAAAGGAACTCCTGTGGATCAATGAAGCATCCGTGAGTGGCAGTAAGTTCAGTAATGGCCTTCAAACTAATGAAATGTCCATTTAGTAAGTCATACGATTATGTGCGAGAGTGGGAATATCTATGCGGTACATATGAGCTCTGCCCAGTAAAAAAAAAAAAAAGAAAAAAAAAAAAAAAGAAAGAAACTTTACCTTTTCAAATTGGTGGCTGGCGGTGCTGCAGTACTAAAGTGGCTAGACTAATGAAATAGAGAGGAAATTTATTCACATACCAAACTTGGTAGAACATTTACATTTTTTCTTAAAGAAACAGGCCTAGCAAACTGGCATTCCTCTTACCTCCAAATGTGCTAGAAGTTTACTGGCTCAAGGCCCACTTTTCTCTAAGTTTGTTATTTTTGGAGCTTTGTGGCCTGATTAGTGCATTCTTCGAGTCTGGGCTGGGGATCAGACATGGTAGGTGATTTTACAGTGTGTTCCTCGTCTCTATGAGTGGTGGGATCATTAGCACTAATGGCACATTAAATAAAAGTCAGGAGGAAATCGAGGCCTCGGGGTCTCTGGTGCGAGGGCAATTAAAAGAAGCGATCAGAATGTAAAAACTGGTTTAACGTGTGCTGAATGTTCACTCACCTTTCCAACCATGAGCTGTCACCAAGGGCACCAGTGGTTGACAGGCTTCTCCATTTATTAAATCGATGTACAGAGAACTGGAGGATTGTGAAGGCTACGTAGTTGAAGCTCTAGGATGATGTCTGCAAGGGTTTTGAATTCAAATCTTGGCACCACCTAGCCACTTTCTTTGGTAGTGTCCTTACCTTTCATCTGTTTCACCAAATAGTAATTCATTTAGCATTTGAAAAGTGCCTAAAGTTGAATGCTAACAAACACAAGTGGGAAAAACAAGCATTGCAAAGACTTGCATGATGTTAACATTTTTCCCCAGATCCCAGTGATGATGTGACAGTGGCCAAGGATAAAGCTTTAACCGAAAGACAAACAAATTATTTAATATCTCAATCAAGCCAGACTGCCAATAGTTATGACTATTATTATTATTATGACAAGTACAGACTGACATAAAGGGCAACCCAAAGATGATATCAAAGAACAAGCCAAGATTGCATAAATTACATGAGGTAATAATGCATGAAATTTACATTAAACAGAATGATTGACAAGACCCTACAGAGAACTTTTCATTTAAAGCATTGTCCAAAAGGGGACAGAATGGTGCCACAGTAAGAAAGTTCCCTACTAAAGTTCTTAGCTTGTGTTGCTGTATGTTTTGGAGTTTCACATGGAGTTTCATTTCAGGTCAATTTGTGATTCTCCAAGGTAGACCCATTTTCCACATCTAACCTCAAAGACAAAAATGACAGTATGCAACTCGTTTACCACTTAGTGTACACAAGTATACGAATGTATGTATATATGATGGACTGGCATCCCATCCCTGTCATTTTTTTCCAGGACAGGTTGATCAGAATAAAGTGTTTAGTATAGATTAAAAAATGAATTAATTATCTAAAACTGTAATGAAATCAGGCTGACAGTAATTGGTACACAAAGAGCAAGACAAAAAGATTAAGGGACAGGGTAAGGTCATATAAACAACAGTGAATCATAATGTATAAAAAATCCACTTAGCATAGAATGACTGTCAAGACTTGGTAGTGGAATGAAAAAGTTTATCATGAAGTTCTGGCAGAGGTATTGTAATTAGCAACATTTGTTGGTAAGTTTGTTAGTCCATCCATCTATCTGTCTGTTTGTTTGTTACTGACCATACCCATGAACAGTTACACCATACTTGGTGGGAACTACTCTACCTGATTCACAGAGATAATTTTATTTTAGAATGCCTGGGTCAAAGGTTAAGGTCAGAGCAAGGCCACAAATTTCTGGAGCACTTATATGAGTAAACGATAGCTAATAGATATGCTGTTACTAAGGAACACTAACAGAAAATCATATATGGGCTTCCACATGAGACAGTTACCCAGCCATATTGTAATTCCTTCAAACAAAAGATTGATTTCAATTTTTTTTTTTTTTGACTAAATGAACTACAGAATGCAAAAGGTCAAATTTACATTTCAAAATACAGTTACCATGAGGAATGTAGTAAAGAAAATATGCAGTGTATTCACAAGGATTCCAAATTATCATAATGGACTGACACCCTGATTTGGCCAATGTGTTGTGTATTGCGAAAGAATGACTGTGGAAATTGCATACATCGTTTGACAAAGCATGATATTTGCCCCACTCCAAAGGCTTGAGTGGGAAAGTCATCCAATTTGATTAAGATATCCTTGCGCTCACAAAGTGCTGAATAAATCTGATGAAAATGTCGCTTAGGATGGACAAATCAAGATGGCATAGCTCCTGCCATCCATTTGTTATGAGAAATGTTGCTAGAATAAATTGAACTGCTCCAGAAAAAAAAAAAAAAAAAAAAAAAATCCTGATTCAAAAAACATTTTGACTGGAGCTTTAAACTTTTTAAATGATGATTTAACAGTACAGACTTTTAAAGTTTGCTCCATGAGAGACAGTTGGTATGCATTTTTTCCTCCGTCATATCTCAGAAATGACCAGATCTGATGAGGTTATGCCAGCAAATTGTGGGAAAAGATAATTTCACATTTAAATGCATATAAATAATAATAATAATAATAATAATAATAATAATAATAATATTAATAATAACGATATTCAATACTAGCACAGATACAACACTTAGCTTTATATAACATCTCTTCAGTACTGCACTGACAAACTTTTACCACTCCGCCATCGAGAGCCTCCTGACCTACTGCTGTACAGTGTGGTTCAACAGCTGTATGCAGTACTGCAGAGGACAAGAAGGCCCTGCAGCGGTTGGTGACCCCACCCCCAGTGACATTTACACTGGCAGACTTCGGAGGAGAGCCAGGGGAATTATCAGGGACCCCGCAGACCCTGGACACCCCCTTTTCTCCCCTCTCCCCTCCTGAAAAAGGTAGAGGACACTAAAACCAAAACTAACAGACTCAACAATAGCTTTTACTCACAAGCTGTTAAACGTGCAACTCCACCACCACCACCGTCACATACACTGACTGAATGACCATCATTCAAACCATCTCCCTGGACAGTGCAATATTACTCTTTAAGTGTAATACTAATGTTTAAATGCAATACTCATGTTTAAAGCAGGTCTCGAACGTCATATAACATTTTAGCATCATGATTAAAAAGTTCTATCTCTCACCCTGTGTGTACCATGCACCATTGACATATCATACACCCTTCTGTATGATATGTGTGAATATGTGGGAAAATGTATAAGTCTGTACATGTGGATGGATATATGTATATGTGTTGCATATATAGAATATATGCATGTATGTGTGTCTATATGGGAAGATATAGGTATGTGTATATGTGTATGTAGGTATATGCACATATATAGCTTAGTGTAGTTACCTTAGTTGTCTTTTGTGTACTTTTCCATAATTGCTGCTAAACAGAGAGCTGCCAAACTGATTTTCATTGTTCATGCAACCGTTGAAAATAAAGATCTCATTATCTTTATCTTTTATCTTTATTATTTGCTGTATGGCAAAATTTAAATATTTGATTATTATAGGATGGTACATGCTCTGAATTAAAAAGACCAAAGAATTATTAAAATCTTGCCATCTTAGATTCATCATGCTTCCTGACAATGAATTGAAGATTTTTTTTTTATGGAAGCACTTTTCCAAGCCTTCCACAGCCTCCAGTTGCCAAACTCCATGTGAAAGATTTGGCATTCAGTAAGCACATTTACACTTATGTGAGTTATGGTTGGAAATTAGAGGGGCCACGTCTTCCCTAACGATGTAGTTTTTCTAACAGCAGGCGATGATTAAAGAAAAAACCTACGCTAGGCAAAGACGAGCTTTCGCAATTCGGAAACAAGTGAAAGAGAAGAAGGGAATGTTATTCTCGAGCCTGTCAGGGGTTATTTATGCATTGTTGAGACACTCATTAAAACGTTAGGCCACAATTAAGAAAGCAAGCATAAATCTATCTGCAAGCGGATGTTAATTAGTTTCCTTGGTGATCACTCCTGGAGTTATCTTATCCTGCAATATTGTGATTATGTACCAATTTGCATATTTCCACTCCTAAAACACCATGCAGTTTTTCACTGCCATGAGAAAAGTGATAGGATGTTCGGTTCTGTGTCAAATTGCAAAATCTATTTAAAATGCTTTGAACTTCATGCTAAAAGCACAGCGGGTTAGGAGCATCTTAGCTGTTATTAAGGATTCCCTGTCGGTACAAGTGTAAGTGGTCTGCCCATTACATGGGACATCCCTCCATAAAGAACATGACATCCATAACCAGCTGGCATTTTAGTGTTTATTAATGTTTATTAATTAATTAGTGTCATGAAGCAAGGTTAAATCACTGTTGAATTTCTTTTGATTTTTATACAAACCAAGAAATAGAGATAACCAAGATGAAACGCCTTTTGTCCATCAATAGAATGTAGAAGTCAGTGCAAGTTTGGCAGGTATAATAGTATGATTAGGTTCATATGTGATTCATAAAAATGTTATAGCTCACCAGTCACTGTGTAAAAATGTTTAGAGTTGGAAAACATTGCAGCTGAAAACAGTCTTTTAAATATCAGTCCCAATGTACCTAACAGAGACATGTACCTTGGCCAAGATAAGAAACTTTTTTAAGAAACTCATTTTTTCAAATTTTTTTCTCCAGAGATGTATATCTAAATATATGACGTGTATAAATGAATATATGATACATGCAGTCAACATATAGAATTCATCTTGAAGAGCTGTTTGTTTGATGCTGGATGTCAATAAAAAGTGTAAAAAAAAAAAAAAAAAAAAAAAAAAAATTAAAGCCAATGTAGAGCTGGTCTTTAAGCTTTGTTTAGATAATTCATTACTTTTCATTCATTCATTCATTCATTTTCTGAACCGCTTAATCCTAATTAGGGTCACGGAGAGGCTGGTGCCCATCCCAGCTGACTCGGTGCATTGGCAGAGCACACCCTGCACAGCTCGCCAGGCCATCGCAGTCCAGTACTTTTATTTATTAAATTAAAAAAGAAATGTCTTCTCCCTTAAAATGGAAGCTGTGACAACACAAGTCCAATGAATAACGAAAATGAAAAGTAGCATCATAGGAAGCCAAGCCAAAATAATTGTGCTTCCTCACAATGATAAAGAATATTTTACAAAATTCCTGGGTCACAGGATTACTACCAAAATCCAATGAAATCTTACTTGGACCATACTCAATCGTTCCAAAATAAAAAAAAAAATCTGTTCTTAACTTTTTGCTAACAAACAAACAAATGAACGCAAACAAAAAAATTCCAGCTGATGATTGAATATTTATACATCTGTGATGTGAATAGCCTATGGTGTATATTGTACTGAATAATAGCTTATAAAGCAAATCTTTGTATGTAGGTGAATAAAAAAAATGGTCAGATCTGAAACTCGGCCTGGAGCCAGCTTTACAGACCCAGGCAGCTGTTAGAGAGAGAGAGAGAGAGAGAGAGAGAGAGAGAGAAAGAAACTGAGAACTATGGCATACCACAAACATGGGTGCCTTGGGAGATGAAAGCAACTTAACAGCACCTTCTCAGTCTCCATTACTTCATCCAGAAAGATTTACAACAGTTTTGGCATCTGCAGTAGGACAGTAATGTTCTCCATCCCCACCCAGATGACAGGCATCATCGCCTGATCTGATCTGATTTGGTGTTCTTGTGGTCCTGTAATGAACATATCATATGTCAGCATGGGTAAGAGAATCATCCTGTCAAAGAACCTGCTAGGTGAGAGAATTAGTTTCATAATAAGAATTCGACTGATAGGAGTTCAGTCCAAATTTCTCAAGACTCAATGAATTTGTGCTGTTTTATACAGTATGGTAAAGAATAATCAGGATCCTCAGAATGCTGGAGTATCAAGTGCCTTTCTCACCAATTTATGAGTTATCCCTCCCTTTTCCCCCTCAAAGTTTTAAGGAAGAGCTCTTGCAAATGCTACTATTTTAGTGTTATTAAATATTATTTTCATTTAATCTGATTTGTCACAGAGCTCTGATTAAATATATTATATTCCTATCATTTCTTAAATGATTTTTAAGCCCCATATCAGACTATCAAACCCGTTTTTTATATTTCACCCTTGAATTGACAAGTAAAAATTCAAATTTTTTTTTTCTCCAAATCAGAGACATGAGATTAATTATACTTCACTGTATCATCCTAAACCAAGCATTTGATTGTTTTCAAGTCAGGAGTTTCCAAGTTTGAATACCATGGAACATCTGGGTTATGATAATAAATGTTTCTGTCAGTAAAAATTCCAGAAACAAAAACATAAAGGCAGTGTCAATGTCATTCGTTTTCATCCAATCCCGTTTTCTTTGTCACAAAGAAACTTTACAGGCATGGATACAATTTAAAGGACAAAATTAAAGAACTTAAGGTATATGTTTAAGTTTGGGGAAATCATTTCATTAACCCCAACAATTGCAACAATAAAAGGCCAAAATAAACATTAAACCATGAAAAGGAATGTGTTATGTTTTCATGTCAGCATGACAGGTATTCGTCTCATAATTAAAAATAAACAGACTACAGGTGCCACAATTTCACATGGTATTATTATTATTAACATTATTATTATTATTATTATTATTATTAGTAGTAGTAGTAGTAGTAGTAGTAGTAGCAGTAGCTTGCATGCACCACTGGGTGCGTTGAGCTCAGAGGACAGCTTGACAAGCAAGCTGCAAACCCGCACCAGGCAAGAAAAGAAGAACACAGAAGATTCTGGACTTCCACAGTTCTGGACTCAACAAGGACCTTTAGCAGATTGACAACTCACGCAAGACTGCCGTCATCGACAGGGAGCTCACTAGGCTATACATTGATATTGCCTCCAGGAGACTCTATTGGATGACAGCGGTTCCATCAGAGAGGATAACTACACCTTCTTCTGGCAAGGCCTGTCTCAGGAAGACCCAAGGAAGTAGGGTGTCGGATTTACTGTGAAGAACTTGATAATTGCAATGGATCGGAGAGAATGCTGTCGCTCCGCCTGTCAACATCTTCTGGCCCAGACAACCTCTTCAGAGTGTACGCCCCCACTGTCTGCTCCACGTCAGAGGCCAAGGACCAGTTCTACCAGGCTCTTGATGATGTAATATCCAGAATATCAAGCGATGATGGCCTGTACTTGCTGGGTGACTTCAGTGCCAGAGTGGGAGCTGACAGCGCAGCCTGGCTGACATGCCTATGATATCAGGGCATAGGCAGGATGAACGAGAATGGTCAGAATCTCCTGGAGCTATTCTGCTACCATGGACCGCAGCTTCCACAGCACAGACTGTGACACAGACCACTCCCTTATTTCCAGCAAAGTAAGACTTTGTAAAACATGGTGACCGATACCGCCCTGGAAGCCCTTTTCCAACTCCCCATCATGGAAGAGCTAAACACACTGCCAACTACTGAAGAGCTCAGCAAAGCCATCGACTGCCTTTCATGTGGGAAGGCTCCAGGAACTCAATGCCATACCATCTGAAGTCCTGAAGAGTGAGAAGCTAGCGTTACTGACGCACCTTCACGAGATGCTCTGCCTATGCTGGGAGAAGAGTTACATACCACATGACATGTGCAATGCTAACATCACCTTATACAAGAACAAAGGTGACCGCAGTGATTGCAACAACTATTGCTATCTCCCTGTTCAGCAAGGTGGGGAATATCTTTGCCTGCAAAGCTCCAAACCTCCAGTGTCTCGCTACTCGGGTCTACCCGAGATATGATCTCACCACCCCAGCTGCAAGAGAAGTGCAGCAGATGCCCCTCTACATTGCTCTCATAGACCTGATGAAAGCGTTTGACCTGGTCAGGAGAAGTGGCCTCTTCAAGATATTGCTTAGGATTGCCTGTCCCCCAAGACTGCTCGGCATGATCACAACCTTCCATGAGGACATGAACATCGCAGTCTGCTTCAATGGCGCAACATTGGAGGCCTTCCCAGTAAGCAGTGGAGTGAAGCAGGGCTGCGTCCTCACTCCCACCCTCTTCAGGATATTCTTCTCCATGCTCCTCCACTACAGCCTTCTCAGACTGCAATGAGGGTGTCTACCTCCGCACCAGAGCAGACGGCAAGCTTTTCAACCTTGCTTGCCTACATGCCAAGACAAAGGTCGTGGAGGTCCTCATCCATGAGCTGCTGTTTGCTGATGACGTAGAGCTGACGTCACATGTAGAGGCAGGTCTGCAGCAGTTGTTGGATCATCTGTCCCGTGCCCTCAAGGAGTTCAGGTTGACCATCAGCCTGAAAAAGTCCACCATCATGGCCCAGGACGCAAGCTGTCCCCCAATCATCTTCATCGATGGGTACCCCCCTGAAGTAGTGGACAACTTCACCTATCTGGGGTCAACCATATCCAGCTTCCAGTCCCTGTAGGCAGAAGTGAGCAGCAGGATTGCAAAAGCTGCAGCTGTCATGGCCCGAATCAGAAAGAGGGTATGGAACAACAGCCTTTTGACAGAAAACACCAGGAAGTGCAAGTACCAGGCCTGCGTGCTTAGCACTCTCCTCTGTGGCAGCGAGTCCTGGACTACATATGCCAAGCAAGAAAAGAGTCTCAACAGTTTCCAACTCCGCTGCCTCCGTTGCATTCTGTACATTCCCTGGCAAGACCAAGTCACCAACACCAAGGACCTACAGTGTGCTGGCATTCCAAGCATGTTCACCCTACTCTCCCAGAGACATCTCAGGTGGCTAGGCCATGTCTGCCGAATGGAGCCTGGCCGCATACCCAAGGACATTTTGTATGGGAAACTGAGTGAGGCCGCCCGCCCCGCTGGATGTCCACACCTCGGCTTCAAAGATGTTTGCAAACGTGCCATCAAGCTGGCAGGCATCGACCCAAACACCTGGGAAAGCAAATCTGACAACCACAATTTGTGGAGGGCCACAGTCAGAAGCAGGGTCCAGAAAGCAAAGGAATCTAGAACTGCCCTGCTTGCTGACAAAAGAGCCAGGAGGAAGGAGAAGGTGACTTCATCTACCAGTGAGCCATCCCCCTTTGCATGCAGCCGATGTGGAAGAAACTGTTATTCCAGAGTGGGACTGTTCAATCACTCCAGGAAATGCTCCCAGCACTGATCCTTCCATTTGCTATGCCATCATGAGGAACGGATGCCGACGATTATTGTTATTATTATTATTATTATTATTATTATTATTATTATTATTATTATTATTCAAAGGCCAGAGAGAGCAAATGGTCTATTTCTCAGGCAACTTTAGCTAAATGGTGTGTGTCCTTCAACCCTAATCTGGTAGATAAAATTACAACCTCAGTTCAGGAAATGCCTATGGATTGCACTGTTTACTGCTGTTCCAACTGATTAAATCATGAAAAACAACAGCTACTTTTAAGTCCTGGAAATGGTGGTATACAAATTGAGAAGTTATTAAATAAATAAAAACTCAAATTGGCAACAGACATGTATCAGAAACAACCATGTTAAAGTGGAGTCCAACAGTACCCGTGTACCTCTACCACCTTGTCTTTGCTAGGGTAGAAATCATACCTTCAGGGCTAGCCAAAACTGGTGATATTGCAAGAAATATAGCTAGGTACTTTTGCAATCTTATGACTCTTATGACCTATGATGCATTTTACCGTTTTAGCTAGCTAGCTAACTAGCAAGTGGAAGATTTGTTTTGAGTTATGCTAACGAGTATCATCATTCACTTACTAAAGTGAAGTTACATTAAACCCATCTCCATTGGGTGTTTGTCATGTTTTCGTTTAGTAATAATTAACAGGATTATTATATTTAGGTTAGCACCATAGATAGAGAGTAATCCTCAAGAATATTTTCTTATCCAGGCAAAATCAATTGTTCAGTGTTACTTTCGTTCTAAGAACCATGGACAAGCCATACATGAAATAGTTGTTAGCCTCTAGATTACTTTATACCTTCATCTAGCTTACAGTGTGGTAGGAATTCTCAAAAGGTATTTATCTTCACCAAGGTAATGTTTTACCCTCAGTTTGTATGTTTGTTTGTTAGCAGGGTGTGGATTTTTAGGAAATTTCTGCCAGACGTGGGGCTTTGGATAAATAAGACTCCATGAGGCTTTGGATCTGGATCAAATACTTCTTCGGACAATTCTTGACATTTTGGTCAATCTAGAGGACTGCCACTCTTGGTGTAGATGTGTCTCCAAATGCTCTTCTTAATGTGTTCTCCAAATGCTCTTCTCTGCATATAGAGTAAAATCTTCACTTTTTGTATGTTGTAATAGTGGAATGATTGCAAAGACCTATTCTCTTGCATCATTTGTGCTACATTTTCACATGCATTCCATCAACATAGCCAATGTGTTTGTGACTGACAGCCCTCTCTGGATCAAGTGACATCAATATAGAGCATATACTGAAATAGAGGGGAAAATGCATGCCAGAGGCTGTTACTCATGAGATCAGATAAAGAGACATCACACAATTGTGAGTCACACTGATCTTTTTGCAGTGGTCTTAAAATCCACATTGCTTTGCAAACGGTCCAGACTCTTGACGTCACTCATCCTTTCTTTATACTACTGTGCCTGATGCTTCTGACTGTGAGTGCTTATGCTGACAAAGAGCATAATTTCATTTTTACGTCTCAAGGAATGGGGAGGGTACAAAAGAAAAATAGAGCAAAAAAAACATGTTGACAACCTATTATTCAGCTGTTCCTAGGCTTTATTACTGTATGTCTTCAAATAAATCTATTTGTAGTGAAGTTCCATACTTATGCAAAGGCCATGAGCTTTTTTTTTTTGTCACATCCATGCTCATGTGCCCATACAGGCAACTCAATAAATAAAGAAAATGGCAGGAAAAATATATAATGCGTGTGTCGTCAGCACTAAGTGCACCTACACTTCACAGCTTATTCTCTTACTTTACGTATGCATGTTTCTGTAAACTTACACATGCAAATATTTTTGGACCTCCGCTTTTAGGCAGTGGCTAAATATGTATATTATTTTGTTTTCATATAGCAGTGTTATAGTTACCTCCTGAGGTATTGGAATTTGTGAGTCCACTGGTTTGTTTGTTTGCCTTTAAACAAAACCCTGATCACACCTATGCACAGATTATCACCAAAATTGGAGGGGACACTACTCTACCTAAGTCCCAGAAAATGTTTGATTTTGGAATGTCTGGGTCAAAATTCAAGGTCAGTAAAAGTTTGTAAAAGTATAGAGTGTCCTTTTTTAACTTTTTATATAGTATAAAATGTACAAATTGTGATTGTGTGAAGTGTTTTCCCTGAATGCCAGCATACATAACTGTTAGACTGTATAGATTGTATAACCCTTATATAATGCACCAGTATTTCTCCTCATCACCTCTTAAACCCCACTGATCTGCTACTGTCCTTAAAAAAACAGCTATTTTTTCCACTTGTTCTACTTGGTGATACTGGACACCACTGAGACTTTTGCTCCTGATGATTATTATATTTAGGGCATAGTCATGTTGAAGATGTAATCACAGCTATATTGAGTGTAGAGGTATATATTCCTGTTCTGTTTTAGAGAGGTATTAGGCTGAAGCGAGGCAAGGAGTGTTTGTGAAATTGAAAAGCACTCATGCAAAAATGCTGCATGAGCAGGACTAAGGTACCAAGGGGCATTTACATGCCAATAAGCACCAGTGTTGCCTAAGTGAAACCAAGGAGAAGTTGGTAGGGAGACACCATGATGGAGTGAACTCAGTACACATACACAGCTCAGTACAAGTAAAATTAATTTATGAGGGATGAAATGTGGTAGGGACAACAACAAGACTGTGAAGAAAGGTCAGGAAGAAAGATTGAGGAAAAAAAGGTGATGGAGAAAAAAAAGTAACTATGACTTTCAGTTTGAAAATATTTTTTAAATGTTTACTTATAAAACAACATATACACAATATCACAATACAAAAAAATTGTATTTACGTCATATTTCCCCAAATCACTGAGTACACCAACATTATTAACATTCTTTCACACTTTATGGTGTGCAGAGATGTCACATAATTCTAAATTAACCAATAAACACTTAAATTTTAAAGGTTTATATTTTGGGTCTCAGACTGCAGAGGTGCATGTGGGAGTATTGACATTTCAGAACTGATGGTGTTCTGATTGGTTCACTGTGTGATTATATAATCAGTCCTTTGTGCTCGTCATCACCCCCACCCCGAGACTCGTTGAACGGATAATTGATCTAACAAGACAGGTGATACAAGTGAACGTGGAAATCAGCCAGTGAAAGGCCATGAACAGAAAACTCAGTGTTGACTCTACTCTAATACCACCAGCCTCAGAAACCTATCAATAGACATATCTATTGAGAGCTCTGCCTTTAAGCAGTGACTAAATATTTACATTATAATTAAAAATAAATAATTATTTTATTATATTACATTACATTTTTTTGCTATGTAAATTAATTAAGACTTACACAGGAGTCTAGTAGAGACTGTCTGTATTCTTCACCTGTCTCTCATGTTGTTCAGTTAATTTACATTTCACTGACTGTCAGCATGTTTAAAAATGCATGGGAGAAGAGACATACAATTTGAATCCCATTAAGAATTTATCAAGATCCAATAAATTAAGTAATATTAAAAAAAAAAAAAAAAAAGGAACAAAAAATCACTACCAGAGCGGGGTACTTGGCTTCTGGATTAATTAAAAGTAAAGTAAACCAGCGAAATAAATTTTCTGTGCTTGCCCTAATTTTAACCACAGAATAAATTATTCATAAGTAATACTTTGATTCGGTGGCGGGCAAATTAGTGAACCTTAAAATCAGCTCCTCTCACAGCTCCTTTAGTCACTTTTAAAAGCTCTTGACTCGTTACCTCACATTCAGCCATAGATTCATGGCCATGCTAAGCAAAGGTTTATGTCTGAAGCACAAAATCCAGGCATCAGGTGTATTGCAAATGAAAAAAACAAACAAACAAACATACTGTACAGTAGTTCCAAATATTATTATGTAATATTATAGTCTATTTGCTATTATAGGAATAAATGTGATAAGGCAGCTGTATGATAGATTGGCAACCTACCTGCGATAGATTGGCAACAGATCAGAATGTGTACAAACCCCCCCCTCCCCATTGCCTCTGAAAGTCAGCTGAGATTAGCTCCAACTTCCTGGAAACCCTGACGGATAAGCAGTACGAATAATGGATGAATGGATGGAATATGACAAGACATGCAGTTATAACAAAAATATGCTCAGCAACATTCTACAACAATAAATAATATTATTTAAATAATACCTTTCATAAAAATTAAGTAAATATGAGGAAATCATGAGAGTAATGATTTCATTTAGTCAGTCTTCTTACCTCATCTTGTCTTGTCTTTCTGCCAAAATGTAAAAATTGTTCAAAGCCTAATAAGAACAGATTACACATTCACTCACTCTTTTTATTTTATAAAGAGTTGCTGTCTAAATTTGCCCTCATGCGCATGATATATTCAGCAAATAATGGCAGAATAAGTCAAATATAAATCTACCTTATTAATTCGCCATATCATATTAAAGTATTAAATAGTGATAAAAGGTGACCTTGGGTACAGTAAAGATTAATGAATTTCAAAAGCCAAATGTCATAAGAATACAGGGTTGATGTGAGCTCAATAATAATAATCCCTATTTTTATAATATAAAATAATAATAATCCCTATTTTTTATAATATAAAATAATAATAATCCCTATTTTTTTGGGCAATTTTGTGAATTGCACTAGGGGGGAGACATTTCACTGTGCTGTATGTGCCTGGCAGACGTACCTTTGCACTTTGAGTGTTAAAATGTTCAAATGGGGACAGTTTATGTCAGGTGTCATGTCAGGATAATGTCTGTTAACCTCCCAGATAGTGAACCAATCAGACTGCACACTACCTATGTAGCAGATATTAATGACATTTATGAGTTTAATCCAAAAGTCAATCACTTGACCTCAATTCAGCTGAGCATTCAGTGCATTGATGAAGGAAAAACTGAAGGCAAAACTTCCCAGGAAAAAATAGGAAGTGAAGACAGCTGGCCTAAAGGCATGGCAGTGAATCACCAGAAAAGAAAAACAGCATATGCTAATGTCTAACGGTTCATGACAGTCAGAGGGTCTCAACAGGAAGTGAAGATGGCAGCAGAGTAAACGCTGTTGTCTCACAGCAAGGTTCTGGGTTCAAACCTTGTGACTGATTAGTCACGACAATAATGACAGTATTATCGGGGAGTTTGTATTTACTCCCTATATCTATTTGGACAACCCTCCAGGATCGCCAGATCCCTCTCACAGTCCCACACCAACCCTAACCTTAATTAGTTAATTTTGAAAAAAAAAAAATTGGTTAATTTTTGTATAACCTGTGTAGTTTTTCTAAACTAATACATAGATGTCAGCTTGACTTCTCATTTCAGATTTTATATTTCATACGCTAAAAACTGCCACAATGAAAACTTTTTGTTTATTATTATTTTTCTTTTCTTTTTTTTTTTAATAAAGTGATTGATTCCTCCAGATTTTAACTATTAATAGTAATGAGAAAAAGGTTACTTATATTTTTAGTTTGCTAGTCTAAATTTGCTCTCTAATATGATATAGAAAACACTATCCTATGATTCTGAGTGAGTTTCAGGCCCGAGCACACCCCCAGCCCACTATGACCTTCGAGATAAGGTGTTTATCCACCATTTTTTGTCACCAAAATACCATAATGTGTGTTTATGATAATTTATCTTGACATTTAGTAGTCAGTGTTTCACCAGATCCAGCATAGATCCATGAACGTAACCATTAAACACGCTTACTCAGTCACTCACCTGCCTGGTGTGTCACCAGTGCCCCACCTGATCAAGGATGATGGATGGTAGAAGGTTGTGGAAAGTCTTGGTCTGTCGCAGATTGACATCACAAGCATGATGGAGGTATTATAGGAAATTAATTCAAATCTTCTGACCAATCAGAATCAAGAATTTAACAGCATTGTGGTATAAATCTGAACACTGCACACAGTATTAGACAATCCTAGAAGCATTGTATAGTGTCCCGTGATCCATCTCTGTCTTTTACTCTCTGGAAAGTCACCTCTGTTTATGTGATCCTGGCAAGTTTGGCTGAGTCATAAGGTGTCGCTCTAGTCCCAGCATCATGCCAGATGCTCCAATCAGCTCCATTAAGTGGCACTTACATCTGCAAGCCACTGGAGAGGACAGGGCACCTCTGGCACTTTCTGCTCCTAAACAAGACATCTGGATATGTTAATCTGAATAATACCTTAGACAAGCGAATTATCTAAAATCCTGGATGTTCAGTGTAAAATTACTGGCATCCATAAGAAATAACTGCTGCCATATCAGTGTCTATAATGATTAGATGAAGTGTCCACTTGAAGCTTGTCATCTCCCTGAATAGACAGCCTGCTATTAGCTAAACCATTGATTAGCGAGACAGTATTTTAAAAGTTTAAACCAACATAATTAGTTTATATTCAAAGCAAAGCTACAGGATAAACTCTATGCAAACTGTACCATACATAACAATAATTCACCATAGGTTGAGATATTGCTTAGTAGTTCCTGAGACTGAACTTCAAGAGGATTATTGAGCAATCTTCACTGAGACTGAGGTGAATAATTGTTTTATTGTATACTACATAGGAACATAAGGAAAGCAAACCATGAAGAGACTTTAATGGTTTACTTTTTACATTTATAAAAGAATAAAATGAAGCTGAACATATTCCTGGGATTGTAAATATTACAAGAACATAATCCATATTCTGTAGTTAGGATACAAGTTTTAAACCACATTGGTAAAGGACACCTATTATTATTATTATTATTATTATTATTATTATTATTATTATCATCATCATCATCATCATTCTAATTCAGTGCTTGTAACACCACATTGCTGTATAATTCAATGCACTGTAATAGTAATGTCCCATAAATTGAAACTTACAGCTCTGTTCAAATACCAGAGTTGTTCTGATTGCTTCAGGGTAACTGCAATGACTTCTTGTAATACTTTGTTTTTGAATTTTTTTTTTTTTAACTGAGAATACTTGATTCTGAGATTTGTGTCTAAACTATTAAAAAGAACACTTCCTCTCTATAACCCAAATGTAATTTATATCTCCTTATATCTCGAATTCTTCTGAGAAACCCATGCATTTGTAATTTTGCTTACAAACAGCAGAAAAATAATAATCATAATAACAACCAGCATGGTTTCATGTTTACTCAGAACAGATAATAATCTGTTATAATTATCTTAATAATAATAATATGTAAACTATTTATATAGTAGCTTTATAAATCTTAAATTCATCCAAACACCATGGATTTGTTGTATTACTTGGTGTATATTTGCATACTGAAAAATAAAAGGATCTTAAATTTAAGGATGTAATAATATAAGTAATAATAATAACAAGTTAAGGTAAAGTTAAAGGTAATAATAAGTTACCAAGATATTTTCATAAATTTCCATGTTTCTTACAAGATTTTATACTCAATATTCAAATTATTGCTCCTGACATGGTTTAGATATTAACCAAATCACATTTTATAAAAAAATTAGATTGCAGCCATAAAGCAGAAACAGAACTACAAGAGACGCTTTCATTGCAAGCCTCATGTAGAGACTTCAGAATAATTTAATGAGCAAGCCAGATGTGATGGTGGCAAGAAAGAGCTCTCTAAGACAAAACAAGAACAAAACCCAGAGAACTTACTTATTTGAATGTGATTCCTCAGGTAGCGCAGTGGCGTAGTGGTTAGCACTTACACCTCACAGCATGATGGTCCTGGGTTTGAGCCCTCAGGCTTAACGAGGGCACTTCTGTGTCTAGTTTGCATGTTCTCCCCACGGTTGCATTGGTTTTCTCCAGGTACACTGGTTTCCTCCCATAGTCAAAAGACATGCACATTAGACTAATAGACCAATGCTCTAGGTATAAGTGTGATTGGTTGTATGTCTGTGTTTGCATAAAGTTGAAGGTCACAGCCAGGTCACGAAATTTTGGAGATAAAGCACTTATAACGTTAAATCAATTGCTGACAGATATGTCGTTACTATGGAACAATATTAGCCACATATGGCTTTTCCAATGAGATCATTACCTTTGGCCATTAGTGACCTTAAAACGTCGAACCCCAACTATCTTTTAAATCCTTCAAAAGAGAGAGAGAGAGAGAGAGAGAGAGAGAGAGAGATTTTTTCACTAATTGGATCATGTCCATACTATAGAACATATTATAAAACAGGTGCATGGTTAATTAAAACCTGTACCCATACTGGGCCTATCTGCTACATTATCTATGCTACATGGCGGACTTACTGTGCACTCAATGAGTGCCCCTGTAGTTAATTTTTTCTGGTCTTTTTGTGTCTGGTACAAAATGTAATGCTTCTTTTTTTAAAAAAAGTGTCTTATAAAAGACATAAATAGCAGTTTAATACAATTTGAAATGGTTGAAGTCTGGGACATGAGAAAGGTTTTTGGTATCCAGATTTTTAAAGAATAGAAGTTTGAGCAGTCGTCAAGCTGATATAAAAGGGTGAACACTGAAGTTTATTGAGGGTTTAGTTTCGAATCCAGTGAAAAGGAAATGACAGTATCTCTCTCTCTCTCTCTCTCTCTCTCTCTCTGTGTATGTGTGTTCGTTCTATTCAGGTTTTTTTTCTTTTCCATCAAGAACATTTTTTAACGGCTTTAGAAAAATACGTTTACTTGTTTGGCCTTCATCAGCAGGAATTCACAGGAATGTCATTTGGGATTTCAAAGATGTCACACTGCTCAGCAGATACACTGCGAGACTCTTTTTGAATATTCTGAATCCATGTTAACTCGTGATGTCAAGGGAATTTCAAATGTACAATTGACAAAAAAAGAAAGAAAGAAAGAGAGAAAAGTAAATCTGTAATGCTGATGAAGCATTTCGACAGGACTGGAGAAATAAACTTTCAAGTCTCATTGACAGCAGAGATGGAATTCCAGCACAAGGGCCCTTGAGGCAATGATTAAAAACCAAGAAGGTAAAAAAAAAACAAAAAAAAGAGAGAGAGAGAGAGAGAGAGAGAGAGACGGGGGGGAAAAGGTCTAATTTACACTGCTGGAAGCCTTTGACACAAGCCCCAGTATTAAAGGAGCTTTTAAAAGAGTGTAACTCATTCATCTGACTGGCTGGAGATCTGATCTGCTTTGACTCCTGACTCCAGGATGTGTGATTTGTTTGCTGTTTCTAGCGGCTGATGTTTCCAAGCTCTCAGGCATACAAATCAGCTACCTGAAGCTCAATTAGAATTAATGATAGGCTGCACCTTAAGCTTTAAACACACATATTTTGGAACTATAAATCCCAACAGCCAAAAGGATGAGCAGAGTAATGAATCGGTTTCTAATTACAGAGCTACATTTCTGGAATGTAATAACCAAGAAATTGCATTTTCTATTAAATCCTGGAGTTTTTATTTGATTGTATGAGTGCCGGTGGGAATTTGTAAAATCTAGACTAAAAGTCCAGCCAGGAAGAAACATTTTTATAACGTCCATGCTCGCATTTTTCATTGCCATTCCTGGAGGACTTGACATTTTGTTAGCACTGATTATGAATGCTGTATTCATAAAGCATTGCAAATTTAGTTATAATGTGTGTTGTAGCATAACACTGTGTAGGAATAACGTCTTACACTTTCGTGGGTGGAAGCTGCAAAGACTATGAGAGAAAGAGAGAGAGAGAGAGAGAGAGAGAGAGAGAGAGAGAGAGAGAGAGAGAG
>JAQMYF010000023.1:18540624-18551845 GCA_030014195.1 Neosilurus mollespiculum | reverse complement strand
TCACTGCTTAGGCTGCTGCCCCCGCGACCCGACTCCGGAACAAGCGGAAGAAGATGAATGAATGAATGAATGAATATTTGATGAACTACAGTATATTGACATTACAGTATATAGATGATTCTGTTTATTCACCTGACTTATCCATGTGTGATTTCTGTCTGTGCTAATTAAAAACAACGCTAAAAGGAGGAAAAGATTATGTGACATCATTGATATCCAGCATAATGTACTCAAAGAAAAAGACTTTGAAGCCTGTTTCCAGAAATATGCACACCGTCTAAACTTGGATATAAATGCACAAGGGGACTACTGTACCGATTCATATAGTCTGAGGCATGGTTTATCTCTGAAAGGACACAGATACATTATCACTGACTATTTCCATAATTTTTTATATCCTGTATGCTGGATAGGATGCCTTTTATTCAATTCTTTGCTCCTTATTGATTCAAGCACACATTAATTTTACATTTAAAACATGCTTCTTCAAATTCACCATTTTATCAGGTGACCTTGATTCTAATGTTCCTAGTGAGCATTCTGTAAAGACCTCCTGCTCACCGCCTGCACACTTTATGCATGATATAAGATGATTTGGTGTCCGTCTTTCTCTTTTCTCAGTGACACTGTCTTTTAGTTGCGCTTACAAGTTTGTGAACTTTTCGACTTGTCTATATATCTGCCCTAGATACTAGACATTATCAGATTTTCACACAGGTACTGAAAATAGATAAACAAAATAGGATTAAACTAAAATTATACTTGGACATTTTATGCTGGAGGAAATAATCCACAAAAGTATGAGTACCTCTTGGACTGGCAATTAATGTGAAGGACCAATTAATTATTAACAAATTAGTAAAGAAGTTTTCAATCAATGGGATGGCAGTCAGGTGTGAGTGGGTGCTCTGTTTTATTTAAAGAACATGGAGCTATTAAAGTCCAATATTTCCAGCAGTATTATGGCATGCATGCCATGAACCAAGATTTCTGAACACAACAGAAAAAGAGTTGATGCTCATCAGACTGAAAGAGTTTGGACTCTGCCAATCCACAGTCGACAAACTGTGTACAAAGGAGGAAATTCCCGGAAGACCATTATTACAGGAATTGGCAAAAAAACAACGTTTACATAAAGAAAAAGCATCTAACCACTGAGTTGCTTTTAGAACATCAAGAAAAACCTATAGCATACGTCCGTCCGCCCCTCAATCCTCCGTCCCTCCGGTGAATGTGTACACATGGGAACCCTGTGTTATTCTTTGAAAATTAAAAAAAATTTTAGTTTAAGATTTTAAGGGTTTCTGGATGGTGTACTTTACATATCGAGCCTAAGTTTGCATGTTTGGTTACCCCATTTTTGTTCCCTTCTGTAAACAATGTATTAAAATGAATTAATCTTGATATACGTAGGATACGTATATGGGGTTTGAGAGTTTCCACCAAAAACTCGTTAAGTAAGAGAAATCGTATGGGAGCTCCGCTTTTAGGCAGGGCCTAAATCTATATATTAGTCTAATTCATGCACTCA
Source organism: Neosilurus mollespiculum (assembly GCA_030014195.1). Lineage (NCBI taxonomy): Eukaryota > Metazoa > Chordata > Actinopteri > Siluriformes > Plotosidae > Neosilurus > Neosilurus mollespiculum. The sequence continues at coordinate 18,550,314 of JAQMYF010000023.1, read as the reverse complement.
TACCTTTGGCATTGCTAAAGATTGTCCTCCTCCAAAGCTCTTTGTGCTGGGTTATCTTCTCCACGGCTTGCCAGCTCTATCCTTTGGTTTTCATCTTTGCCACGATGGTCCTTCCCCCAAGAATTTTGTGGGGTTCCATGTCCCCCTTTACCCTGAGGTTTTCACCTGACGCTTCAGAGCAATAGAATAATCTGTCGCTGTCACTCTGTGGCAGTGTTGTCCAACCATGTAATCAACAAGCTCTCAAAGTAGACAGGGTGACTTCTAAGCAACTAAGGGTCTCTCTCATGTTGAATTTTAATGTTCATGAGTCCAGCATATGGTGTGCACATCAGGGTTCCAAGGAGAAAGCCACTGTGCTCATGAAAGAACATTGATGCCCAGCTACAGTTTGCTGAAGATCTCATAAACGTTATTGGAAATATAGTGGTTTGGCTATGGTGAAATCAAAGGCTTGACCTTATTCCAATGTGAAAAGGAAACCCACCATATTCCCAGAGTTGAAACTGTTCTATTTAGAGGAATGAGGTAAAATCCCTCTAAGCCACTCTGCCAGACTGATCAATAGTTACAAAAAACATTAAGTTGTAGTTATTGCTGCACAAGTGGATCAAATTAAATACTGGATGCAAAGGTTCACATGATTTTGCCACCCACAGATATGTAATGCTGGATCATATTTCTCAATAAATAAATGACCACATTTGATATTGTGGGGGCGTAGCAGGGTCGGGAACCGGTCTAAATGGAGAGGGAGGTCGAAAGAGGTGAGTGGAAAAAATGTCACTCCTGAAACAGATGCAATTTATGATTGTACTCTTGTTTATAGGAATGGTGGATGACATAAAAGGGGGGTCAACTGAGGGAAGGCACTCACCTGAACTGCATGGGACTACTTGTGTGTGTGTGTGTGTGTGTGTGTGTGTGTGTGTGTGTGTGTGTGTGTGTGTGTGTGTGTGTGTGTGTGTGTGTGTGAGATGAAATGAAGTGAAAAGTCACCATAAAGTGAAAATTGAAAATAGAGAATATAAAAGCCAACTAGAAGCACCCAGGGAGTGCAAACCTCCACCAAAGCAGATGTGAGCTTTTCCTCCTTATTTTCATTTCATCTAAATATTATTTTCACAATACTTTTCTTAACAAACCCTATATGTTACAACCTTCCAGATTATCAAATCCACAAAGCCTGAAAAATCTATGTTATTGACCTGGAAGCCTTGTAGCCTTTATTAATGGAGTTGGAAGCACAATTGCCCCATCCTGCAATGGTAAAGAATCCTTAAAAAATTCCAAGATCCAGGTCATGATCCAGATCCTGAGCCACCAAAATGTAGTGGAGTGTTACTTGGGCCATACTCCATCCCTCCAAAACAATTCATCAAAATCCATTAATAACGTTTTGCCTTAAGTTGTTAACCATCAAACAAAATCAACAGACACATTAACCCCTTGGCAGATTATTAAGTCTGCTGTCTCAGTGTCTTCACTCTTACATGGTAAATGTTGCGAATATTTTTTCTACGATTCTACGAGTTCTCTTTATCTACTGTTAGGACTTTGGATAAAAATCTGATGTTATTTTAGGTCATACTTAAGTAGAAATAGGAAAAATTCTAAATGGTTCACAAACTTTCAAGCACTATTAGAGGATGCAAGCATTGTAGTAATGACAACCCATTATGTATGGCTAGTTGTAAATATCTTTCACACAAGTACCCTTGCATTTATATACGAATCGAGTGTACATGATTAAAAAGGAAAGGTTCTGTATACATCGCAACCAAAAGGCAGCCTCGCTATCTCTCTCTTCCCCTTTCAATAGCCATGGCCGGCTGAGATTAAAAGAGCCATATGAGGGGAAAGTGAAAGAAGGAGATTGGGTTTGTTACTCAGCTTGGATTTCAGAGTAATCATTCTCTCCCTTCTCACTCTGTCGCAGACAACTAATCAGGATCCTCAATTACCCAAATAAATGAATCTGCTCCTCCTCCAGCCAGCATGAATTAAAGTTCACCGTCCCGCCTCAGCAAAATAAAGACCGTTCTAATTAGTTTCTGCACTCCACTCTCTTGCTTGATTGTGACAAGTTTATTTTCAGAGGATTTATCCACCCGTCTGAATTCTGAGGCTTGATAACGGTGAAGTCAATGTGTACTGTTACAGCGTCTCTATTTTTAATACCCTGTATTGTGGTAATATACATGATACATGCTCTCCTAGCTTGCAACACAGTTATTATCTTGTCAAATTCAGAAATAATTCTGTATCCTGTGAGGCTTTAGCATTTTTTCCTTTTTTGCTTTATATTATAAACTGTCTTCTCTGCTGTGTAATAATCTCCTGTCATAGCCAGAGATAAGGCATAGACAGAAAAAAATACTGATGCAGTATAGTGTGTATAAAAAGCCTCGTCTTAACCATTGCTGTTTGTTGAGGTCAAGGATTTGACTTGAAGCTCAGAATATATGAAAAATATTACTTTGTATTTCCCAAATTTCCCTGCAGGACTTTATGTACTACATAAAAAAACAACAAAAAAAACAAGAGGTGCATTCAGAGTGCAAGGTACCGCCGCCTTATTGCATGGATAATGTAGCCGTTAGCGGTACTCGGGATACATTTTGTTTTAATTATGCTGTAAAATTTTTTTTAATAAAATGTGCTATATCACATATCAGCATTGTAATGTAACCATTTTAATTACAAACAAACAAACAAACTGTCAGTAAGCATAACAAACTATATTCTGAAGGGCTGGACTTTCTTGTGGAGGAATTCTCCAAAGAAGGAGCCAAGGAGGTGGAAGATGAAGTCCAAATGATACTCACCCGGTCACACCCAAAAATGATTCCCAACACCACGATTAAAAAAAAAAAAGAATAAAAAAGATTTCTAAAATTACTAGCACAACATCAAAAAACCTGGTCGAAGATAAAACATGCAAGCACAGGGAGAACATGCAAACATCAGACAGAAATGCCCGAGCCCAGGACTCGAACCCAGGACTTTTTTGTGTTTTAAGGCACACATGCTAACCACTATGCCACCATCACATACCACAGCCTTCTTTAATAGAGCTTTTCAGTTTACTATACTTAACTCATGAACTAAAGGTAAACCAAAGAACAGTTTCAAACCAGGGGCGCTAACCACTGCACCACATCAGGACGAACACTAAACCTGCTTATTGGATTTGGAAATGGAGGCACAACAAATAACATTTTACCACACACACTTTCTCCAGGAGAGTGGCATAGTGGTTAGCATGGTCGCCTCACAGCAAGAAGGCCTGGGTTCGATTCCTGGGCTCAGGGCGTTTTTTTGTGGAGTTTGCATGTTCTCCCAGTGCTTGTGTGGGGTTACCTCTGGGTACTCTGGTTTTCTCCCACAGTCCAAAAACATGCACAGTAGGCTAACTGGCTGTTCGAAATCACCCCAAGGTGTGAGTGTGAGTGTGATTGTATGTATGTTGTCCTGCAGTGGCCTGGTAAGCTGTTCAGGGTGTACCCCGCCTTCGCTCAGAGTCAGCTGAGATAGGCACCAGCTTCCCCATGACCCTAATCAGGATAAAGAGCCTTGAAACTGAATGAATGGATGAATGAATTTCCCCAGGATTTGAAGCAGCCATCTCTGAGTTGAGGGATATGCCACGTAAAACAATAAAAATAAATGAGCAAATAAGAAACTTTAAAATATACAAGGCATCAGTAAACAAGACCTCACTTTTTGCAGCCCTATACGTACACTTCCCTGCCAAAAAAACAAACAAACAAACAAAAAAAAAACAGTCAACGTATGAATTTAAACGTGCAAAAATTAAAGACCCTTTCCAATGCTTCAGGCAGATTTTTGGATAGTGGATGGTTGGTGTGGTAGATATTCCTGCAGTCCCATTAGTGTTGTTGCATGTCTCTATCCAGTCTCCAAAAAAAAAAAAAAAAAAATCCTTTTCGTCTTGTTCTTTTTCCAATATTTCAGGGATGCCCTGTTCTTGATAATATCACTGTGGCACCTCACTGATTGCCATCACAGTGTTCCATGGTACATCCAGTGCCAACATTATCAGACTTTGTTCCTGGAATGAATCTACATGATGACAAGGTTAAATGTGATTGGTTGATGGACTACAGTCACATGCCTCATTATAAATTGATGTGCAAACTAAAATATTTTTGATTTTTCCCTCCTAAACCTATCTATTTGTCATTTTTGGTGGCTGCCGTGTCACATTAAATATTTAAAAGTCTGGAATGATTTATCTTGTTTTTTTTTGTTTTTTTTATATCAATAATCAGCTACAACATAATAAAACCCATCCAACTTTGGGTGGAACAATGGTGTAGTGGTTAGCACTGTCGCTTTACAGCTAGAAGGTTCCGGGTTAAAACCCAGTTGCCAACTAAAGCCTTCCCGTGGGAAGTCTGTGTACTCTCCTCATGCTTCCCTCTAGGCCACTTTAGGCACTTGGTAACAATTTGAGTTTAACCTGTAACTTTTTAGGACAGGGGACTTTTTTGGTGTCTTAGGAAGATGACATGCTACATTTTTTTGTCTTATTTACTTCAAGAAATAGCACAATGAGAGGCTGGTAAGAGAAAAACTGCTTACACTGCGAGAGAACAATAGCTATACACTGAGCAGCCATAACAATAAAAACATTATGACCACTAATGTGTAGTGAATAACATTGATCATAATATGGCAACAACAGTATGTGCAGTCGACTGGTTGGCGTTTGGGTAATAATTTGCGTATGAACCAATGTGTATCCAACTGGCAACTTACCATGTAGCTAGCTGCACTGTACGCTATGATCTTTAGAAGCTTCCAGAAAACCATTCAGCATTTCCTTGAAGAAAAAAGTATACAGGAAATATCCTGAGGATAGACACAGATGAAGACGACTTATTCAGAAGCAGGTAAAATTCCATACAATGAAGTATTTATTTCTCTACTACAGAGAAGGCTCATCCCTTGTCTCTTTGTGCAGACCTCAACTTCGGCTCATCGGACTGAGATTTCTCTGTCCACACTAAGCAAATAAGGTTAATGAGTGATTTTTTTTATCTTATTACCGTTACATCTTCCAAGCAGTGGGATGAATTAGAAAGAAAGTGAACAGTCAGTTCTCAAAGTTGATGTACGGTAAGCAGGAAAAATGAGCAAGTGTAAGGATCTGAGTGACTTTAGCAAGTGCCACATGATCATGGCTTAAGAAATGGGTGTATTCGTCTCCAAAACAGCAGGTCTTATGGGATATTCATGGTATACAGTGGTAAGTACCTAACCAACGTGGTCCAAGGAGGGGCAATCAGTAAATTGGCAAGAGTGTCAAGGGTGCCCAAGGCTCACTGAGGTGTGTGAGGAGCAAATACTAGTATGTCTGGTGTGATCGAAAGGAGTCAGAACACGGTGCATTGCAGTATGCTGTGTATGGGGCTGCCAAGCTACAGATCAGTCAAGTGGTGTTAATACAATGGCTGATTGCTTTACAAAAAAATAATAAGTGTCACTTTATTGATAGTTTTCACATCACTTTATCAATAAAAGTCATGTTATTCATAAGGAATAGAAAAATTGCCATCAATATTGACAAATTGGAATAAAACACTACAGGGTAATAATCAACTTCTAATAAGAGAAAATTACTATATAGTGACAAAAAAAAAAAAAAAGGTGTTCCAGATTGTAGATCACAACTTTTGGATGCAACTCTATGCACGATTACTCATGTCTTGAAACTTTTCCCCTGACCTGCACTTAACATCCTGAAGCATTATGTGCATTATTAACTGTTGAGCACCACACATAGAGAACAGATGCTGTTTGCGCTCCTTGATATTTGTTTTGAAAAGCTGCTGTATTTCTTTAGCTTGTTCGCCTGCATTGTTTGTCACCTAGGTGCACTCTCAGTGCTTAAAGGATGCCTGCATCTATATCTGCAGTGCCATCTTAATAACCTTATGCTACCCATTCCCCCAATGCCACCCGAACTCATTACTCTTCTCAAACTGTGTACAGGCAAGGGTTTGGGACAGGCACTAATCTGATGTGGAGAATCGCTTAACAATTTTTTTCTCCCCTCGCTGTCTCCAGTGTTGATTGTTATTAACACCACAAATATTAAAACTATGGTAATAGCAGCACTGGCAAGTAAGTCAAATGTAAATGTATGCAATTTATTATTGCTTGGAATTAAAGCTTAAAGATTAAAGATTGGTGATCTGATAAACTATCAAAATCTGAAGGTAACATCTCTTCAGGGCCCCGGCTAAACACTCCACTGTCCTCAGTGGTCCTTCCAAAGACACGCCCCTCAACACGATCTCTGACTGCAATTCATTGGAGGCATGGAGGCATTTGATTGGATATATCCCTGTGGACTGCCAGGCAGTGATTGGCTGGTATTTCTACAGGATTGCAGTGGCCACAGATGACCGAATTATTATTATAATTTTATTTATTTATTTATTTATTACCTTTTTAGGTCTCATAAGCTACTGATTGTTGGGGTGTAAGGACTAATTTAACCAATATAACAATATGTGTACACAGCTAAAAATTTACCAACCACAGCTTTAAAACGACAGCATCGTTTGGCTTTCTCTGTCAATTCAGTTTCTTGTTGGTTCATTTCTGAAATGGTTCATGGGCTTTAGAGGGTTTTTTTTTGTTGTTGTTGTTCGGTTTTTCAGACACTCAACTTCCATTAGGTCAGTGCTTTTCACTCTAAATAAGCACTGGCCCAAAAAAATAGGGAAAGAAAAAGAAAAGCAACTTTAATCTTGAAACAAACAGCAGATGGGATGAGGAGAAAGAAGGAAGTAGGGGGAAGTTGCTGTAATTGTATAGGATCCAGCACTGCTTTGAAGTTGGGATGTTGAGAGGCAGTAAGGGTAAGAGAGGCAGACCCAGACAGTAGAGAGATAGAACTCATTTTGATTGCTCTGAAGTCATGGAAAGCAGTAAATCTCTGTCGGCATGCTTCTCATGCTCTCCGTGCTTTTGCTTTGCCCTTCAGCAAGACTGCTTTACTTCAAGATCCTGAGATACTTTAATTACTAGTATCACTAGTCTTCCACTATGATTTACATCTTTAATACAGCATTTGCAGCCTTAATAACCCTAATAGCTGCAGCATATCCAGGCAGACATTTGAGAGTTTCTGAGAGCATTTGCCTTTTCTTTTTATTTACTTTTGCTTTAATGAGTTTGTTGGTGTGTAAACAGCAGAGTCCTGCTGTTTTTCTTTCTAGTTAAGCACCACTTTCTTATTCTTTTGCCATTTTGGGACTGCAGAAACCCTGTTTCTGGGAATCAGGAGCTCTCGCTGCACTCAAAAATGAAAACCTGCCTCTGGCTGGTAAACACTCTTTGAAACCTCTTAAACATGCTGTCATGCTGACACTGTTGTCTCCAGGCTGCACGTAACATTGAGAGACACTCCACTCAGAAACAACTTAGCAACCGGTTATAGATATATGCATGTATCTGTCAGCAAGAAAGAGCAAGAACGAGAGGGGAAACAGATACTTTGCAAATATAATACACTAGTTTATTTTTTAAAAAATGTTAAAAATGCACCTGAAATGCATCTGATTTTAATTCCAACCCACTGGGACTTTTTTCCTCTTTATGTGTTCCTTTTTCCTTTTCTCTTCAATATGAGCATCAGTTCAGACTGACTGTTGAGTTTTGAGACCTAAGCCTGCATCTTAATTTCTTCGTTTTCAATAACTGCCTGGCCGGACCTCTGAGATAGTTGAGTAGAGGGAAAAAGAGAAGAAACACTATTCTCGAGCTTGATTGCTATCTGAGCTTTAAATATTGAACCGTGGCTTGTTGGCTCCCCCAAATGGACGAAGACGAAAAAGAGAGATAGAGATGGAAGGGAGGGAGGCTGAGGCTTGATTGGCTTTTACAGACTGAAATTCATGTTGGGGTTTAATCAGAAGAAGGCTTCTTTAGTTAAAGAGCAGGATGCAATCAAATAAAGCAAAACGTCCTAATTTCACTGGGATTTTTTTCCCTGGTTCTTGTGTTAGGACTATGTTGGTACCATGGCTTTAAACCCTTTTCTCCAGATAACAGCCATATTTTAACATAGATCCATTCGTACACATACTATACAGAGTTTGTATGATATTACACTTCTGTATTTAGTTCATATTTATAAGGAATAGCCAATCCAATCTCACAAAAAAAGTTTTCATGCAAATTAGCAACAGTACCTTTAATACGATGAATATCACACTTCTGTCAAAAAACATGTTTTATATGAGTGCCATGGTGACGGTGTGGTAAACATGTCTGCTATATAGACATGGGTTCCAGTCCTGGGCTTGTGCAGTTCTTATTTATTTATTTATTTTTACTTTTTTTTTTTTTTTTTTTTTGGATTGTTCCCCATTTTTTTCCCCTAATTTAGTCGTATCCAATTCCCACCCATCAAGTATTGCCTTCCCTATCACACGGCCACCACCAACCAGGGAGGGGCGTAAACATGCACATGCCCCCTCCATGACATGCAATGCCCGTCACCCGCCTTTCTTTGAACTGCTACACGTTTATGTGGTTTGTCATCAAAACATGTCCCTCGAAATCACATGCTACTATTGAATCTTATCAGGAAAAGGCAATTGATTGATTTATTCAATGTCACTTACAAGAGACACAAGCCAATCACAAACATCTTTGGACTCATGCTTATTAGCAGGGTGGATAGTGCTTTCCTCTGAGTGTGTTACGCCACTCCTGAATATGAATGAGCAGCAGTCCAGCTGGCATCACATGCCTTGGGGAAAGCACATGGTGACCCCTGCCCACTAGTAAGTGGATACCTGAGCCCGACAGTACCCAACGGGTCAGACCGGGTTTGGAACTTTGGACAGATATTTAGAAAAAATAATGCTCGTGTTCGGGTCAGGGTCGGTCACATCAGCGCCATAAGGCATGAACATTTTAAATTTAAAACGGCTGATTATGTAGGTAGCCAGTGGGCCTGTTTCACTTGATGATTTTAACTGTGTCGGGCTCAGATTGGGTTTGGACATAAATATCTTAATGCCTGACGGGCTTGGGTTGGGTTCGGTTACTGCTCTGTCAGACACGAGCTGGGCTCGGACAGAAAAATGCGGCCTGATCCGCACTCTACTGCCCACCCTGGTGTGAAAGGGAAAAATGTCTGATAGGTCTGATGGGTGAGAATTAAGATATACATGTTCGTAGTCAGATGTTTGCATGTATAAGTGATTTTATTAACTTCTCTTTTTCCCCAGGTATCAAAGAATGTTTGTTTAGCGTGCATCTCTGATAAATCTGTTCTGAAATGAGAACATGACCTTCAGATCAAAGCTGAAAGGATATCTCTAAAAGGCTGTGCTTTTACAGCCTGAAAGGCTCGATGTGAATAATGTTTACTGGCTGCAGCTCTAGTAATTACAACACAAGCTAATGCTTCCCATTGTTATCCGTTCCTACCATGCATTTCAATAATGCGCTACTGTTTAATGTTTACCATGAAAACTGTTTAAGACAGCTGAATTTCAGATTGTAATTCCATTTTATAGCCTTTCTCCATCCAAGCACATGAGTTAATCTACTACTCCTGCCTGGATTTATTGTTATTATTTAAAAAATTAATCACAGTAGAATAATGGAACACCACATAACAAGTAAAATACCACAACA
>JAQMYF010000023.1:18490086-18535654 GCA_030014195.1 Neosilurus mollespiculum | reverse complement strand
ACGCCCATGATTGGCTGGTGATCGCTGTGAGTGACAGGGAAGTGAGCGTATGCCATCCCTCCCTCCCGTGAGAGCTCTGCCAATTAGCTCCCATAGACTCCCGGTCACGGATGGCTGTGGCATCAACCCGGATTCGAACTTGTGATCTCTGGGTTGATAGTCGCACCATATGATTGTCGATACACCACTCGGGAGCCTCATGGTGTTTTTAATTTTCAGATCCTAGATTGTGGCATTGGGCATTAATTTCAGTGAACTTTACCATTTTGATTCATTCCGGGTCACTGAGTTTCTGGTTCATGTATAAACATCTGCAACCTTACACAAACCTATTTTGTGTTCCTCAGTGGCACTTCATCTTGGTATACTACAATAGGTAGTAATGCTAATACCAGAAACATATCCGAGGTATTAACCAGCTGGTTAAAAGCTATAACGTAATGTTTTCATGTTTTTAATTAAATAGAACATCAAGCATATTTGTGGTGTTATATGGTGTGGTGCATTCTCTGTGCAATCATTCGCTTCTAACATTTACAGGTCTCCAAACCTCGACAAACCATAAACAGCTGTAGGAAGAGGTCAGCGTCACCCACAACTGATGCTGATCTGCGTTTGTCAGCTACAGAAACATTACATCAGTCAATACAAAATGTAAGTTACACCTATCTGGTTGGTTTCCATGTAAAATATGTAATGAGCACTGAAATAAGGCAAAGATATTATGTCTGGTGATACTCCCTCTATTTCAGCAATTATGATATGTTTTTAGTTTCACAATTATGCTGGCAAAGATCAGGCTGACTTCAAACACAAGTGGCTACAGGCTGAAAGCAGAGCAGAGGAGTTGGAGAGGAAGCTACAAAATTCCATCAAGAGAGAAAAACAATCCAAGACCACTGTGTCCTGCCTGTTAGAGGAACTGCGAGAGAACAGCCTTGTATCTAAGCAACTCCTGGAGAAACTGCACTCCTTCAGAGGCACAGGAAGATGTACAGTGTAATGTGAGATACATGTATACAGCAATGAAAGACTTTTACGGTACACTGTAATATCTGCAGTCTTTATTTTACAAATATTGTATATTTTAACAGGTTATTTTTATCTTGAGGTGCGATCACATGTTACCGATCATGATCCTGATTTGTACCAATCATATTTCGACGTTACATCGGAAGAAATCGGAGAACGTTGTAGGTTTTCAGGGGAAAACTTTGGGGAAGAGTGAATTATATTGGGAGTGTTTCTTTTTCTTTTTTTTTTTTTGGGAAAACAGGAAAAAATTGGAGTACCATTAGTACACGTTGGTAGTGATCGGTGTAACATTGGTATAAAATTTTGGAAAAACTGGGAGCAACATCGGGAGACATTCTGGTCACATTTCTTTATCATATTCATCAGTATCATGCGAGGGTATCTTTTATGCTGCAGCTATTGTGCTTTGTAATTTTGTATTGTATACACCTTGATTTACTTGTTACCAAATAATTTTATGATTTTAAAAAATCTTTGTGATATTATTAATTTACATTGGAGCTTTGCCAGTTGATTTATTCAAAGCTGCATGATCCTCGTCCTACACTGAAGAACAGAAGAGCCTTGCACTTCTCCAAACAAAAACTCCATATTTTTATGGTCCAAAAGCATATGAGTACTTGTGTACAAAACGGAACTTACTATTGATCAGAACAGTGAGACGGTGAACTGATTTAAACACTTTTATTAAAGACGAAGAAGTTGTAAATTTGTTCAGTGATATTATTTGGAAAATAAGAACGACTGACTGACATAGTGGAGATATTTACTTATTAAAATTTTGTACATGGACAACATATATAAAGTGTTTTTGTAAATGCACTTCATAACGTACTATAAGACAAGGAAAGCCTGTGATTTACGTACATGTATATCCATACATTTTTGGGTTATGTTACATTTAACATATTGCTTTGTATTATTGTATCATTTCGGTTAAATTGATTTATGTAATTGCTGATAATGCCTTTATTGATTCACACTCAATTGTCTGTACGTTTAACAAGTTTTCTGATCATGCACCAATGATGTGATTTGATAAATGTAGCAACAATCAGAAGTGCAACTGTTGTAATGGTTAAGTATTGGCTCGTCAACACACATAATTTGAACTAATGATAAACCAATCATTAAAGGAGTTCAAGATTATGATGCACCAAAATGCCTTAAACAATATTTCTCATGAGTTAATCATAATAAAGGGCAAGTATGTAGAATATTTTGATATAATCACTATAATTAATTTTGGTGTGTAAAGATATAAACCTATTGTGATTGTACTTATTTGTTAATGAAAATATTTAGTGTTATTGACAAACCACTCTTTGACTTGTGCCAAGGGCGCCACTGAAAATACACGTTTACAGTTCTAATCACAAATCAGGTTTAAACTGTACATTCGTGTGTCTAGTTAAAAGTATTTAGTTTAAGTAAAAAAGTTTCTTGTATAATTTTTCTTTATTTCTTTAGTTTTGTTCCTCCCCTTTGTGACACTCGCAGTACACCCACGTACATTTTTGTTTGTAGTTTACAGAAACATTCTGTGTTGAAGAATAAACATTACATTTAACAGGCTGAACAATTCCAAGAAATCTTAAGAATAATATGGACTCAAAGTTGGGCAAATTTTTCATACTACAAAAAAAAAAAAAAAAAAAACATTTATATTATAAAACAACTTCTTTACTTTTACTGATTTATCCTGACAAAACTGTTTTGATGCCCTTATAAGCGAAGAATCCTTTGGCTTTCACAGTTGTTTATAAAGGCTGCAGTAATGTTGCCAAGCGTAGATGAGTCCCAGTAAAATGGCGCGGTTTTGCCGCATGCTGTGATCGAGGTTCCATATCTATGTCAATACCATACTTGAAGTTTGAGTTAATGGGGTGGTTTTATCCAAATAGATTGCAATAGTAGAGCACAAAAATGGCCACCAGTTTAAAGGAAATCGATCTTGAAATTCAAAAATTCTAAAAATTCTGTTAATTTAAATGTTAAATTGAATGAAAATGATACCTCAGGTTTTTCTATGGGGTGGGTGACTTATTGTGTCCACATCAACAATATCTTTAATTAAATGAGTGAAGGGTTAAATCAATTAAACTGTAAAAATAAACCATTTTTTTAATCTTAATTTTAGTTTATTTTTCTTTCGTTCCTTTTGTTAATAAATACTACACAGGTGTTCACCTCAGGCTGGGTGGATAGGTTGAGATTACTGTGCAGTACACAGTGGATACTGGGCCTGTGCGCAGTCTATAGGACACCAGTACCGAGTTTCGGACTCGGCTAAAATTTCTAACCAGCATGCATCACGGTAAGTCATCAATGTGCCGCGCCGGATAAAGTCGAATGCTTCTACTATCTAAGACCGTACATTCTCCCGCCAATCACCACAAAGAACAAACACGCCATTCTGTTTTAGGATTGGCCAGCAGGCAATACTGACCCGCAGTACCTCGATTGGACCGTTGAAGCCGTGAGTATTCCCTACAGGCCAATCCTAGCGCAGGAGGCGGGGCTTGGCGGAATACGGGTGTAAAGGCGGGCTGAGACAAACTATTGGCCGGATTCCAAAGGATTTAATGCTGGGGTTTTTTCTCGTAGTAAAAGCTTCGTTTGCAGCTTTCCGATCAAATCTTTTATTCAAATGAATCTGTCATTCACTGTGTCTTTTCCTGTCTTAAAGCTTATTTCAAAGATGTTCTTAACGATGGTAAGTACTTTCGAGTCGTTATATTTGCATAATCTCGCGATACACAACTTTACGTGGGCACGTGCTGCCGCGAGAGCTCGATTTCGCGCGCTGAGCCTAAAGCTCCGGTCAGATAAGTGACTGACAGGCGGGTAAGCCAATCTGCGAATGGATTTTGACCCGGAGGAACCAATAGAAACGCGACATCGTCTGCCGCAGGAGGGGAAAACACGTTGTTGAACCAAATTTTTTATTGAATCGCTCTAGGAGGTTTTACATAGTGCAAGGTTTTAGAGTCAAAATACTTTTTTATCTTTTAGTCTGACGCGAGTTTACTGAATTACAACCGGCTTCTTTCTTGTTTTTGAGAGGACGTGAAGACAGAGGTAACTGTAAACATCTTATTTTGAGTTTTTTTGAGTTTAGTTGGAAGCTTCACACTGCACCTGGAACTTTCTGATTATAGGAAATGTAATGCAAAGTAATATTAAACTCTAATTTCTTCATGAAAGTGAAATGACTTGGTGTTTTGGTTTAATTTGAATAATTCAGTTGGCTTTCTTTGATAAGTCTCGTGTTCTGATCTAAACGTCACACTTAAACTGAAATAACAGGTTAAATCTAGCTTCACCACATGAAACGTGTGTTTTGTTAATGCTGGTTGTGGTAATGATTAGTTGTGAATATATTTAGATTCGGAGGAAAGTATTAAATGGAATGAATGAATGAACTAAACGACCAAAAAAAAAAAAAGCTTTGTTCGTGTAATACCAAAACCTGCAGCTTTTATTAATTCACCAAGTTTCTGTTTATACCAGTGTTGAGTTTTTCTTCAAACAGGAATGTGAAACTTTTAAACTAGAATGTTATTATAATTCATATTTCCGCATACAGCAAACTTAGCATGGCTAAAACATTATGGTTGAACAATGAAACAACAAAGGCGAGGTTCAACCTGCTGGTGTAGATCAGAATATCATTCCTCTAAACGCTTTTAAACCGGGATTAATGTGGATTACACCACTTATAATTCCTGAAGCATGTACGTTTCGTCTATTACTAATAACATGAGTTATAAGTGCTGAAGGTTGTGCCAATACGGGGGTGTTTGTATCTGTCATACTCCAGCTGGGCGACAGGGGGCGCTCGAGCGCATTTCCGCTCCCAGACAGACGGATGCAGTTAATTAACCGAATAACAAATATCTTCCTATTAAATCCTCTGTCACGTGCTTGGTGATTCTTGTGCAAATGTGTTTGGTTAAGGCTGTGTTTATTCTAATTCTGTATAATGATTGCCTGTTTCTCTGACGTCATGGGGTGTTATCACTGAAGTTACCATACACTTAAATAAGAGGGGAAAAAATGTTAACCATCCTTAATGTATTGAAATTTGATGGTTATGCATTTTAGCCACTAAAATCAGAAGGCCATGGGCTTCTTTTCTCAGTTGTTATTTTACAGACATGCTCAGCAGCTGTGCAGGCCTGGGTGAGAAAACAGTGTGATTCGATTGATTGATGTCGATTGATAGACGCTCCACCAATAACTATAGGAAAGTTGTTCCATGGAGCGTTTAATGGTCTCTTGTGAACGTGAGCCGCCAGGAGAGTGTGTAATGAATTCAGAGTGTGGGACGTGTGAACAAACCCCAGGCACACTCCACCCCCCACTCAAACAGCCCATCATATCCATTGATTGTGGCGCGTACTTCGAGTAAGCCGTAAACTGGCAACTATTTAACGTGTAAAGTTTCACAAAGGGCTGATACTGTGTATACTTGGGGTGGTTCAAAAGTGTCGGCATTACCTACCGGCTCCGAAATCTTTTTATAAATGTGATTTCGCATCAGGTTGAAATCGGCTCCGGTTCCCACAGATTGGAATTTGCTTATGCCGCTCACTGACGTACGTGTGTTATCTATCTGACAGCCACAGGCTTCAGAAAACAGACTCACCTTTTTATTTTGTGATTTTCATTTTTGGAGTTTAAAAAGAAAAAGAGAGGCACAAAGCAGAAATATCAGACCATTAATATTCTCTTAAGTCAAATATTCTAAGGGGGGAAACTGCTGTTGCCATCCTGAATGTGCTGACCATGCTCACACACTCCATGTTGTCATAATGTTGACAACAATAATTTGTATCTTATCATGTGGAAGGATGTTTGGCCACTCATTTTCACACAGCACAGTTCCTTAAGTGATGCAGCGTATTATTTTGATTGTTAGTAATCAATTGTTCAGTCATTAAACAGGTCATTAAAATTTACCTGAAATGAAACAAATTTAGTATGATGCTTTTTTTTCAGTAAAATGTCACAGTGATCGCACATAAAGCTGGGAATGTAAGGAACTTGTAGAGGGCTGAGCAATATGACCTACATTTTTGTTATTCACACTATATAACGTTCAGAGACAAAATGAAATCATGGCACATTCAGAATAAGTATACAGGCGCAGGGAGGGGTGCGGGTTTGCTTGTTCTCCTGTGCACACCTGTTCCACTCGCCGCTCCCGCCACAGGCTGCTTGTTCACGTGCTCAGTGCTGCGTTTGCATTCTCGATTACTGCTCGTTGCTCTGGAACATGAAAAACTCGTATTTCCTTTATTTCTGTTCGTGGTGTTTTGGCCTTGAATTCCGTATGAATATTTCTGCTGCTTGATTCAGTTTGTGGTTTATAAAGCCCTATTTTTTTCACCCATCGACTGCTTCTCCATGTCCTGCTATTGCCAATAGTAAGGATATTGTATAATAGATCCAGCGTTTAAGCTATGAAGCTATAGTTTCATGTCTAGCCTGATGTTGCTGGTGTGAGGTGCAGTGGTGACAGTAAAAGTAGTATTGTTCTTAGTGGTTTCAATATGTTTCAACAGTATATTACACTTTTTTGGGACATTAGTTAAGCTATGCTGGTTTGTTTCTACTCGAATGTAACATTCAATAGATTTACGTTTGTCGTGTCTGACTCTTGTGCTGGTGTAGGGCTGCTGCAATGTGGATCCAGGTGCGCACTATGGATGGAAAGGAGACCCACCGGATTGACTCCCTGTCCAAACTTACTAAGGTGGATGATCTGAGGCTGCGTGTCATGGAGCTGTTCAATGTGGAGCCTGAAAGACAAAGGCTTTTCTACAGAGGCAAACAGGTTGGATAAAAGCACATATAGGTGATGCATGGTGTGCAGTTTAGTGTTACCCAAAATTATGTATCTTAATCCATGATGAAAATATGTGGAACACCTTTATTCAGTGAGTTTAACGTTATGGGCACTAAAGTGTTGGATATGGTGGATCACTTCATCTTTCCACTTCATCTTTTGAAACAGATCCATATGTTTTAATCAATAAACAGTGATTTGCCTTACATTACCCACCAGAATGTTGCATCTGCAGTGCTTTCAAATTAAGCCGGCGGCCAGCGGGATTTCCGTCTAGTGGAGTCCTGTGCGCCGTCTACTCGTTCCGTTTTCAAAAGGGGGGAAAAAAATCTGCATTTTTTTTTTTCCCTACATGCAATATGCCTCCCACCATCTCGCACACGTAGTGTATCATAAAATGTTTGCTCACTTGGTCGTTCCTGTGTCAGTGTACTTACTGCTCGAGCTGCTTTTCACACAGACAGAGCAAATGCGCATTTCAGATTTGTTACACTGGCTTTAGAGAGCCTTTGAGAAGCATGGGGGGGTGTATATAGGAATAAAGGAATTATATAGGCAATGCAGTAATCTATTCAGTTTACTCGGTGAACAGCCGTATTTATTTATTTATTTTCCCCCTTTTCCTGGAATCTCTAATTCAACTTGGATTTTACACTTAATCTCGCCATTGATATAATACGGGATTTTTCCCTTATCAGCGCGAGTTGGCAAGCTGATCTAGTCTGTTATGTACGTCACAAATTGACAAATACCCAGCTTTAGTTATTAAAAACCTAGTTTAATAACTTAGTTTGGTAATTATTTACCAATCTGACATGAAAGGAACACATCGTGGAGGAAGGCGCAGGTTTTAACATGCAGCTCCGTGCTCCACTATTTCAGTCACACCTCTGTGTTTTAGCTGTCAAACCAATAGTGCAGGCTGAAATAGCGGCTTTCCGACAAGCCAAAGTTGAGCTCAGACCAGAAATGAGCAGCTCATGCCAGAATACACAACTAATTCAACCGGACCTCAATTCAACGTCTTATTCTGTGTCATTTTTTAAGCTGGTCGACAGTAATGATGACATCATGAGGACAGAGGGTCCTGCTACATTTAATCTTTCTCCTGCTACTCAAAAACAATTTGAAAGCCCTGATCTGAAGTATGATAATTATGTGGCTAAAGTAATTTTAATCTCTAAATGCAGGCCATCGCTAATTGTCACTGTACAAAGCTTTTTGCACATCAAGCCATTCATGTTCACAGTAACGTCTTCCGCTGTTTCTTTTGTCCTGATTGATTGGTTAGCCTTGTGACTTTATTTCTAGACAACGTTTTAGGTTAGTTTCTTTTAGTGAAGCGAGGCTGAGCTTTAGGTTTTCGTTAAATGTACAGTATGTGTAATTGGAAATAAATGTGATTTTAAACTCTAGCATAGTCATTGTATAAATTTGCACTTGGATGTTTAAAAAAAAAAAGTTTATTTTGCTGAGCAATTGAATTTGTTTGCTTTTTTGATCTTTCTATCATTTAGAGAAGCATATTTAACCCTTCGCTTGTGTTACAGATGGAGGATGGTCACACTATTTTTGATTACAATGTGGGGCTGAATGACATTGTTCAGCTACTTGTGAGACAGGCAGTCTGTTTGCCAAAAGACAAAGAAGCAGACCTGTCAGACTCTGACTCAGGCTGTGGTTCAGGTCACAGCGAGTCAGATAAAAGTTCCACTCATGGAGAGTGTGAGGGTCAGAGTGCTGGAACCTCAGCCCCTTGTGACCTCATTGACCCGGGCTTTGGCCACTATAAGGTAAAATTCTATCTGTCTCTTAATTCACTCATCACTCGTGCACTATACTCAGCATAACTGCTTATTTCTTAAGAGTTTTGGAACAATAACCAGGTTATTACTGTATGTGCTCTTTCATTCTTTTTTTTTTTTTTCTTTTTAAGATAAATGAGTTTGTGGATGCCAGAGACCTAAATATGGGTGCTTGGTTTGAGGCTCAGATCTTAAATGTGACAAAGACTCCCAAACCTGCAGAAGGTGAAGGCATGGACGTGGATGGAGAGGACGAGATATGCTACCACATCAAATACGAAGAGTGAGTATTTCATATTTCATGTCCATACAAAAATATATCTAAGCTGAATTAGTTGTGAGAGTGTATGCACATTGCATGGAAATGTATTTATTGACATTTTTGTATTAGCAATTGTTTTACTTGAATACAGTGCCTACAGTTAAAGGTGGTCTATATGAACAAAACAAAATGAAAAATATGCTTTTCAATCATTTATTTGAGAAGTGCAATAGTTGTCGTGCCGGCCCCCCCCTTCTGTGGAGACAATATGTATACCCTTAGTCTTAAGCTAGTAATGCCCCCTTTTACAGAAGTTCTTGTAGGCGTTTTGCATAATGGTCTACCAGTCTTTGACATTTAAAATTGGGGGTGAAAAATTTTTTTTAACCTTGTATCATTTTTCTTCTTTACAATTATGCACCACTTTGTGTCAGTCTATCACATAAAATCCCCCAAAAATACATTTGTTTGTAGTTGTAACGTGACAATGCGGAAGAGTTAGGGGGTATGAATATTTTTGCAATGCATTATTAACATTTGTTGCATAATGTGATTAAAAATGTACACCCTACTTTTTTGCCCAGGAAAACACAATCAAAACAAACGAAAAGCATATGGAAAGATATAGAATCTAGTTTTAAAAATGGTCCTAGTCTGACGGCGGTGCCTCATGATCTACTGACATGTAAGGAGGGAACAAAGATAACACTAAAATATATGAAAACTGTGCATACAGCGGAATTTAAAGATATCTTTATGCTTTATTTATTTATTCATGAAGTGCTGCTGGACATCAAGTATAACTTTTGACACTAAAACACATATCTGTCCTGTAGTTACCCAGAGAACGGAGTGGTGCAGCTCCTGGGGAAAGACGTGCGTCCACGTGCCCGCACTGTCTACCAGTGGCACCAGTTGGAAGAGGGCATGGTGGTCATGGTTAACTACAACCCAGACGAGCCCAAAGAGCGTGGCTACTGGTATGATGCGCAGATCCAGAGGAAGAGGGAGACACGAACTCAGCGAGAGGTTTTCGGCAAAATACTACTCGGGTAGGTGAAGATGTGACGTAAAATGTTTTCTTGTAAAGGGCTTATGCATGACGATGGTAAGACTAACGTTTGTGTGTAGAGACCAGTATATAGATTACCTTTGAGGTTGCTTATTGATGATGACTGGCTCACAGGGATGCTGGTGACTCTCTAAATGACTGCCGGATCTTGTTTGTGAACGAAATCTACAAAATTGAAGAGGCTGGAAGCTCTCAGGGACCTGCAACTGCTTCTGACAGCCCTCTGAAGAGTAAGTCAGTCGTGTTTCAGTATTTTATTTACCCTAATGCATCAATCAAAGGTGCTTTCAACTGCTAGTATACATCAAACCGCAAAAATAAGTGTTTTTACATGTGAACTTGATGTGTGTTTATTTTTGTGTGTGCATTCATGATCGTTCAGGATCCAACGGGCCAGAGTGTAAACACTGTAAGGATGACCCCAAGAAAACCTGCCGCTGGTGTAACTGCCGTGTGTGTGGGGTTAAGCAGGACCCGGACAAGCAGCTGCTGTGCGATGAGTGTGACATGGCCTTCCACACATACTGCCTCAGTCCGCCTCTCACCACCATCCCGACTGATGAAGATTGGTAAGGAGCATCAGAACAGCATTATTAATGAGTTGAATACGATGAGATATCTTATATAAAAAGCTAAATTCAGTTTCAGCTGTAGGAGTGTTTGTGACGTAGGCCATATTTGAATGAGTGATTTTATTAATATCCTTATGTCCTTTTTCTTGTACAGGTACTGCCCTGAGTGTCGGAATGACTCGAGCGAGGTCGTCCTGGCTGGTGAGAAGCTGAAGGAAAGCAAGAAGAAAGCAAAAATGGCGTCTGCCAGCTCATCCAGCCAGAGAGACTGGGGCAAAGTATGTGGTTATGCTTCACCAAATTCTCTCTTTTTATTGCATACCTTTATATCAAGCCTGTAGCATAAAAGTGGCCGTTAACATTTTGTGTACGTATATAGTGTGTGTGTGTGTGTGTGTGTGTGTGTGTGTGTACATACTGGTCAAATGTGTGAGCAGACCTATTCAGTGTAGAATTAGGAGGCATGTCCAAACTTCTGATAAGTACTGTGTATACATGTATTACATGCATGCATCTAAATACCAATTATGTTGCCGTCATGAAGTTCTGTAAACAAACAAACACCACAAGAAAGTCGATATTTAATAAATTTTTCCGAAATGTAAACCAGTGTTTGGAAACCTGATAAAAATAAATACCATCAATAACATTTAACATGTATAACCACTTTGGCAACGATTACTTGATCCAAAGGGTTTCTGCATAAGATACTGAGAGCTTCATTAATGTTAAATCCTGTTATAGGTGATCTATAGACTTGTTGCCGTGCTTGGTATCTTAGTCTTGTTGCGCAACCCAATTTTGCCCAAGTTTAAGGTCCTGGACATGTGGCTTCACGTATGTATGAGGAATATTGAGGTCTAAGGTGGAGATTATTAGCCTCAGTGACTGCAAGTTTCTCATGTCTTATAGCTGCAAAACAAGCCTAATTCATATTCCTTCTCTCAACATACTTGATATTTACGTTTATAGTATTTGGTATACGTCCTTATCCAGAGTGACTTACATTTATTTTTGAGGGTTAGGGGCCTTGCTCAAGGGCCCAATAGTGGCACGTTGATGGTACTGGGGCTTGAACCCATGATCTTCTGATCAGTAACCCAGAGCCTTAACCACTGAGCCACCACTGCCTTGATATGTGCTGGTATAACTTCCAAAAGTTCTGTGTTTAGAGATGTGGTCATACTTCAGTTTTGAATATTCTTTTGTAGTTTGTTTACACATGAATACAAACCAGTTTCCTAATAGTTGTTAGTTTGAAGTGTGCACTTACACTTGCCAAGTCCACTGGTTTCCCTTTGGACACTAGATTGTTTATGACCGAATTGTGATTATTAAATACGTGTTTTTAGGGTATGGCATGTGTGGGCCGGACCAAGCAGTGTACCATTGTTCCTTCCAACCATTATGGGCCTGTGCCAGGAGTCCCTGTGGGTACCCTCTGGAAGTTTAGAGTGCAGGTGAGCTGGCCATGCATCTTAACTAAACCTACTACTTTAATCTGTCTCTTTCAATACCTTTCTCAAAGTCTTAATATCTAATATCTTGCGTTCCAGGTGAGTGAGTCTGGAGTCCACAGGCCTCATGTTGCAGGGATCCATGGCCGAAGCAATGATGGTGCTTATTCTCTAGTGCTGGCTGGAGGGTATGAGGATGACGTGGTATGTTGGGATTGTTGTTTGGCAGTGTTTATAAAACAGATTTTGATATCATGGTGTTTAGTCTGGTGCTTTTACCTTTTTTTCATTTGACTTCAAGTGCTTCGGTATCCTGCTTAATTGTTTAGTTTCAATTAAATATAATAATGTCTGTACTTTAACCATGTTTAAAGAGAGAAATAAACGTAAATAATTTTATTTAGGATGATGGAAACGAATTTACATACACGGGCTCCGGTGGTCGAGATCTTTCTGGCAACAAACGAACTGCAGAACAATCCTGTGATCAGAAACTCACCAATATGAACAGGTCTGTATCGGATAATAATTGGTGAATACATGATGGCTGCATAGATGTAGTGTGTCTGTTATGGTTATAATGGGAGCTAGCAGGCAAAGTGTTCGTTTTCCTGCTCTGCTGTAGTCTGGCACAGTGATGCAGTGGTTCACACAGCCATCCCACATCAAGATGATTGTGGATTTGAACTTTGTGCATGACTTGGGCATTTCTCCCTACAGTTTGTATGTATTTCCTGTTCTTGTGTTGGTTTCCTCCTACAATACAGACATATAGATTGAGTCAACTGGCTAATCTAAATTGCCCTTAGGTGTGAATGGTGGCTTGTCTTTGTGTTGGTCCTGTACTGGACTCCTTGCCTGAAGTGCGCAGAGATTGACTCCAACTTCCTGAGACCTGAAGTGGATTGCCAATATAGATCATGGATGGGTGGATGATATAGTCTGAGCACATCTGTTGACCAATTCAGTTTCCTGTTCTAGTATAGTTTGTCAGTACTGCATTACCTCCTTTAATTTCACCTGCATTTCATTGGTAGCTGTAATATTTCAGCAGGTGTTAATTGATTGTACAGTGTGCTGTGATATGCAGCACAATGCAGACTCGATGTAAATTTAATTGGTAAAGGAAAATATGACAATGTTATCATTCATAAGTAAATGTGCGATGTTTTTTTTTTTTTTTTTTTTTTTTTTTTTTTTTTTTTTTTTTTGGGGGGGGGGTGAATAGTATTTGCCAGTTACAGTGTGTATAAAATGATTGTTGTTTATTTCATGTTCTAAATTATTCATTTGATGTGCTGGACCTGGAATGTTGTGCTCTCTATTACCTCCTGTTCTTACTAACAGTGTTGATGTTGCAGGGCCCTGGCTCTGAACTGCAATGCACCGGTCAATGAGAAGGATGGCGCTGAGGCAAAGGACTGGAAAGCAGGGAAGCCTGTGAGGGTGGTGCGCAGTTCTAAGGGCCGTAAACACAGCAAATACAGCCCAGAAGATGGGAACAGATACGATGGCATTTACAAGGTTAGTGTTATGACATGCACACTACAGTCACCAAAAAGAGTGCATGTCCTTTTAAAATGTTGAATGTATGCTAAGAAATATTGTATGGGAGTTGAAAATAATGTGCAGCAGTATCTAAAAGCATGTGGTGTTTAGGTAGTTTGACAGGCTGTATCTGCATGCATGCCTGTTTTTAGGAACAAGATATTTCCTTTTTGTGGTTCAGAATGATATTTTGGTACCATTTTATATTTATGTGAAAGATTAAATGTTAAACATAGACTTGTTAAAAATAAATAAATTCCACCCTTGTATGCTTTGGTGTTGTGGCGTGTTTTTTTTTTTTTTTTTGTATCTGAGAGATGTGCATGTTTTCCTGTAGATCTCCAATATGGAAAATTGCAAAATAGAATAAAAAGCTTGTGGTTTTCAGATGTATTATTCAGTTAATGGTATCTGACACAGTAAACAACAGCCTCTGATATAGTCAGCTGTCTTTAATTGAAAAAAGGAAGAATAATTTTGATGATTTTTTTTTTTAGGACTTTAACATTTTAAGTATGTTTCTCTGTTTTTCTTTACTGTCATTATCAGGTGGTGAAGTACTGGCCAGAGAAGGGCAAGTCAGGCTTCCTAGTATGGAGGTACCTTCTCAAAAGGAACGATGATGAACCGGCCCCATGGACCCGCGATGGCAAAGAACGTATTAAAAAGCTTGGCCTCACCATGCAGGTAATGCAGCTATGTGTATGTGTAGCCATTCCTTGTCCTCTGCATGGGGTAAGTTGCCTGTTGTTTACTTCATGTTTGCCTGTATTCTGCAGTATCCTGAAGGTTATTTGGAAGCCGTGGCAGCAAAAGAGAAGGAAAAGGAGAATAAGAATGAGGAAGAGGTGGCTGAAACGCCTACTAAGGGCAAAAGAAAGCGGAAATCTCAAACAGGCAAGTTCCACTTGTTTGACTTCCTTCATAACTGGTGTTAGTACTTTCTCACTGTTGTTGACATGTGCATTCATGTGAAGTAACTACAGTGTTTCAGCAGGTGCAATGACATTTTGGGGTTTTTTTTTTTGTGTGTGTGCTGCTCGTTTGTTGGTGTTTTTCTGGAGGCATTCTGTTTCAGTAATGCCATGAGTAATTAAATTGTTAAATTCATATCGTACAGGAGATGTTTTCTTATACTTTCATACCACAACAAGTAAGATAACTATAAGGCTTTAACAGGCATCAAATTATTTAATATTGACATGTATCTCCTTATATCACTGATTTTATGACAAAAGTTTAATTTGCACCTGTTCCATGCATACCGATTCCTTCATGTTTTATTTTATGGGGGTGAGCAAACCCATTCAAATTCTTACGTACTTAATGGAATTAAAATATTTTATATTCTGGGTTTTGATAGTAGATTAAAGCCCATATAAAGGGCAGGTCATGCAAAACATATAATATTAAATCACCAAAATCTTAAAAAAAAAAAAAAAAAAGTCCTGTGACGCTGCTTTTTGGTCGTGCAGCCCAGAATTTCACACAAATGTCTGCTGTCCCATGTAACTTCATTTTCTTGGAGAAACACTGAAAAGAACAGCTGCCTAGTAATTAGTTATTTTTATGATTTATTTTTTTTTTCTAGCTGTGATCCATTTGAAGTAACTTCAGTGCTGTTTTAGTAATTTAATGGTGGCTAAGTGATATTAAATATTTTTAAGAAAACAAATTCTGAAAAATATTGAATTTTATTTTAAATAAAGCTCTTCTAAAGTGTTACCAATCACATCAGCATGAGTTTGCTGTTGGTTTACTGTCACGTGGTCTAATCTTATACTGTTTCTGGGACTAATTTAGTTGAGGATGATGAGAAAACTTCACCATCTAAGAGCACGCCCAAGAAGGTCAAAGTGGAGGCCTACAAGCTGACCAAGGAGCAGAAGGCCCTGATCAAGGAAGATGAGCTCAACAAGAAACTTTGGGATGAGGCCATGGAGTCTTTAAACATGGGCCCGGTATGTACATTGTTTAAGTTCTGATAGTTGGATCCAACCTTAAGAATTTTATTTTATCATTCATTGTCCTTCACACGTAACACTGAAATATAGTAAAAATGCACAGCTGTTATACTGGGTAATAAAAATTATGTAATCTTGTTACAAAATATACCCTAGGTAATTTTGGTGTCTTTAATCCCTCCCTTCATTTTTCTGTCCTTGATGAAGTTGATTGCTCTTTAGTTCATCACAGTTCACTGACCATCTACTCTGTTCTTGCAGAGATTTATAAACAAGGTGGAGGAAGTTTTCCTGTGTATCTGCTGCCAAGAAGTTGTTTACCAGCCCGTCACTACAGAATGTCAGCACAATGTCTGCAGGGTGAGCTCACAATGTCTTCAGAAAAAGCAGTTAAATTAAACGAGAGGCAGTTCTGTAATACAGGGTGTCAGATTTTCAGTTGGTGTGCCTGAAACTTTCATTGTATCTGAGATACTGTACTGCATGCTGCTCATGCCTGATGGGAAAAGTAGTATGCAGTACATGAAAAACAAAAATTTTGCAGTACAGTTTCCATGAAGCAATGCAATGATTTCCACCCTCCTCAAATTTTCTAAAATATAGCATATTCAATTTGTCATCCCTGCATGCTAGGTGGGGAATAGTGTGTTTTATACAGTGTATACTGGGGCAGTGTGGCAGACACCAGTATGGAGTTTTGTTTAGATTAGAATCAAATTAGCTTTTTGATCTAATCCACTATGGAATGTCATATGATGTTGACCAGTTTAAAAACAATGTTGCATCTCATGTGTGATCCTGCATTTTTCCCTCTCAATCTAAAGTGTGACAGGTGTGCAACACAAAATTGTTGTGAAATGTTTTGTCATGCAGTCCTGTTTGGCATATTTCTTTCTTTCTTTCTTATTATTACTAATGTTATTTATTTATTTTTATAGGAATGTCTTCAGCGGTCCTTCAAAGCAGAGGTATACACCTGCCCCGCTTGCCGTCACGATCTGGGCAAGAATTATGAGATGACTGTGAACAAAGCTCTACAAGCCATCCTGACCCAGCTATTCCCTGGCTACAGCAGTGGTCGATGATGACCATCAGTGATGTGACATAACATACCGATGCACTAGCGAGGGCAATGCTGTGCATCGATACTGAATTTAACACAGTGATGCAAGTCATCTTTTAAAATATCAAAAAAGTCATGATCTTATGATGTAGGGTAACCGATAACCTATTCAATTTGTTTGGTCCGATTCTTAGCAGGGCTGTACTTCGTAACCTGCTCTCTTTTATTTAGCCCATCAGGTAGATACTTTCCTCCCAGTACACACCTTGTATTAACAGATCTCTTGTAATAGCCTTGTAAAGAGATTTCTAGGTGTAGAATCTTCCCGTTATGAAATGTAATTTTTTAATTACTCTGCACCAGAACATCATCTTAAAAAAAGAAAAGAAAAAAAACGAAACAAAAACCTTCCGCTACGCACAACTGCACTATTTGCTTCTAGCAAAATCTTTTTTTTTTTTTTTTTTTGGCCTGGGATAAGTGGACATATTTTTATAAGCAGGTATGTAGGCATGCACTGGGATCGGAATCCTTTGGAAACATTTGGTTCAGTTAAGAATTTCAACTAACAGCCCTGTACTTCGATACCCCTAGAACGTATTCCTATATGGGTGATGAACTAAAATCTAATCACATCTTTCAAAAAAAAATTGTATGCATAAAATATTCTTATCCCTTAACTATATTGGCTTTGCTTTTTTTTAACTACTGTATGTGCTTAGAAGTTCCACTTTATTGTTATTGCTTTTGTTTTATTCCCGTTATGCAATCCGGTCTTCCCTCGTTCTCCCACTATGGACTTCAGAAGGAAACCGCCAGACTGTTAATTCTCTGGACAAATGACCTCCAAGTTCACCTCCTGTTCAGTGAATATTTAAGGACATTTTCACTTTCTTATTACACAATATTTGCAAAATAAACGCCTAAGGCCAGTTATACCTCAATAATGTCTAATATTGCATTGACTGGAAATGTATATTCTGAAATTGAAATTGTATATTGTTAGCACTTGTATTTAGCAATTTTATGTAGTTTTAGATGCTGTTTTTCTTGCACTGTGTTGAGTGCGATATTTTCCAATAAAACTTCTTCCTTTTATAGGGAACAGTTTGACTTGAGTTTTCCTTCCATATGCTTGATGAGGAGTAAAACACTGTTACTGACAGTAAAGTGATGGGAGCCCAACACAATAGAGTTGATTATTATTTTTATTTTTTTTAATCAAGGCTTTGCTGAAGGTTTGCCTAACACTTGCAAAGTCTCATGTTATTCTTACGAAAATATAAATCTAAGCGCTTTCGTTGTCCTATAAAGACCACTGTAATCAAGGTCATAGGATCTCAGTACATGAAGTATACACACTGTTCAGGTGCAAATGTTGATCATAAGAAGACATGACCTAGTGTTGGGTTGATTTTGTTATTTGGTCACTACAAGCTATTATTTGGGTGGTGTGTAGATCTTTATGCAGAACTGTTTCTCTTTTTATACACCCACTTTGTTGCACCATCATACAGACAGACAGAGATTAGTATTGCTGCTTAACAGCTCCAGGATCCCGTGAGCTCTAATTATCTTTGTGTAATTTCATGTTTCCTCCCTGCATTTCAAGAGGGGTTTCTTTCGGATTCTTCTTCTGTGCCTTGAAACGAACTGTTGTTCCATCCAGGCTGAATTCTCACACCTCATGCTCAGTGTTCCTGAGGTTTCACTGAGGATTCATTGTGACCCTGGCCAGGATAAAGCTTAATCTGTATGAATTAACCCTTTAAAATGAAACTTTATTTTTTCAACATTGAATCTATTAAAACATGCATTAATCGTGTAAAATACATTAGGCTTAACCTACCTCCTGCAACAATCTTATAAAAATGTTTCTTAGGTGATTTTATCATAGAATTCTCACAAAGGTTAACAAGCCTCCATACTAATAGTATGATGAGGCCATCAAGAATATGCTAATGAACTGTTTAGATTGTTATGTAACTACTAATTTTACTTGTCCGTAATTTTGGGAAGTAGGATGCACTTTAAACTAGAGGGGCACTCACAGTGAAAGGTACCTACTTCAGGGATAAATGGATTATTATAACCTTCCATAGTTCTAATGAAATGTACCCCACTGCTGGGTGTCGGATGAACATTTTGCCCCATGGTAAAGATGGGGTTTTTCATGAACTCTGGATTTTTCTTGAACATGATTCCATGCACAAATTACCTCTAGAAATGTATTGGGTTCTTTCCAGGCCCCACTATCAACTTGGAGATTGCAGCTTCAAATCCAGGTTGATGCTGCAGCCATCCGTAACTGGGAGTCCATGGAAGCTAATTGGCCGAGCAATGCTCACTTCTTTGTCGTTCGCAACAATACATGGGTGTTTGTGAGTTCGTTTGTACATGGGGTGGAGAGTGCTTTCCCTGCAAGTGTGTTGAGCACCCCCAAATATTTATGCGCAACAGGCAGGTGCTGCATTGCATCATGTAGGGGGCATGTAGTGGTTGTATGATAGGAAGGCAATTCTTGACGGGTGGGAATTGGATATGACTAAAATCATGGGAGAAAAAAAAATAAAAAATGTGTGTGTGCGTATTGTTTTAAGACATATCATATTTGATTCAGTACATATAGTACATAGAGTATACTATTGTAGTAAGTTGATCAAGTGGCCTTTCAAATATTTCAGTAGGTTTTAATTAGACGTAATATTTATAATTTTATTTACAAACAGGATCAATCTTGGATTTGTTTTTCCCCAATTAGAGTCTTATATTTATCATCTTTATGATGCTACATCACATTTAATTGCCATTCCCATTGCTCTTATCACCATGAGGATACTTTTTAATTTGGTCCCTATTATCATTCAGCTGTCTGGTGTATACTTCCCCATGGACCGGTGCCAAAACCACAGCCAGAGGATTGTCACCTTATATGAAATCTCTAATTATTTTTACCTCTATCTTTTCAACATCCAGACAAAGATAATCTGTGTTTTGAATAGGATGGTGGTAATGAACAGATGGTTGTAGGTTTAAATCACAAAACTGTCAGAATGCCACATTTGGGCAAACCTGTTCAGGTCTCTGAATTTGCATTAATATAAAGGCATCTACCAAACAAACATAAATAATAAAATTTAATATAGAATCCACTACATTGGGGGAAAGAACATGAAATTTTGTACAAAAATCGAGTTTTGCTTTTGCTTTGCATCATCTCATTACTGCAATCTGGGATCCCATGGCTGCAATAACAGATGGATGGAAGAAGCTGAATACGGGCGAGAGAGTGGGTGTGTCTCAACTCGAGTGTATGTAGTGCACTACCAGTGGCCATTTCTGGGTTGAGAACGTAGAACTGAACTGGATACAAGCGCTAAAATGAGTTTCAGAGGGTACATGGGCTCAGCCTTAAAGATAGGGTGAGGAGCTCAGACATCAGCGGGGAACTCTGGGTAGAGCCGCTGCTCCTTCGCATCGAAAGGAGTCAGTTGCGTGGGTTTGGCCATCTGGTTAGGATGCCTCCTGGTCACCTTTCTTTAGAGGTGTTCTGGGCACGTCTAACTGGTAGGAGGACCTGGGACAGCCCCAAAACTCGGCTACCAGAGTTTTATATCCTGTCCGGTCTGGGAATGCCTAGGAATCCCCCAGGAGGGGCTGAAGAGTGTTGCTGGGGAGAGGGATGCCTCCACGAGCCGTGGGAACAGGCAGTTGGGCTAATGTGCATGTCATTGGCCTGTGGGAGGAAACCAGAGTACTCAGAGGAAACCCACACAGGCATAGGGAGAACATGCAAACTCCACACAGAAACGCCTGAGCCTGGAAATTGAAACTAAGACCTACTTTGTGTAAGGTGGCGGTGCTAAAGGTACACCATTGTGCTGCCCAAATAGTATATAATAATTGATCAATTATTTTAGTCAACGGTAGTATTATATGGAAGTCATATCACGTTCATGTCATCTCTAATTAATGCACTTCTTATGCATTATCGTTTCTGCAGTAACAACTCAGTGGCAGATATTTTATTTTGTGGGGTTTCCTCATGGGGTGGCATGGTGGCGTAGTGGTTGGCACGTCCGCCTCACATCAAGAAGGTCTTGATCCTGTGTGGAGTTTGCATGTTCTCCCTGTGATTGCGTGGGTTTCCTCCAGGTACTCTAGTTTCCTCCCACAGTCCAAAGACTTGCACATTAGGCTGGTTGGCCGTTCTAAATTGTCTACAGGTGTGTGTGTGTGTGTGTGTGTTGCCCTGCGATGGTCTGTCGAGTTGTTCAGGGTGTACCCCGCCTTCGCCATTGTCGGCTGAGACAGGCAGAGCCAATTCTAACAGTAAAATTAATCAGTCCGGCAAACGAGTGAGAGTGAGGTTTCCTTAACGACCACTACTTCTAAACTCTAAACTAAAGCACCTACACGTTAAGTCGATTTAAGACTTACCCTGTGTGTGTACGTGTTTTCCGTGATCCATGGTAGGCACAAATGGCTGCGGTGTGATTGGCTAAGCGCCGCGTCAATTAAATAGGCCACCCAATGAAGGCGTGGTATTTGCGTCCACACGAAACATACGCGGACGCTCGAGCCAATCAGGGAGCGCGGATATTCTGCAGTTGGGAAAGAGGCCCAGTTTTAGCGATGGAGTGCTAATCGAGCGTTTAGCTGGACGGAAAACAGGATAAAGCCAAATAACTGATCATTTGATAGAGACGCATAAAGACCAAAGCAGGAGGTAATCTATATATATATTTTTTTTAAATGAAACTGCTTCTTAACGGATTGTAGCCCATCTGGAAATGACTCTGGAGGGTGTCGTAGGCGGAAACATTGCAGGGCTGTCGTCGGTCGGACATGTTGACTTTTTATTATTATGGTGGAATGGACGGATGACAGAATCAGTTTAAACTCGGGAAGTTGAACATCCTTGTTAATCTCGGGCTGATTATTGAACGCAGGGTAGATGCAGGACCATCTCCATTAACTCTAGCGAGACCAGCGTTATTGTAGAGTTGGATATAATTACGGCCTGCTGGTGATCCCATACGTACACAAAGGGCCATTTAAAGCTGCATCTATGCGCTTCCAGCTGCCTCACACTCACAAGCACACAACAGGGGAATGTCAGTGTTACTGGGTTTAATGCACTAATGCATGCTGTCTAAGCGAGCATTTTTATGCATGCATTACATTTGCACTTGTTTATAGTAGATTGTAAAGACAGAAAGGCCTTAAAACCCTTCCAGCTCCTGTTTGTGTTTCTCCACTTCTCTACTTTCTTTGCCTCCATATTTAAAGACATTACTTAAGATATATATATATATATATATATATATATATATATATATATATATATATACGATTTTAATGTACCATTAAATATCCTTTTCCACCTATAATAGTCATGTATGTCATTAATAGTGTCTTCATTGTTTTACTGATCAATTTAATCAACTTTTATTGAAAGAAAAACGTGCTTTTCTTTCAAAAACAAGGAAATTTCCAAGGGACTTTAATATATAAATGACTCATTACTCACAATACAAGTGCATTACATAAGTATGAAGTAATGGCTGCTGTAGACCATCTAGTGACCTACTGTAACATATTGATTTAGGTCTGGAATGGAGGTCTATATAAAATAAAAATATTCAGACACTACAAAGCAGAGCTCTGGAAATGTTTGCATTTACCTTGAGTAAAGAAACAGCCATAATATAACTTACTGTCTTTTCACTGGTATTCAAGAATGTATTTCTTCTCAAGAAGAAAAACTATTGACGAAACAAAACAAAAAATCTGCGAAGTGCAAGTACACTTAGCAACGATGGCACGGCTCCATGGACGTGACAACAAAATCGAGCTGATGGACCTTCGTGGGGCTCCGCTATAAATGCATATGTATAATTTTTCTTTCATGTTGTTGCCTTTTGTTATTCATGTGCACTGTCCTGTAATTGGTGTGTGATCTGACTATGTTCCCCTGTCCTGTGTCCTGCCCTCAATGAGCTTATCTATTTTTTCCCTATTATGTGTCAGTTATGTCATACCATGAAGTCTTACCATGAATCTTATGTTACTTCTAGTCCATACTGAAGTACAAACATTGCTTCTTATTTTTCTAAGCCTTTGTATTCCCTGGCTTTGACCTTTGTCTGTACCATTTACTAACAAGCAGTCGGTTATAGGAGTGCATTATATATAACTGCCTTGAAACACCTTTTTCTGAGGTGATGGGTAATACCAGATCTAGTACTCCCTCCAGGTGTGATTATTTCAGTGAGTGATCAGAGAAACCAGCCTTATGGCACAGACAGGCTAAATCCAATCCTCCCTTTAAACAAACCGAAGCAGAGGAGACTTAAATATCTAAACGCACCCCATACATCCTTCTTAAGTAAATCCAGCCCGCTTGTTTGTTAGGCAAATATCATAGCAAAGCCTTGGAGAAATTCTTTGACTGTTTGGGGCTAGGAAGCACTGCATGAAAGGTTTTTATGCAATCAAAATGCTGATATGCACAACAGCACTGGTTCAGTAATGGCTGTCAGAAAAGCTGGATTTGCTCCAGTTGACTTGTTTAAAAGATGTGATGCATGACTTGACAAAGATGAAAACTTTCACTTTTTCAACTTCTGCTTGTAAAAAATAATCACTGATTTGTGTGGGCAGCACTGCTGGCCTCTGTTTGACTAATCAGGGCGAGTTGTGTTGAGGTGACAGTTTGAGACAGACTGTTATTAGCCGCTTTGCTGCATGGCATGCACTTTGCCCTGAGAAATTGGTAAGAGTACACATGAGGGATCTTTTATAAGTTTTACCGACAGCTTAGACAAATAAATATGTACATAAACAATGAAAAAAAACCCAAAAATAACAACTAAATAATTAAAACATATAAAGAAATAAATGCATAAATAAC
Organism: Neosilurus mollespiculum; assembly: GCA_030014195.1. NCBI lineage: Eukaryota > Metazoa > Chordata > Actinopteri > Siluriformes > Plotosidae > Neosilurus > Neosilurus mollespiculum. The sequence continues at coordinate 18,512,106 of JAQMYF010000023.1, read as the reverse complement.
TTAACAAATAAATAAATTAATGAATGAGTAATGTTTATTTTGAATATGTAAAAAACATTAGGCAAGAAACAGTACTTATAAAAAGAAACAATGACAAAATAAATTAACAATTAAACAAATGACAAAAGGAAAACAATAATAATAATTATTGTTAAATAAATAAATAAACACTAATAAATAAACTATTGAAAACAGTAAACAACTAAAAAAAGAAATGCTTTTAAACAACAAACAAATAAAAAAGTAAGGAAAGAGATAGATGGATGGAGGGATAGATAGATAGATAGACAGACAGACAGACAGACAGTTAGATAGATAGATGGATGGATAGATGGATGGATGGATGGATGGATAGATCATCACATAAACAAATTAAATGGTTGTCTTTCATTGATGTGTATCACTTATTAAAATGGTCTTTTTTTCTGAATAAAGAGAAAATGCTATAGGGAGAAAGGAAGACCAGGCAGTCCTCATCACAGTGCCTGACCCAGATTTGAACCGCTGCTTTGATTCAGTGTGATCTCAAAGGACACAGCACACCACCCTCGTTTCGGGCTAACAACTTCATGATGTGATAATTCTCCCTCGGCGGGTGAGAGATGTCACCCACACAACTTTCCAAATGACGAACGATACTAATTCAAGTCAAGTTGTTGTGTTCATGAAAGTAACTACGATTTCAGCAAGGCCATTCGACCCATTTCGTACAGAAATACCGAAAGAACCCCTCAGTCTCATGGCCATCATATACACCGGCTCACAGATACAGGGATGATGGTCAGGAGGAATAAAAATAAGTACTCCATCGTGCTTGTGCGTTGGCCTTCCCTTAAAGAATGCACAGAATTCCCTTAAAACATTCATGTGTATGCACTTCTTAATTTTTGTCTCTCTTTGATGCAATTAAAATAAAGGACTTTGTACATTCCCACAGGACTGAAGAAGAAAGAGAAAGAAAGGAACTTTGATAGTTCAAAGCTTTGTTTTATCACTCTTTGGAGAAACAGGGCATGAAAAGACTAAAGAAACAAGCAGCGATAGCTCAAAACATACAGACATGATCAGTACATGAAGCTCTTTCATCATTAATTTAAAAACAGTCTACACATAATGTACACTGATGCTTTCAAAGCTCCAGCGTGATGAAACATCTACAAAGAGCCTGGTAACATAAACACTTTTCATTTCTCACTTTCTCAGAAAGTCAAAGTCCAGAACCAAGAACTGGGGTTATTTCATTATTCATCAAAATCTAGAATATGCAGTTCAATTATATTTCTCAAGCAGTGATTCATTGCTAATACAAGTCGAACATAATTTTGTTTAATACTTTTATTCAGGGCTTGATTTCCTCAGAGTACTATGGTTTCCTAATGTGCATAAGGTCAGTCAGTTTCTCTAAATTGCCAGTAGATGTGAATATCACTCTGAATATATGTTATGTCTGTGTTGGCCCGAAATCTGGGATTGGCTTCAGCTTTCCACGGTGAATCTGACAGAATAAACGATGTAGATATTGAATGAACTCTGATTAAGGAGGGGTTCCAAGTCTGATTTTGCTCTTTGGTTTCAATCTTTAAGAGTTTGATCTTAATTTTTGAGTTTGGTTTGTGCCTTGAGTTTGTTTTTGATTTTCTCCACTTTTGATTTTCTTTATCTTTGAATTTGGTTATGGCCCATGCTTCTGGTTATGATCTTCAAGTTTATTTATTTATTTATTTTTTCATTTGAGGTTCTCTTTGTTAGTTTTGATTTTACATTTTATTTTTATATATATGAGTTTGCTTTTGAATTTTCTATCGATGTTTACTTTTCATTTTTGCTTTGGATCTTTGTTCAGTTTTGAGATTTACATTTGTTTGTTTTTTTATGTTCACTTTTAGATTTCTTTTTATTTGGTTTTGATCTATGGTTCTATGTTTTGGTTTTGACATTTATTTATTTATTTATTTATTTATGGATGTATGCATGTAAGGGTTTGTTTTGTTTGTTTGGTTTTTTTTTCAAGTTTGCAGTGCCCAGGTTGGCAGTGGCTCAGTTTAGCACCAGTGAATTAATAGGAAACAATTCCATTAGCCTACACAGTTTAAACAGTAATCGGCAGCAGAATTACTCCAATATAGAGTATGACCGTCAGGAACTACTAGACTTGGAAAAAAAACACGTAGACTTGGACACGTAGATGCAACCATACTGGAGTATCTATGCAGCATCGGATTGCTACGCCGGCTACATCCAGCAGCCAGCAATGCAGCGAAGCCTCGTGCCAGCGGTGTCCGCCAGCGGCGAAGACCGAGGCGGTGTAACAGAAAGCAGAAGCTTGGGTGTTAAGCAGGGCTAACAGCTAAGCTAAAGGCTAACAAGTTTAGAGCGCCGCTACCCTTCATCCTGCTCTCCAACGTTCGCTCCCTGGAGAATAGATTGGGCCACCTAAGGCTGGATATAACTACCAGATGGGAAATTAGGGACTGCTGTGCTATTATTCTCACGGAGACCTGGCTGAATCCATCCATACCGGATGATGCCGTTAGCATGGAGGGGCTAACAATATTCAGGTTGGACAAAAGCAGGTCTCTCACCGGTAAAATCACAGGATGGCGGTGTTTGCTTATACATCAATAACAACTGGTGCAACAATGCAGAGGTGATTTCAAGTCACTGCTCTCCTGATGTGGAGCTACTGACTGTAAAATGTAGACCTTTTTATCTACCTTGGGAATTCACTGTTATCATCATGAAAGCAGTGTACATCCCTCACAGTGCAAACACCAGGGAAGACCTTAGTGTTCTCTACCGTTCCATCAGTGACCTGCACATCCAGAGGGAGTTTTCATGGTGGTAGGGGACTTTAAACAGGCCAATATGAAGACTTTGTTTCCTCACTTCTACCAGTATGTGGATTTTGCCACAAGAGGTGAGAATACACTGGACCTGTTTTACAGTAACATCAAAGAGGCATTCAAGGCCCCCATCTTGGCTGACCATATCTTTGTGATGCTAATTCCTGCATACAAGCCTCTACTGATCAGGAAAAAGCCTACTGTGCAGCAGGTGAGGGTTTGGCCTGCAGGAGCCATTGAAGCATTACAGGACTTTTTTCGAGCACACAGACTTGAACATGTTTACGTCAGCTGATAAGAACATCCAGGATTATGCAGAGTCTGTGTCTGGGTACATTCAGAAATGCATGGAGGATGTTAGTGTGATCAAAAACATCTACACAGGGGCCAATGAGAAACCCTGGATGACCAGTGAGGTACATGCAAGGCTGAAAGCACGAAACAACGCTTTCGAGTCCGGTGACATGGTGGCAGTGAAAGCAGCTGGCCCTGACAACATACCAGTAAAGATGCTCAAGGAATGTGCTGACCAGCCGACTGGGGTTCTCACAGACATTTTTAACACCTCGCTGCACCAGGCTGTGGTACCATCCTGTTTCAAGACTTCCATAATTGTACCAGTACCCAAAAACCACAATCTCCTTCCTCAATGATTACCACCCTGTAGCACTCATACCTATCATGATGAAGAGCTTTGAGTGGCTGGTAAAGGATCACATTGTTTCCAGTCTCCCCCCAACATTCGACCCATACCAGTTTGCTTATCACCCTAACCGCTCCACCTCGGATGCAATCTTCTCTGCACTCCATCGGAGCCTAAAACATCTGGAAGGGATAAACACACACGTGCAGATGCTGTTTTTAGACTTCAGCTCCATGTTCAAAACCATCATCCCACAGCATCTGATAACTAAACAGGCCCCCCTTGGTTTCAGCACCCACCTGTGTAATTGGCTGCTCGGCTTCCTCACAAACAGACCTGGTGGGAAAAATGTCTCCAATGTCATCTCCCTGAGCACAGGTTCCCCCCAGGGCTGCGTCCTCAGTCCGCTGCTGTTCACGTTGACGACCCACGACTGCTCCGCCAGGTTCATTACTAACCTCATCATGAAGTTTGCAGATGACATGACAGTAGTGGGCATCATCAGTAACAAAGGTGAACAGGCCTGCAGAGAGGAGGTGAAATATCTAGCAGACTGGTGTGAGACTAACAACTTGATCCTGAATGTTTCAAAAACAAAAGAGATCATTGCGGTCTTCAGAAAGAACTAGCCCAGCCACACTCCTTTCACCATCAACAACTCAGCAGTGAAGATCGTCAGCAGTACCAGGTTCCTGGGATTGCAGTTAACATACTCTTTGAACTGGTCCAATCACACTGGTACCCTTGTAAAGAGGGCACAGTAGCATATGCACTTTCTGCACCGGATGAGTAGAGTGCACCTACCCGTTCTCACCACCTTCTACAGAGGAACTACAGAGACCATACTGACCAGCTGCATCTCAGTCTGGTCTGGGGTCTGTAGTGCCTCTGACTGGAAGTCCCTACAGAGGGTGGTGAAGACAGCGGAGAAAATCAGAGGGACCTCACTTCTGACCAGGGATCAAAATATCACCAAAGACCACTTCCACCCCCACCATGTTCTCACTACTGGCCTCTGGAAGGAGATTCCACAGCCTACGGAGCAGAACAGCCAGGCTCAACAATAGTTTCTTCCCTCATGCCATAAGACCGCTATACACATTAAACTATTCCTCCCTCATCACCCACGCACCCACACACACCTAATAAGGACTGCACCACTAAGGACCTCTGTGCCATATCACTGTGCAATATTACACTTTAACTAGACTGTGCAATATATTTATTTTATTTATTTATTTATCTTTTATACCAACGTTATTCATTTTTATTTTATTAATATTTTTCTTATTATTCCTGCTGTGCTCTGAGCCATTGCATCGAAATTTTGATGTAAATCTAAATGACAAATAAAGTCTATCTAAGTCTAAGTCTATGCTTCTTATTTTTTTTCTCCCCTAATTTTAATCATACCCTTGTTCCCACCCATCAAGTGTTGCCTCCCTATCACATACGACCACCACCAACCAGGGAGGGGCATACGCACTCACATGCCCCCTCCGTGAAATGCTATGCTGCCACCCACCTCTTTACAAACTGCTGCGCATGCACATTGGGAGGCGGCCTAACACTCAGAGGGAAAGTGATATTCGCCCCTTTTTGTATGAATGAGCTCACAGATGCCCAATGATTGGCTGGATATCGCTGTCATCCCGTGAGAGCTCGGCCAATTAGTTCCCATGGACTCCCAGTCGCGGATGGCTGCGGCATCAACCTGGATTCTAACTTGCGATCTCCAGGTCAATAGTCACGCACCTTGTCGATGCGCCACTCTGGAGCCCCAGATTTTGATCTTTGGCTTTGCTGACTCTGTGATCTTTATTTTTCTAATTTTAAAGTTTTCATTTTTTTTTTATTTGGTTTTAGCATGGTGTGCAGAGTTTGCATGTTCTCCCCATGCTTGCGAGGGTTTCCTCCGGGTACTCGGGTTTTCTTCCAAAGATATCCACATCAGGCTAACATGCTGTTCCATTTGAATTTGGGTTTGAACATGGAGTTTGATATCTGAATTTGTTTTTGATCTTTCTTAATCTTTGATACCGCTTTTTATGTTTGTGTATGCTTTTTTATTATTGTTAAGGGTGTTTTGAAACTTGAGTTGGATTGAAATATTTGCAGTGGCATATTATTAGTATGTGTTTCTTACCTATCAGGAGTATAATGTGCGATTAAGTCAGTACAGGTCACCATTACATAAAAATGTATTCATTTACAATAAATGCCTTTTTTACAGCATATGCGTACAGTATAGGTTAAATTGAGTACATATTCTTAATTATAAGATGACTTCACAAACAGCTAAAAGCTAAACATGAAAAATATTTCCACTTTTATTAGAGCACACTAAGAACAAATAAAAGCAGACCTCGACTGGAATTTAAAAAAAAAAAAAAAACTCCATATGAAAGAAGAAAATAAGACTGAAAAGCTTTCATCATGATTGCCATCAAGCTTTCCAGCACTCACTGAACATATTTCCTAAGAGTTAAGTGAATGCATATGTTTATTGAAATCAAATGCTTAGGCTGGGAGATTGCTCCAAATACCATGTTCAGATAGGAGAATCTCCATCAGAAAAGTCTGTTTGAGCAACACCCGTTTGCTTGGACAGTAAAACTGCCATCAATTCTCTAAACAAGCCCCAGGCTTTCAAATGAGAACTATAAAAGTTTGTAATGGACAACTGTTTTACAGCACCTCAGAGCTCCATAAAATGAGAACCTGTCAAGTCCAGCAAATGTGTGAGCCAGCGGGAGGCCATAAAGACACTGGAGAACTCGAGAGAACAGCAAGACTAATACGTTTAATGTTTTAATTCCAGCTTTCAAAAGAAAATCTGTACAATAAAACTTCAGTGAAGCTTATTTTTTGATGTCACTGATTTGTATATATTTATATTTGAGATAAGTACCTATGTTTTCTTGATAGAAGAATTTATTTCAGGTTTTTAATTAATGATTTAAAAGTATAAAAAAATGAATGAATGTATGAATATCTTCCTTGACCTGGCTTTTTTCCCTTCTTTTTTGTAATTCTTCTCTAACAAGGTTTTAGCTTGATAGCACCATTGCACTTGAACTTTACTTTTCAACCTACATGCATCTCTATTTGGAAAATAAGTATGTCTTCACGTGCATATTTTTTAAAAATAAATAACCTAGCTTTGATGTGTAATATATATTCACCTCCTATAACAAGCTGCCTGCAAAGTAATCCTAATTGTCTATGCAGTATAACTCATTTAAAAATAAAGATGTACAGCCAGTTTGTTTTCATGCCACTTGCAGAACTTTTTTTATGAATGGGAATTAAGAGTTGAGGGAGCATTCTCTTTGTTTTTGTTTTTGTTTTTCTAAATTAGTTATTAGGTTAAGTATGTAAACAGACCTGTTTGTGCTAGCATGAGAATTTTATTTCTCTGCAGACTACAAAATACATTTCTAAGGGCACATCCACACACATAGAGGGGTATTTTTTGCAAGCATGCTCTAGCCATCTGTTTTCAAAAGAATAAAAAATTGAGCGAATGAATGTAGGAAGGACAATAGGCATCCATGAGTGAAGTGCTTAAAGGAAATTGGTGAAATGTGGAACATTTTTTTTCGTTTCTGTAAATCATTTATTTATTTATTTATTTATCTATCTATCTATTGTATATCAAGCTATGAACCTATTTATTTATTTATTGGTCTAATGACCTTGATAAAACTGGCCATTTCACATAGAGCAATTTTGATGTTAAATATAATAAATAATTACCATCAACTCAAATATAAAAAATTATTAAAACAAAACTACAAACAGGTTTTTGTTTAGCTGTTGTCATGATGCCACAGTGTTTTTATTTATTAGTTTTTAGTGTTTTTTTGCAATATCAGACAATTCCTTATTTAGTGTATAAATAGTTTCTGTGTTTCTCATTTTATTACCCCCACCACTCTCCAAACACACACACACACACACACACACACACACACACACACACACACACACACATGACCATTTTCAGGCAATATCTCAAGAAATACTTTGCCAATGCTCATCAAACTTTGCATAGTAATTCCTTTGAGGTTCATCCAGAAGCCTATATTTTTTAATACTACATTAATATTTCATGCATTTATGAGTGGTGTTGTATATAACCCTCTGTAACAGGTGCCCAGTCCACACCGGGTCTTGATGGACTGTACCATGTGAGTTTTAAGCGTGGGGGTGGCAGAAATGATACTGAATCGTATACTCAACTTTGATGCAGCAACACAAACTCTGTCGATACTCAAAGAATTCAAAAAACAATGCACTTAAAAATAAATAAATAAATAAAAAATAAACAATAGTACCATTTATTATTAATAAACCCAGGAGACCTCTATTGAGCCATTTGCTAAATTGAACATCACGTTATAATGGCATTTATTATGACCGATGCTTACTTGCCAAAATGCAGGCTGGCAATTTGAACAAGCTGATAAATTTTTTGTAAAATATTTGGCTAAATCAATCAATACATGTGCAGCAGCTAGAAGCAGACTCATACTCTTTTGGCAGCTTCATTCATTGGAGCAAAATCTAATCCCCTTCACCTCGCTCTTCTAAATTAGTACTGATTTTTTTTTTAATGAGATCAGGATAGGAAGAAAGGATTGATACATGTTCTCATTCTGCTGTTTATTTAAAACCTTGCCTCTAGAACACACACATCCCATCTCCGTGCGTCATTGTATTTATTTGGTCGATTAACACTTGGACAGATGGAGTGTATTAGCTTTGACAGGGAAAGCGAGGTGCTCTTCGAAGGACAAATGAAATGAGTCACGGATCAGCCGGAGCACACCTGATGGATGGAAGAGGATGGTTATTTGCATAAGTATATTTGATGGCACTATTAAAAGTGCGGTGAGTTGGAGAAGAAATAAAGTAGGTGCTCAACTTCCTGGAGTGCCATGATGTTGCTGTTCAATGTCATGGCCCTAAATTCTAAAGCAATTTTTACACATCTTCAAAAAAGGCAGCTAAAAATCTCCATCTATCACCGATATGATTTTATTTTATTCTTTTATAAGGTGTATAACTCTCATCACCAGCAGGAAATTAAAACAGATAAATGTATTCCAGTGTTGTATTCTACAAGGTGGTTTTTCTTGAGATTTTTTACAAGTGTGACCTTCTGATCCTGATTTTAGCCGATTTCTTTTGAACAGCTATAATTAACAGCATATACCAAAATAAACCATATAACAAAAAAATTTTTTTTATTATTTTATTACAATAAAAAAATTGCACTTTATCAGTAACACTACTACTACTACAACAACCACTACTACTACTACTACTACTACTACTAATAATAATAATAATAATAATAATAATAATTCATTCGAACAGCTTACTCCTAATTTGGATCTCAGCTGATTTATGACTGAGCTGACTTGTTATTGTATAATAGCAGTAGGTTATCTAACTCTCCTGGGATCTGAAACTTTTCTGAACCAACTGCAAGTGTTGTTCATCTCTTCAAAAGTCATTGTAATGCAGTGATGGCTGGAATTCACTGGCTCTGCAGTTTTCCCCATGACTTTGCTGTTATATGCGTGAATGTGACTGTTAGTACTCCTGCTAGTTAACTTTGTGCTCTAGTATTATGTGCTTTTGTTTGTCCCCTTTGGCTTTCCACAGACTCATTATTGGGCTCACCTGTGTCTCGTTGCCTGCCTCACTTGTCTGTGTATATAAGCCCTGCATTTCCCCACAAGCATTGCCAGATTGTGCCAGAGTTTTCTCCTGTGCCTTTTTAGTGTTTGTATATATTGCTGCCTAGTAGTTTTTGACCTTGCCTGTTCCTTGACCATTCTTGCTAACTTTTGTGATTTTTTTTTGGATACCTCTGTGTCTGTTTTTGACTTCTTGGATATCTCTGACCTTTGCCTGTTTTTTGGGCATAAGTTTGCCTGCCATTTTGGATTGTCTGCCTATCTATTAAATATTGTGCTCTTCACCTCTCCTGTCTGCATGTGGATCCTTTTCCCTCTGTGTGACTGTGACATAATTACCTGGGCCGGGACCATAGGGGTCATAGACATACATACATATGATAGGGACTGGCTCAGAATCGGAAATATGACACTGGACCGGCCAATTACCAGTCACCCTGAAAATCGTCAGATTCCAATTTCTGGCTAGATTCTTGGTACAGCTCAGTAAATTTCTTTTGAAAAGTAAATTACTGTGTTTTTAAAAGAACATCTCTCTTTTTTTGAAATAAAATGAGATTGATTTGAAGAAGCCAACAGAACCACATTATCTCTAAAAAGCAGAGATGCAATCCTGAGATTCCCAAAACCAGACGCTCTCCTCTCCACGACTGCACTTTGAGATCTTGTCCATGAAAATCACAAACAGGATCAGTTTATAGGGGCACTGGAAACGTGTTCCAATTTGTGCCGAGAATGTAGTGTTTGCTTTTTGTATACAGTTACCTAAGGGCTCACAACAGTGACCCTGATATCACATATTCCCCCAGCACCCAGATTCTTCAGAACATGACCTTCAGCGTGCACTGGAGCGGTTCGCAGCTGAGTGTGAATTGGTTGGGATGAGGTCAGCTCCTCCAAATCTAAGGCCATGGTCCTCAATTGGAAAAAGGTGGCTTGCTGCCTCTGGGTCAGGATGAGTCTTAACCTCAAGTGGAGGAGTTCAGGTATCACAGGATCTTGTTTACGAGTGATGGTAGAATGGAGAGGAAGATGGACAGATGAACTGGTGCTGAGCCAAAAGGTAAAGCTTTTGATTTACCAGTCCAACCCTCACCCATGGTCATGAAATTGGGTAGTGACTGATAGAACTTGATCGCGGATACAAGTGGCCAAAATGAGATGCCTTCAAAAGGTGTCTGGGCTCAACCTTAGAGAGAGGGTGAGGAGCTCAGACATCTTGGGGGAACTCGGGGTAGAGCAGCTGCTGCTTCTCCGCATCGAAAAGAGTCAATAGAGGTGGTTCAGGCACCTGATTAGAATGCCTCATTCAACTGGGAGGAGGCCCTGGGGCAGACCTAAAACTTGCTGGAGGTATTATATATCCCGTCTGGCCTGGAAACACCTCAAGATTCCTGAGGAGGAGCTAGAGAGTGTCACTGAGAAGAGGGATGCCTGGGTTTCCCTCCTAGACCTGTTGCCTCCATGACCCATACTCAGGTAATCAGAAGAGAATATATAGATTGATGTATAAATTGATCTGCAATACTATAGCCATCTTCTATACATTGTTAACGCTTTAAATCTATACATTGTTAACGCTTTAAATGACTATTATAGATAGAAAGAGTTGAACATTTACATAAGCATACACAGCCATCATGCATGAGTTCTAGGAACAATTTTTATTAGCTTATTAAAATTCATAAAGTTCTGTTGCTACCTCGAGTGATTTTTTAAGACTTGGGTGCCTTAATGCATATAAATAAATGAGTGTTTCCTATAAGGCTAAATCTAAAGCCATGTGCCAGGGACTTTTACCATATATGGTAGAGGACCTGTCCTCAGTTGCATGTACAATGCTCGATTTTTGCAGGACTTAGGGAAGTCCACATAGGTACTTTACATTGGTAACTGTGCACCATAGTCAACTTTGGCGTGGATTGATGTGTTCCACACTTGTACAAAGTTAAGGTGACCAATCAACTTTAAGTTATCCAGCTAAGGGGATATGTCAGCATCAAAAGATGCTTGTTCGATTATGTTAGCAGAGCTAAAAATAATTGTGGTGTTTAGGAAAGAAATAAAACTGAATTAACTGGCTGTAACCAGGACAGAAAGTAGAGTGGAGGGCTCCAGTGCACAACTTTGCAGGGGGATAAACACACAGATCCTCAGTTAGCAGCTTCATTAAACAGTAACAGTGAAGAGGTGACCCTGAGATGCTGGCCTTCTAGGCAGCGTTTCAAAAAAAAAAGCCATGTCTATGACTAGCCATTCCTCTATCCATTATCTGTACTGTTTATGTGTCAGGGTGATGGAGCTGAAGCCAGTCCCAGCTACCTTTGGCCGAGAGGCGGGGTTACACCCTGAACAGGTCACCAGTCTATTGCAGGACTAAAACAGGCACAAACAACCATTTCTGCTCACATTTACACCTATGGGCAATTTAGAGTACCTAGCTGGCCTAATGTGTTCGGACCGTGGGAGGAAACAGGCATAGCCAGAGGAAACATTCTCAAACTCATAACCTTTTTGCTGTAAGGCAGCAGAGCTAACCACTGAGCCACCATGCCCCCCATGACTAGCCAATAAAAGAAAAATATTAACATGGGCTAAAAATGGTCATGCAAGGTCAGTAAGTCTCGTGTGGTAGAGGAGATGTGATGTGGTGATCTGGAGGTGCTTTCTAACCTCTATTTAGGGAACAAGCAGTCAGCTGGAGTTCTATCTGTAATGAATTGGTCACCATAATCACTGGAGCTTAGCGCTATAAAGTAGTTTAACCAAATGGCACAAAAAATTGCTCATCAAGCCGGTTTGTGGAAGGTGCATGGGGTGAAATTTCCAATAACTCCCTAATAATCAAACATAACCATGGTTCTATCTGAGATAAAGGCTAACAGCTATGTAAATGTATTATTATTATTATTATTATTATTATTCACCAACTTTTGTAATAAGTGTACAATACCAATTTTATATATATATATATATATATATAAACCAAAATATATTTAAATCACTTGTAACCCTGTGACACTGCATGTGTTATGCAGCTGGGAAAAAATTCAAATTTTTTTAATTATTTTTGTCTAACTATACAAATGACATAATTAAAAGCAAGGCATAAGTGTCATGAGTAAATAAATGAGAACATGGCACCCGCTTGTTTTAATTGTGCCGTTTTAATTTGCTGCTGTATCTTCAGGTGACACGAGCTCTACGCCCTGCTGAAGACAGAACATGGAAATAATTGATGGCAGCGTCATTTTTTTTTATCTTTTTTTTTTTTTTTTCTCAAAGTGAATTCAAGCTGTGTTAATTGGATTTATCTGCTGCACTGCATGTGGGTATCTTTTTGCTTTTTGAATATGTTACTTATGCTTCTCGTTATCACTTCATTTTCAAAGGAACTTGATGGGCAACTTCTCAAGCACAGGCATAAAAATTACTTACAAGCATGCTTCTTCAAAAAAGAAAAGTGGAACAATAATTGCAGAACAGTCTTTTTCTATCATGATAAGTATGACTACCGGCACCCAATTACCCATCCATCCATACACCAGACCATCTGTACACCATTCCATTCATCCGTTCAACCATCCATCCATCCATTAATCAATCCATCCATCCATTGTTTCCCCATCCACCCACCCTTCACACAGGCTCCAAAGAAGAAAACTGGTATTTTTACAATACACTATAACCTCTACCTATATCTTTTTTTATAACAGACTAGCTCTCTGATAGGCTAAACATGTAAAACTGGTCATACACTTTATTTCATATAAAAACAGCATTACCCCAGTTGAACATGTGTTTTAAAAGGCCATCTCCATGAGATGGCAGCACTCACACATTCACTATTACTCAACTCAAACTATTAAATATTTTCATCTGGCTGAAAAAAATATAAACCTTTGTTGAATTATTAAGCATACATATACATGAGGTGATAACTGAAAACACTATACATTATTATGATGCCAAAATATTGCCCTGTTATTAATTATCATAAAAATCACATGTCAGCATATTGTTATGATGAAGCTCTCTTAGTCCAATGACCACTACCTTTAAGTCAAGATCCCTCACCCCCTTCCATTATATTTGAACAAAAAGTTTATCATATCATCTCATGCATCTAGAGCATGTGGTCATGGTTCACCACTGAATCAGTTATAATTGCATGCAATGTGGTTGACGCAATATCAAGTGAGACTCAGATGGGCTTGTTTGGAAAAATTTGATGGAAACACATCAAAGCAGAAAATTATCTTTAAAAAAAATAATTTTCTGTATGTTTTTCATATACGATTGTACATGAAAGCAGATCACCAACTGCAGATGGAGAGGAGATGGATGGTGGAAGTACAGTATCTGGGCTTTTGCTTAGGCCATTGGCAAAAAAGTATATTGTGATCTACCCAAGACCCACAACAAGAAAGAGAGTGAAGCAGTTCTTGGGGATGGCTATTATTAGTATTATTATGGGGTTTTTTCTTAATTTTTTTTAGAAGTCACCCATCTGCAAACTGAGGTATCAGAACCGGCCCAGTGGACCCAGATTTGATTCCGGGTGTTCGCTATTGCATTCTCCTGACATTTCTTTCTCGTTTGCTTTGCAGACTGATACATCAGGGAGAAGTCTTGGGGCTTTTTGTTCTACATGAAGGAGTGCTCTGTGCTGTACATCAAGTGAAAGCTCTCAGTAAGGGAGAGAAAGAACAGCATGATAAAAAAGAAGTGTTCGGCTGTCAAGTGGGCAGTGCTCACCCTCTGATACTACCGACGGGGTTAGCTCTTTCCCCATTCTGATCTGCCTTGGTCCAGTGACTCCACCACATGAAGAACACCACCATGCAGGTCACTCATTGATAACTGACATTTAGGTGGTTCAAGATCAAGGTGATGCATCAGTTTTGTTTCCACGTTTCCTCCCTCCAACACACACAAAGTAAATGTGAACAAGGCTGACACAAAGATAACACTTACATTTTATAGACTTGAAAAAAGGAAAATATTTAGTAACAGCATATTCATACATGATCAATGATTCTTTGATTTCACTATCCAAACTAATTCATGGGTCATGGGGAGGCTGGAGACCATCAAAGACCCAACACAGTCCCACAACCATTCATATTCAAACTCTACCTAAGGGCTTGAACCCAGCACCTACTTGCTGTGAGGCTGAAGTGCCAACCACTACACCACCATGCTGCCCTGATCCATGATTGGCATGCTATTTGTTGACTTTTGCTTTTCAAATTTTTTAAATTAATTAATTATTTTTTTGTAAAATGTTTTGTTTTGAGCTACGTGTCTCCTTAGTCATGAAATCACCCATTTAATCTTTGCTTTGTGCTTATGCCCCCATCACACTCAGATCAAGACCACAAAGACTGCACTGCATCCTGAATATTTCGATGACTGCAGCAGGGAAGAGCTCAAATTGGCTATATGCGCAGTTTAAGTCCATAGTATGTCCTTAGTACATCCATACTAATTTTTTACTGTGTATAATTTGGTCCGAATAATTTCTTACCATGTGCAAGGTCACACGAGCATCTGGTCCAATCAGTTGTCACAGTGCTCTTACCATGTTCTTACTGTAGCTGTTGGGGTTTCACACATGGTTATGCTAGGAATAAAATTCTCTTAGATAACATATTTGTCTCATTATTAACAAAAAGCTTCATAAACCAAGGTCAAGAAAGACATTTGCTATACAGTTGAGTTTTGGGGGTTGCCCATGGTCTGAAACATCCAACAAATGCTGTAAAACCCCAGGGCATGTGTTCAAAACTATTCTGAAGCAATGAGAACAAAAATCCTTAAACAAAATTGTAAATACACAAGAGAGACAGGTAAATAAAAATGACTACAATTATATAAAATGTATTATGCTGGGCTGGGCTTCCAGAGAGTATCTTCTGCAGCCTAAAGCCACCAAAAACGACACTATTCCCTTTTTTATCTAACTTTGGTACCAATCCAAACCGTCTTCAGAGTCCTCTGTGAATCTCTCTAGTGCTTTACTAATCACAGATGAGAGCGGACACCAAATACCAGTGACTTTAGATCATTGGCTGTCACCTTGGGGCCATTCCCACTATGCATACTCCCAAAGGCTTCGTCTTCTGTCGCTAACAATTTGCATAATCTGCACAGGGTTGGTCCTTAAGGAAACAAGAGGGGAGTAGACTAGCAACAGGTGGCTCACAAGGGTCGGATTGGCTGTGCAGTTCTTTTTTCCTCTCTCCCTTCCCCCCTTTTTTTTTGGATTTGAGTCTTTTATATACAGTGCAATACAGGTTGACCTGCTGGGGAAACGGAACTCTCTTACCTAGTTGGAACCTTACTCCAGTAGCCGTGATGTTGCTGCAAATACCCACCCATTGGAATCCCCTGCTGCTGACAAGGTGCCAGGGAGCAGAGAGAAGAATCTCTTCTCCCTTCAGTTCCCCTCTCCACCCCTCCCTTATCTGATCTGTTCATCCCGGAGTGCTGCAGGAATACACAAGGGGAAATTTAGGAGCCGAGGACCCAGCCGAGAGGCACCTGACCCAGGCGCACTCAGCATGGGGGCTACATATGGAAAGAAAGTAAGTGAGAATGTGTCGTAGTGTAGTCTATTTACGTAGTTGGTAATGGAAGAACTTAGCTTGCTAACCATGGCCTGTGTGTAAGCATGTCATATAAACCCAGAAGGCAACCAAAGTTTACGTTATTATAAAAAATGCATTGCATGAATGCATTTTAAAAATAAATCCATCATTAAATAGCAGAGAGTTTACTATAAAAACAAATTACAATCTGTTTATTATTATTATTATTATTATTATTATTATTATTATCAAAAATATTGTTAAATTTTTTAACTTTTTAAATTATTTTAGATTATTTTATTATCAGTCATTATAGTATATCCATGTTTGACTCCTCAGTGTTTTACACACATACACACACACACTGATCTGATAAGCCTGTGTGCTTCTTGTTGGATTGACCTTAATCATATCTATCGGAGTTCACAAATATGTCAGTAATGATGAGAGCTGGGTGTGCAAGCAGGGTGTGACGTACTCAAAGCGTGATTCACAGCTGAGGACTGCATGTGACAGCTGACAGCTGCACTTAAGAGGGCTACCAAAGGATTATGGGATGTCTAAGCGGCTTCTTGTTACCTGGAAGAATAAGATCACATTTGATTCCCCAGATAATATTGGGCTAAAAATGGTCATGCAAGGTCAGTAAGTGGAAGAGCTAAATTTGGATTCAGTTTGTAGATTAGATATCAGTTGAACACTTATTGCTGTGAGGATTTGAGACTGTGGCTTTGCCTTCTGAAAATCAATTACAGTATGACTCAACAAGTGTGTTTTGTTAGGAAAAGAACAATAGCAGTACTGATATCCTCTTACACATTCCTCTGGGATCGAGGCTGTTCCAGGCCACTGCAAATGAGGCATCCTGTATTTAAAAAGAAAGAAAGAAAGGAAATCACTCAGTCTGGGGGACAGCAGGACTGCACAAGTGTACATTTTGTTATTGGATACATATTTAATAATTTTAACACTTTAAATTAAGAGTATTCATCAAAAAAATTATAAAAACCCAGCATAGAAAGATCCAGATTAACAAGAAAATAACAAGCACCTTACAGTTAATGCTTTCTGTGATAACATGGTTAGTGATGTTCAACGCTGGGCCAAGTCTATATTTATGCTGAACACACACTTTGCATCTACCAACTGCAAAGCACAATCCTGACATTATTATATATAATGATTTTAAAGCTAGGCAAGCTAAAAGGAAAGTATAAAACACACACACAATAGGGCATGTGGGGATTTTATTCATGTCTCTTTGAGCTAATGTGTTTTGAAGCACTGGGTATAATGAATACATATTTCATGAACTGCTTCCTAAATGTACCCTGTGTTGGCTGTTGATATAACGAGTGACTCCAAATCCTAGAATGGAATACCCAAGCTACACACAACTGATTTTAAAAATCTGTTTTTAAAAATAGAAATGGTGGAGAGCCAAAGCAAGGGTTTTACGAGACTGAGGTCATGTATGTTCTTAAGTGTGTAAATGCGTACAGTATGTGGAGATAAAGCTAAATGATTTAATATTTGGTGCTACTGTATAGAAGCTGTGGTATAAAAGTAAACTATATTGTCATCCTTAAAAAGAGCAAAAATAAAACCAAAACAGGCCAGTAGTGGATCAGTGGTTAAGGTTTTGGGTTTCTGATCAGAAGGTTGGGGGTTCAAGCCCCAGTACCCCCACACTGCCACTGTTGGGCCTTTGAGCATGGCCCTTAAACCTCCACTGCTCTGTATAAATGAGATATAAAATGTAAGCTGCTTTGGATAAGGGCGTGTGCCAAATGCTGTAAATGTAAAAAACAACAAAAACAATGCAACATATTTGTTAAAAATATATATATATAAATAAAAGGGTAGCCCTGTAGTTGAACCCTGCATCATGAGCCAGCTTTAACCATCTCATACAACTTTCATATCTGATGTCATATACTATGATTGTTCAAGCAAACCTAAATGTCTTGATTTCACTTTAAAACTCGCTTGTGTTGCCAAAGTTATGAGTATGTTATGAGTGTTTACCTCTGCCAAGAAGATTATGTTTTTGTTGGTGTTGAGTTGCTTGTCTTTCTGTCTGTCTGTGTAGTTGTTCATGCATTCATTCTTTTTCTGACGTGCTTAATCCTAATAAGGGTTGCGGGGAGGCTGGCGCCCATCTCAGCCAACTCTGGGTGAGGACAGAGTACACCCAGGACAGCTTGCCAGGACATCACAGGGCACAAACATGCTGATGGCAGTGCAGCCTACTCTTTACGGAAGTCCTGTGTAGTTGTTAGCAACTTTTAAACAAATGTAAACAAGATTTAGATTTTTTTATTTATTTTTATTTTTTTATAAAGATGTGTCATATGGCCCAAGTAAATTTCCATTAGATTTTAGAGATGATCCAGATAAAATTCTGGATTCAAGATTTTTTTTAAGGATTCTTCAACTTTGTAAAATAGAATGATTTATGGAAGAGTGGTATTATGGCAGGCTTAGCAAGAGGTGATGTGTACTTTGTTAATTTTGCAGCTTGGTGGAAGTTTTTGCTCGCTTAGTGCCCTTATAGTTCACTAAGTGTTGAGTCCAGACTGTTAAGATACAGAATCATGTCCTAAACTCTAGTTTCAAGTCCAGAATCCCAAACTGTAGAGTATAATTCTAGTTCAGAGTCTAAAGCTGTGGAGTCCAAATCAAGTCTCAACTCATCTCAAAGAATAGTAGATTCCAGAGTCACAAGCCTTAG
Organism: Neosilurus mollespiculum; assembly: GCA_030014195.1. Classification (NCBI taxonomy): domain Eukaryota; kingdom Metazoa; phylum Chordata; class Actinopteri; order Siluriformes; family Plotosidae; genus Neosilurus; species Neosilurus mollespiculum. The sequence goes on along the minus strand of JAQMYF010000023.1, from coordinate 18,493,582 downwards.
ATATTTTTAGACATGTAAAGTCAGAGTCAGAGCCAAAATCTTAAGTCATTAAGTCAGAGTTGAGAATGCCAAGATGGTAAGCTTGACTTGAGTCCAGAACTCCCAGTCAAAGGATATTTTAAACGTGTAGAGTCTAAATCAAGACAGAAGAGTTAATCCATAGTCTTCTTCCAGAGTGTGAGTTAATTCCAGTGCTCCAAGCCATCAAATCTCAACAGAGTGCAAAGTTTAAATGCATTTTGAGTTTTACAAAAGTCACCCAAAATAAATCTAAAGTCTTCTAATGTGGTAGTGTAAAATAGTAGACGATCCAACTAGACAAATCATTGGAATGTATCTGTGACATATGTCATCGTGTCAAATTCAGAAACTCCACCTCTGGCATATTGACCAACAGATATTCTGAATACACTTTTCTGGTCACAACCTTCAGAATCTCGAAGTTTGTACCTCTACACTAGCATGCAGCACAGTGGATTTATTAATGAAATATTCCAGATTTTCTAGCAGAACTAGAGGTCCGAACTGTAAAACTAGCATTACAATAGAGCAAACTAAACCTTAACCTTAGCTTGTCCTAATTTCAAGTAAAGAATGAAATTAGAAAATTAAGGACATAAGCCACAAGTCTAAGTCATGAGTTCCCATACCTAATTTATACTACTGCAGAATTCTACTACAATTCTGTCTACAAAACTATTCATATATTTTAGCACAGCTGTTGAGTAGCCATTTAATTTATAGGAGTGTCGATTGTCACTGATATCACTGACTGAGACTTAAGTAAAGATCATAGCTACAGAAAGAGAAGCAAGCATGCATTTGAAAGAAGCAAACAGTGAAAGAACTTTAGAAACGAAGTTGAGCCTTAAAAAGGGGCAAAAACGAAAGAGAGTGAGTTGTGCTACACAGCTGAAATGTCAGTACTGTAATTTCATCTGTGTGCCAGCTTCCGGGCAGCTTGGCATGAGTTGAATAACTCAGCTACCCCTCACAGTGCTGACACCCACCCCACTCCCTGTGCCTCAATTACAGAATCCAAAATAACAGCACAACAGTCTACTCAAATATTCATGAAAACTGTTTCAATTTTCCATCTATCTCTAAAGAAATAAAGGGCCAAATCATCTATATTTGTGTGTGGGTACCATTCTACCATCAGTTGAAGTTATAGTGATCATTTGTATTTATGTTTGGTTAGAAATTTTACCTGTGTTAACCATGGCTAAAAGACAGCATTTATAAAATGCACATTCATAAAAGGTGTATGTAATTTTCTTCTAATAAGCCTGGTATTTCAAATTTGGGTTCAGAAACACTGAGGCATTATTCTGAATTGAATTCAGAAACAAAATCTATTCATTTCAAGTGGAGTTCAGAGTCCCAAACCATTAATTCCAAGTAGAAGTTAAAGACCCAATCCATAGTGTCCAAGTTAAGTTCAGAGTCCCAGGCCAATAATTTCAAGTTGAGATCCGAGACCCAAGCCAATGTTCTAGTTGAGTTCAGATACCTAAGTCATAGTTCCGATTTGAGTTCAGAGACCCAAGCTATAGTGTCCAAATTGAATTCAGAGAACTAAGCCAGATCCAAGTTGAGTTCAGAAACCCAAGACATAATTTCCAAGTTGAGTTCCAGACCTAAGCCAGTGTCCAAGTTAAGTCCAAAGTCCCGATCAAAGTCCAAGTCAAGGTGAGTGTCCCAAGTCATAAACTCCCAGTTGAAATAATTTCGAGCCAAAGAGTTTGGCTTGAGGCCAAAGAGTCCCAAGTTATCAAGTCTAGGTTTGGTCCAGCATCCCAAGTCAGTGAAGCTGGGTGTATTCCAGAATGGATTCCAAGCCAGAGTTCAAATTGGTTCCAATGTAGCAAGTTCAAGTCAAGTCCTGATTCCTTTGCCAAAGTGTGTTTATAGATGCATGAAATCCAAGCCAAGCCCAGAGCCCCAAGACCAGCTGTTTCCAACCCTGTTTCTGGAGAGCTACCTCCCTGAAGACTTTGGCCCCAACCTTATTCATGCTTACCTGACCATCTGATCATTGCCTTAAGAAGTTCTTGATTAGCTAAAAGAGGTGTGTTAGATTTTGGTCAGAGATCTGTGTCAAGCCCAGGTACCAAGCCTTAGGGTCATAGCTGAGTCCTTAAGGCCAAGAGGGAGGGAGTTTGGGTTGAGTACAGAGTACCAAGCTGGAAAGTTGCAGTTGCATCTAGAGTACCAAGTGGGAAAGTTGGGTGGGAGCAGATCTTTGCAGGAAAATATAGCTCTAGAGCAACCCCTCTGCTTTCTTTCTAATGTTTTATAATCTGCATGGCGCACTTTAACCCATATCTCTAAAAGCCTTTAAAAACATTCATTTGGCTAATTCATTTATCCTAAGTGGATTACAAGTGAGACAGAATCCAATCCAGGTTTAGACCTAGTAATTACTCGCAGTGGTGGGGTGTATGATCATTACTCATTTCTGTGCTATATTAGCTATTTTGCTAGCACTACTTGATTATTGGAAACACCCATTGGTAAATCAGTGTAAAATTATTATGAGTATTATGACTAGATGATTAAATTCTTTTTACAGTAAAAGGAATGATAGCATGTGACTGCACTTCTATGTTTAACATCAACTCAATGCCTCCTGCACTTAAGATCAAGTGCACTGAAGCAGATTAAGAAAATCAAAATCCTTTCCAAATGATTTGTGCTAAAAATAATTACCTTTAACCCTAAAGGGACAAGTGTTTACACCCCAAACTCTTAGAGAGAAGTGCTAAAGTTTTTGCTTTCAGTTTGCTTAGTAATGAATATTGACTGATGTAATTTATAGTAAGGCTTGTGTAAGCAAGGGTAATATAGGTAATATTTGGTTATGTCTTTCATTCCCAGTAAATTGTTACACATCAGGTCTATTTTCATTACTTATCACTTACATAATCTAAGAGTAATGCTGAAACTCTGAGCTGACTAATGTGGACTTTTTCATTTTATGTGATGCATATTTTACCAGGCTGCAATGTATTATTTAAAAAGCATAATTTAAAATGCAGCAAAAAACCATTATTGTTTGATAAACCCTCATGAAATTTAAACATATCTGACTATTCAGTCTGAACATTAGTTTCAAATTTGCTCCAAGATCCTCTACCAAAAAAACATTATTATTTAATGTCTTCTTTTCTTCAAAAATGAATATTCAATTGAAACATAAAATTCAATAATACATCACTTAAAAAGTGAATTTATTGTTCTAATTTCTAAAAGCATTTCATCTGATGCCAAATCACATATTTCCGGAAAATAGCTTTAAATGTTTTACTAAATAAAATGCATTTGCACTTATCTATTCAAAACCCCTTCATGGAAAACATAAAATCAAGGACCGCTACGTCGCCTGGATTGGCGTTACCGGGGCCCCACCCTGGAGCCAGGCCTGGGGCTGGGGCTCGCAGGCGAGCGCCTGGTGGCCGGGTCTTTGCCCACGGGACCCGGCCGGGCTCAGCCC
>JAQMYF010000023.1:18475681-18486190 GCA_030014195.1 Neosilurus mollespiculum | reverse complement strand
CTTTTCTTTTTGTACTGTTTTTGCACTGTATTGTCTTTGCACTGTTGCACATAGTTGCACACTTTGCACTTTATGTGGCTAGTACAAAAACCTTGGTCCTACCTCTGTGTTGTTGTTTTTTTCGAAATTGATCTCTGTTGTATGTTTGTGTAGCACCTGATCCTGGAGAAATGCTGTTTCATTTCACTATGTACTGTCTATGCAGTAGGCATTTCACTATGTAAAGACTAATGTCTTCGTGCCATAATGCATTCCTCAGCCCGTAAACCTAACCTTAACTATCACATCTAAATGCCTTACCCCAACCCTTACCCTGACCCTGACCCTAAATTAAATCTAGTTCTAACCTCAACCCTAAAACTACATATTAACCCTCAAACGGCCATTCAAAAATCTGAGGATCAGCAAAAAATGTCCTCTCCTTCTGTCACATAAAAACCTATTTCTGTCCTCAATATGGAGCAAAGACAAGTACACACACACACACACACACACACACACACCAATAATATGTCGAGCCAGCTGTACCCAGCCAAAACAGATGGCGTGTTATATCACCCACAATCACTTACACACATGTGCACACACACAAACAATGTCAGTGTCATGAAAGCTTTTAAATAACACTGCTGTAAAATAATACAAGGGTCTGATTGATTAGAAGGCGGTGAATATTTTTTGAATAAAGAACGTCTGACAGTACTTCCCTTTTTTTTTTTTTTACAGCTTTATATTAATGCACGTTCTATTACATTATTTTGCTGTAAATGTAACTATAAATGGATAAATTATATTATTTAATAAGTGAAATATTTATACTTTGGCCCCATTAATAAGGTTTAAATATAAAACACCTAAGATGTGCTGAGTAATTTTATGTTTTATTCAGAAGTAACAGATATTTAAGTGCTTAAATGCACTAAAAGGTATAAAATAAAGAAACTAGTTAAATTAAAGGACAAAAATACATCATACAGTCTTGGAAATGCTGTACATTTCTGTAATTCCTGCATATTATAGGGCAAAAACTTTGGGGCAAAAACTTTAGATATAAAGATATCATCACTTTAATTCATCCTGCTTTGCTTTGTAGGGCATAGTTTCTTCATATCCTTTTTTCCTTCTTTGTTAAGTAATAGTAATCCAGATAATAAACTGTAAAATTAGAGGCACACAGGTTGACTCAGGAGGCAACAAATTAATTTTGGCATATTTGGATGCAGTATAATACTATAATAATATAATATAATTACTATAAGAAGTCTACAGTGTAATCAGTATGTACAGAAATGAATAGTGAAAAAACAATCTTGCCTTACTTCTGCACTTACTTTTCTGAACTTTTATTTACCTTGATAATTAGCTGGCACACTTTTTCTGTCATTACCTGTTCCTAACCTTGTTTAGTGATGGAGAATTGGAGCACACTTTGTCCACAAGGGAGCAGCATTGGCCTAGATAGCAATGGAGCATCTGAAGACTGACATGGATGACGGTATTAAACTTCATGATCTTCTTACCCTGCCTTAAACTTAAAGGCACTGTGTAGAAGTGCAGGACATCAAAGCAACAAGAAATAATAAATAGAAAATCCCTAAAATGTCTGATTCTGTACAGTCCCCATAGTCTGCTTTTCTTTTGAATATTTTGCTTTCTTAAATTTCTAATACACTTTAAACTGGAGCACTTACAAATCATGGTGACTAAATTTCAGCGTCCTACTACAAACATGCAGTAAATCATTTTGTATTTAAAGGGAAGGTATTATGTGCTTTCCAATATTTAGGCCCATAAATTTTGTTACAGTGTTGAGTAGCCATGATAGATTATGCCAAACTGTCAAACAACAAGGTTAAAAAGCTGTTTCAGCTGGCCATAAACACAAGACCTTAAACACAAGGTTTTTTTATTTGTTTGTTTGTTTGTTTTTTTGTTCATGTGCTGGGTCTCTTAATTACCTGGCCTCCAAACAACTGACCCACTCCTTATGCTCAGCGGTATCTCTGCCCATTCTGGTCTGCCTCCGAGCACACTGAAAAGAAAGACGACCCATTACAGAAAGGCAACCAATCAGAGAACAGTGGGCACAGGGAGCAAAAATACCATAAATGAGAGGAGGAAGCCAAACAGTCCTTCCAGTGGGCAATTCACTTAATTCTTTCATTCATTCATTTTCTAAGCCACTTAATCTTAATTATGGTTGCGGGGAGGCTGGTGCCCATCTCAGCCGACTCTGGGCGAGGGTGGAGTACACCCTAGACCATCGCAGGGTTAACACACACACAAACATTCACACTCACCCTCACACCTAGGGGTGATTTAGAACAGCCAATTAGCCTACTGTGCATGTTTTTGGTCTGTGGGAGGAAACCAGAGTACCCAAAGGAAACCCATGCAAGCACAGGGAGAACATGCAAACTCCACACAGAAACGCCCAAGACCTAGATTCGAACCCAGGCCTTCTTGTTGTGATGTGGACATGTTAAAATGTAAAAATAAATAATGAAAATAAATAAATAACATCTACCATTACATGACTCCCTGGAACAGATTAAAAACATCACATTAGTCTGAATTAATCATACTTACACTAAACGACAACGTAGACAGGAATTAAAATTTCGGTCAGAAGTTGAGAGTAGTTCCGGTTGTAACATTAACTCTATTAATGTATTTGTTATTGATAAATGTTATTGTTTCTATAGTAACAGCTCATCCACAGAGACTGATAATTACTGAGAGTGAGAGTGCATGAACTCGCTCCTTCCCTGTATTATTCCTTATAAACAATACAATTAAATAGATTCATGGTGTGATAACATGGAGTAAAAATAACAGTGCTTTACAATATCACTGCTACTTGAAAGGATGTTATCGTGAACAATTTTCCTGTTCAATCAATATGATACACTATCAGTATTTGTATTCTTTGATGTTGTTGTTGGCGCTGTTTGCTGAGATGAAATGGTTCGGGTTAATGCCCTGATTTTTTTGTGCTTTGATACCCACCAAATGCAAGATAAAATTAGGAAGAAGCTAGGTGTGGCAGCAGAGATAAAAATGAAAGTTTCCAATAGCAGTCCACATGGAGGGTTTTGTAAAATCTAAATTTATGTGTAGACAGCAATGAATATTTATCCAGAAAAATTTAACCAACCATTTAATCATACACCATAATTAGCCATGACAACCCTCATGCTAATGCTGGTGGCATCACAAAACACAACCATTCATTTTTTTTTTTCTTTTTCCACAAACCTTTACATACACACACATCCGAACATCTGCACATAAACATTGTGCTTATATAAGAGAACACACACACCCCTCATTTGATGTCCTGGCCTCCAGAGGTGCAGGAAAGTTAGCGCTTCTTTCATCTCGTCAGGAGGGATCATTACTGACTCGGTCCTTCCTCTCCTGACCGAGACGTTCACCCACAAATAAGCTTTAAAACTCATTACACCCACCAGGGAATTCAGGGACTGTCTGCTAGGATGAGAGTCCTACCTTCCAATGTCATTAGAGCCTCAGGATGGTCTGATTCAGTGATGAATGCAGAGGTCTCAAACAGCACTTTGAATGTATCATTGCATATCATCATTACACTACATTCAGGACAGTTCAGGTTCGGGTGTGCTGTCGTAAACCACTGATCCGTGCTTGTGTTCTCTGTTCGGATCCGCGAGTAATTAGCCAGCCGCGTCCTCTGCCTTTGCGTGGCCTCTGCTAATTGTGCATGTTGTCTGAGAAACCTGAGAACATTCAGCTTGTGACCAGAGCGCCGGAGCATGACAGAAATCTATAAAAAGCCTTTTTGTTTGCTACTTATTAGCAGGATGCAATGTCGCCTGCAAATGCCGGTTTCCGAATAGAATAAATAAAACATGGTCAAGATCACACAGAGATAGGAGAAGAAAGGTCAGGTGGCCAGAACTTCTCGTAACTGGACTCTGGATGGTGGGCTGTAGCGTCTATGTTGACTTAAGGAACAATGAGTTGTTCTAGCTGCTGTCACGCTTTACCGTTTTTAGAGATGTGAGATTGCTTTGGCCGTGGCTTTTAGCCTGCAGCTTCTGATAACAGAGAGCAGCTTTGATTTCACATGCGCAGTCAGGTCAAATGCTATTCCTGCATATATATGATCTACCAGTATTACCTTTGTTGTCAATTGGTTGAGATCAAGTACTGTAAAGCTGGGGTTCATGTTTTATTCTTAGCATGTATACAGTCCATTTAGGGTCTTCCTTATATTAACATATAGAAGATATATAGAATAAAATCATCCTGATGGGATTTCATGTCTCACCTTGCTCAAATAAATTAAAATTACTGACATTTTCTGTTTTTAATCTTACCCTTAGGAACAGAATAATCCTGTGGTAACTGACAGTCAGACAGACAGAATGCACAAGCAGCCACAGACATTTTTTCTTTTTCCATTTATAGTGTATTTTACTAAAACCAGTATATAAACCAGTCACATCACAGCAGGTGGGCTAAAAAATCTGTGAGGTGTAGGAGTGAGAGGCAGGATACAAGTGTGTAAACTTTATTATAAGGTCAAAGAACAGACAGGATGCAAGAAAAAAAAAACCCTGAGAAACACCGATCAAGGGCACATGGGAAATGGTGCTAACTTAAAGTCACTAATGAACAAGAAGACTTCACAAAGAGATAACGAAACAGTAAGGTGTACATAGAGAGAGCGGTTAAGGTGCTGGCTTACTGATCTGAAGGTTGAGGGTTCAAGCCCCACTATCACAGAGTTGTCACTGCTGTCCCCCCAGTGCAGCTAACTGTGTTATCAAAGGCCATCCACGTCTCTCACTGTCTGTGGTGCGAGGCATGTAAAAAAAATACCAGCCGCCCCACGACCCTAATTAGGAATACTTGGTTTAGAAAATGAATAACTAAATATAACAAACGATACTACATAAAATGAACACTAAACCCAACAAGTGCATACTGAGAGCACAAACCTCCACCAAGCTCAGCAATCCACGTTCTCGCAACGTTAAAGAATCCTTTGGTAAAGTCCCAGATCCAAAATTTGATCCAGAGTTTCTACAAAATCTACTAGTGTCTACTTGTGTGTGAGACATAAGCAACTTTTTATATCAACACAAAGGTCTAGAATCTATTTATGAGGAGGGGAAACCAGCTAATGTGCCAGCAACCTAGAATCAAAAAGTACCACATTAAAGCTGGCGGCCATATTTAAGTGTGCTTTCAAAGGCACTATTACAACTTCATCTCTGTCCACATCTTTGCTGGTCAGCCTGCAACAAGACATCAAATTTCTTACACTCTGCACTCTCTGGTTTGTTTCCATGGGTAAATTATCTTCACCGTCCCTTACCATAATATTCCACACCACACTTAGCATTGCTATAAATGTGGATTTATACTGTACAGCCGATTACAGGATGCAAACCTAGCCAAGGATGTATGTTCCAGCACTAATTGAATCAGAGAAAATCAATTGGCTGTCATTTTGCATCCGTCAGGGTGTACAGTAAATCTTCATTTTCACTGTGGCAGCCATGGATCCTCTCAATTGAGCTGCGCTTAGCTCTCCTAAATACAAATCAACTCACATTGCCTTTAAGCTCATTGAAATCCAACTGCCTGGCTATTAGAGCAGGCTTGGGATGTTATGCTCTTATAGCTAGCCTTCAATGTTCAGAATGCATCTCCATGCCTTGAAAAAACATGCAAATCCTCTTTAAACACAAGAAAATGGAGTACATTTCAATATAATGTTTTGTTCATTTGAGAATCAGAGGCTGTTTAGAGGAAATGGGGTTGATTCACCCGTTATATTTTGCAGGTGGTAAATATTTGGCAGAGGCTCCGATGTGATTATTGCTATTTGAATAGGATGTAGCCGAGTCAGGAAAAGGGGGGGAAGGGGGGGGGATTAATGATTGTTGATACTGAATTTTCGTATCACTATAATTGCCCAGGCGGCACAGTGGCGTAACGGTTAGCACATCTGTCTCAGAGCAAAAGGTTCCTGGGTTTCTGTGTTCATTTCTGGGTTCAGGCATTTCTGTATGAAGTTTCTGTATGTTTTTTTTTACCGTGCTTGCGTAGGTTTCCTTTGGGTACCCAAGATCTTCTTGCTGTGAGACGGACATGCCACTGTGCCGCCCTTTTGGATTGCAGTCCCTCTGAATACATTCTCGGGAGTCATTTCATTGTATGACCATTCGTGTATTTTATTCTACATTTTAAATGCTGTTAAGAAGAAAAGCAGAACCATGCCAGCAAGCACACATGACTACAAAGCCTGGGAAAAATCCCACATCAGCCACACCTCCCTCATCCTGCCAACGCACCCTGCCACCCTTTCGTCATCTCAAGGAACTCCTTGAGATGAGATCCACCACTACAAGTAATATAATATCGGAGTTTTCCTTTCAAATGTATATTTAATTCAGCACACAACATAACTGTCTTCTATTACTTGCTAGAATCTTCCATTCTAACATTACAATGCTGTAAACATGTCAGTGTCATGCTACGCCACTCCCCAAACTTGTAGCCATACTTTACAGGAAATAAAAGAAGTAATTTAAAGACAGTAGATGCCTTGTTTAGCAGAGGCACCAAGCATGAGCAAATCTCCCATAGCAACTGCTAAGAAGCACCAACAATATCCATTCATGCTGGCCATCTAAAGGAGTGTGTTCTGGGCTCCAGCTAAGGCCCTGAGGCCTTGAGCTTTGTACAGCAAGAATATTTGAGAAAGAGAGAGGTAGGGGGTGTTCGAGAAGGAGGAGGAAATGGTGTGTATGCTTTGTTTGTTGGAGCTCAAGCCTGAACCTCAGTCATGGGCAGCTTTTTTAAAACTCTAAAAGTCAGTAGATTGTGAAAAAATTTATTAATGTCACATAATAGTCCAGACACGAGAATATGAACTTATTTGAATAACATATTTTGATGAACTTTTACAGCATTTACAGCAACGCCAAAACTAGTGACTCCTTCAAAAATAAATGAATAAATAAAGATCTTGGAAACGTGTTTAATTGCTTGCAAATTCTTCCTAAACTAATTTAACAGTCTGAGGACACTACTGTCCAGAGTGCTGTTACAGAAAATTAATCATCATCTTCTGACCAATTAGAATCAAGCATCCAACAGTATCGCGGTGTAAAGTGTTGCTATCATTCAGGACTTCCTCAGTTTCCTGGTGGTTTCCGCTATTCGAATATCACTCCAGGCACCTTTTTGTTGAAGACCTATCTTGTGTTTTTGCCAAAAAATGCGACAGCGGTGAACCGCTTTTGGTATCCAAACGAACCAGGAAGTAGTGCCTTATAATAGCATGTTCTTTTGGCTTACTGTGTATAAATGGAGACGTCTAGCATTAAAGAAAACACTTCACAGCAAAGTGAATCACAGCACAGCCTAATACTAAGCTTATATATTAATTTATAAACAACAGTGGTCCCAAGAAGCAATATGGCAGCTCCTCAGGGAACCGTCGGCAATCTCAGAAATCACCAGAATCTATGAGGGAGTACCGAATGCCCCAGCTCCAGATATAAAAGCAGTACTGGCTACAACATGGCTGCATGGTGTGATTTGATCATGTGCATTGAGTTGATTTGAAGTGCAGTGACTCTGGGTGCAGTGATTGACCTGCTCCTGTCACCACCACCTGAGGCATTATTTCTACAGAAATTGCTGAGGTTTCCTGAGTGTGATACTATATATGAATGTAACATATATTCATGTTTTATATATTTTATATTTTATTTAACCTTTCAGGCATAGTGTTCACATACTTTCTTTATTTCTTCACTTGCTAAATCATTCCATATGGTTTGAAGTTCATTCATGCTATGCAAAAGTCAAAAAAAATCTAATTTTCGACACCTTTTCATTTTTTCTGAAAAATTGGTATTTTCAGTATTTTGTTTATTAGCTATACTTTTACCTCAATATACTTGTCGAAATGATTTTTTTTGTTCTCGTTGCCTACAGTAGTATTGTTCAATACATTTTCACCAAAAAATTATAGAAAAGTAATTTTTTTTTTTTTAGTAGGAGCCCTTTTAGACAAAAGTGGTAGTGTATAATCATCACTGCACACTACTGTATGCTTATAATATAAGCAATAACCAGGATGTACTGTTGATCAGAGGTTTCAGCAGAACTGGGCGTGTGCTCCAAGATTAACATCATGTTTCATACCGTTCATGCATTTCAGGTCAACGAAAATCTGTATTCGCACAGGGAGCAACACACTGAGGCTTTAATGGTGAATCGAGCCATCTGAGATCATCTTTAATAAAATACCAGCTTCGCTTTGGGGTTCTGTGATTTGTGGCTACACAGATTCATCAGTGATTGGCTGAAAATTACACTGTCCTACAGGGGGACTCTCTAACAGAGCCATAATGTCATGTTCTGTAATGCCTTGATGTCATGTAATCTTTTCATTACAAATTGAGAATTATAATCTTGCACAATGACAGAGCACCATGAAAGGGCAGTAAGATCCTATTATGGAGGTATTATGTAACCGTTAATTAAATTGAAGCAGAAAAGTGGACCATTAGGTCCTAATGTAACAGCTAGAATATATGTATAAAGCCTGTGGTTATGGATAGGAGACATGTGAATCTGTAGATCAAAGTGGGAATGAACCGATAATCAGTTACACAATACAGCATGATATTTAACACACAATATTGTATTCATGGCCTGTATGACAACTTGGGAGGAGGTGTGCCTAAATAAAATATATTGTGAGAGTAGGCAGAAAATAACTGTGTAAACAGATCATATGTTTTATCATGGGCAATCTAAAACCTATCACACTAAAATAATCCATAATTATTAACACAAGGAAAAAGCGAGCATCAAAACCATGGAACGTGAAAACACCCTGAAAATCAAGGGAAACACATAGACATAAACATAAACTTTAAAGCAAACTAGAAAGATGAATTAAGGGGTAAACACAAAAGAGGTGCTCACATTAGGATAGCAAACCGATGGCAAAACAAGAAATTAAACAATAGCACCATGGTAAATTATATTAATATATAAAAAATCCAGCTTGGTCTGACCAGATACCAGCTGTCTGAAACACAGCTAAATTCTGGTACATGTGACTAGTTTCGACTTTTTATATTTCTATAATTTTTTAATATTTCTATAATTTTTTAAAGCAAAGATGTAGACAAGCATGAGTTGATCAGTTTATTCAAGTAATCAGGAAAAACCTTAATTGTCAAAAGTTTTGGAACAAATGGTGTTTTTTTTTTTTATATTTGCCTTACTGTTGGGTAATTTTCCTCAAAATAATTTGTTGCATTTGCAGCGCTAAATCAGAAACTATTTCCATATCAGTGTTTAGCTGTGTTTTGGACAGCATGTAGTTAGTCAGACCAAACTAATTATTTCATGTATATTTATGTAAGTTTATACACAAAAGCACATGCTAACAAGAGCAGGCACCACTTGCCACACAAGAACTACACCATGGCCCGAAAGAGCAAATTTGTAATAGTTAGTAGGCAGCAGTTGTGGTAGATTTTGTGACCAGGGGTAAAAAAAAAAAATGTCACATAAGAGGGGAAAAAAAGGACAAGGACAAAAGTGCATTTAAATCTACTTGTAATGTTGTAAAGAACTATAAATTTTAAAAATAACAGTTAAATATTGTCTCTCTCTCTCTCTCTCTCTCTCTCTCTCTCTCTTTCTTTCTTTCTCTGTCTGGTTCTTTCACCAACAGAAGGCTTATAACATCAAGCAGCAGAGTGTGAAAAGTCAAAAGCATGTGAATGGCACAGGTAAGTCTGTAAGGATTTTTTATTTTTTTATTTTTTTCAGAAAAATAATGCCTCTGCAGTGCAATATACAGTGGGCCCACTAAACCATTCTTCTCTGCTATCATGGCCTTTTTGCACTCAAGTTTCAGAGGACAGTCTGCCTTACATAATTTGTCGGGTACTCTAAGTACAAAAACATTTTGCAAAAAATTTCCAAAAAATGTAGTTTTACACTTACTAAAAAAAAGGTTGCAGCTTCAAAAAAGGAATTACTGTTTAATCTACATTCAAAGAGATAACTGGACTTAGAATTTTAGTATATTTAGAATAAATCCCCTGATGAGTGGGCAACCACGAAACAGGCTTGTCGGGATGATAAAGTAGTCTTTTATTTTTAATTTATTTTTGTGATGTAACACCTCAGATTTTTTTTTCACAAACCTGTGACTGTCACTGCTCTTTGTTCAGGAACCACATTTCATAAAATGTATGTGTATATATATATATATATATATATATATATATATATATATATATGCCTGCCTCCTGAACTAACCATATGTAATTTTGTGAATTGATATTGAAGTGTTACAAAATTTTTACAGGTTCCCAGCATGCATTTAAAATGCTACTAAATCTTGCATAATCTGTAAAACAAGAATAAAATGATTGCATGTGTGTACTGTGTGTGTGTGTGGGGGGGGGGGGGGGGGGG
>JAQMYF010000023.1:18444496-18464810 GCA_030014195.1 Neosilurus mollespiculum | reverse complement strand
TTATTGCTTAAACTCTTCATGTTGGAACACCTGGCACCTTAATCTGAATAGTGCCATTGATGAAAACCTTATTCACTTTAATAGAATTTTATTTTACATTATTTGGCCATCTAAGATGAAAGTCAGTTGGTCCATGTGGTCACTTTCCAGAGTAGGGAAACATTTCTGTGTGGACTTTGCATGTTCTCCCCGTGCATGCGTGGATTTCCTCCAGGTAGTCCAAGATTCCTCCCACAGTCCAAAGACACAGTAGGCTAATTGGCTGTTCCAAATCACCCCTAGGTGTGAGAGTGTGAATAGTTGTGTGAGTGTTGGTCCTGCGATGGCCTGGCGAGCTGCCCAGGGTGTACCCTGCCCTTGCCTAGAGTTGGTCACCAGCCTCCCCACGACCCTAATTAGGATTAAGCGGCTTAGAAAATGAATGAATGGACTGCATAGGTTTTGTCACAGTTTTCTTTGAATGATTGTCATCACTGATATTTGTCACCAGTTGTAGGTATCCTGTTTCAATTTAAATTAAACTGATAGCAAGCTATTTTGGAAGAATACTGATTCTGAACTATAAATTTGGTAATAAAAACTGATTTTTTCCCCCACATTATGTCCTGCTACTGAAGCTTTCCTATTTTCAGACAACAGAATGACTTTCTAACACTTTAATTACTGAAAGTGTATCACTAGGAAAGTCTGTTCTTATTACATCTACGATTTGAACTAATTTCAAACCTATCACAAAAATGTAAATAACAGCAACATTTATGTACAGAGATAGAAACCTAGACACAAAGATAAAAAGCATAAGAAAGCACAAAATTAGCCTGAGGTTATGGTGTATCCCATTTGAACCTGGAATAGCTTTAATAACCCCTAACACAAAATCTAAGAGTAAAATCTGTAGTAGTGTACTCTTATTTGTGTGTCATTAAATCATTTGTACACACAGTACTGTCCAACTTCTATCTGGGGACATGTTATTATAGTTTTTGTATGTACTATGTTGTAACCACTGGCCAAAATGGAGTAATTTGTAATCAATGGCATTTTGAGTTGGTCAGTTTGAGTGTGAATAAAACCCTGACCACACCCATTCAATGAGTTTTCCCCCTAACCTGGTGGGGGCACTATCCTACATGAGTCCCAGAGATGATTTGATTTTGGAATATCTAGGTCAAAGGTCAAAGTCAGAGCAAGGTCACAAACTTTTGGAGATAGACATCTATCTAGGACACCATATACACACTTTCGTATGACACATTTACCTTTGACCTTGAGTTAACGTAAAAGATCAAAATCAAGGTTACAGAATTTTGAGTACTAATAACTTAAAAACAAGTGTCAACAAATATGTTTCTATACAAATCTATATATGATATACATATATGTATTTAAATATAGTGAATAGGTATGCGAATTCTATTAAAAGATCAATATGGAATTGCTTTCCCTTTAGATTTATGCAAAACTTCAAGTCTCTTGGTTCGACTCGCTGAAAGTTTGTTGCATCTGGAAATGTCCAAATTCATCCACTTGTACTTGACAGCCTCCCAAAGTTCAATGGTGTTACTAAACTTTCGTCCACCTAATTTATGTTGGATGTATGCCCAGATGTTCTCTATTGGGTTCAAATCTGGACTCTGTCCCGGCCAGAAGAGGAGCTTGATGCCGTTCTTGTCCAGCCAACCTTTAGTGGCCTTGTCGGTGTGGGCTGGGGCGTTTATTAGTTTTTATTAAGCTAATTATTTGATTTAAATTAGCTGGTGTTCATACAAACCATCATCATTAACTGGTAGTGATGTATTCTTGGCTATTACATACTATTGCTGCTATACCTGCAAATATGCAATGTTGGCTCAGGGGTTTTTTTTGGCCAGGAGTGTATATATCACTAATAGGTAACCATATATGGACTTTCAAGTGAGACAATTACCATTGACCTTGTATGACTTTGAAGGGTCAATATCAAGGTCATAGCATTTTGAATGCTCATAGCTTTTAAAGTACTGCCGATAGCCATACCGTTACTATGGAACACTAATAGGAAACCATGTAAGGTCTTCCATGTCCAAAGATGAGCACATGGGTAAATAAAACCAGTACCCTTTAGTAAGTACTACTTGCAACATTATCAATACTATGTGGTGGAGGTAACATACACTCTATAAGTGCTACTGCAGTTATAAACTGGTATTGCCATAACTGGCTAATCTAGTCAGCTTATATTAGATGTCATTCCCAGCTCTGACTGGTGACTTTTGGGGGGAAATAGAAAGCAGTATTAAATCTAAATATTGCATATATAGTACTGTATCTGTAAACACTGCATGAATAAATTATTAATGTTGCTTTGCAAGGCATATCAGTTCATTATATTAACTATTCCTCTTGGGCAGCATGGTGGCGTTACACATCCAGCTCACAGCAGGAAGGTCCTGGGTTTGACTCCAGGGCTTGGCCAGGGTGTTTCTGTGTGGAGTTTGCATGTTCTCCCCGTGTTTGCATAGGTTTCCTCTTGGTACTCCAGTTTTCTCTCATAGTCCAAAGACATGCACATTAGGCTAATTGGCTGTTCCAAATTAATGAAATGAACTGGAAAGTTGTTCAGCGTACACCCTGCCTTCATCTATAGTTGGTTGAAACCTTTGTAGGATAAAGTAGTTTGGCAAATGAATGAATAAGTGAACTCTTGGTTCTCTTTCCAACATTCGAGCAATGGAACTATACTTGGGACAGTGCATGAAAGAGAGCACCATGCCCTGCAGCACTTTAAAACAAAGTGAAAGGTGGTAATAAGGGTAAAGACAAAGTGACACTAAAGTGAGGACATTATATAGAGCTGATTAAATATCTGAAGAGCTCAGTAGGGGAGTCTTGTAGAAACAGTCCTGCTCCTCCTAGCAGCTGTGTATACAACAGCAACACCCACAGACCCAGGGGACATGATGCTACATATTTCATTATTATAACTTCCCAAAGGGATGAACTTCAGACCTGACGCTACACAATAAGCTATGGCTAAATTTCAGAAAAGAACATGATACACAAACATTTACCTTTAGGATTAAGTTTAATGAATCTTAGATGTTGTACAAAAGAAACAAGATGTTATACAAATCAAAAATAGCCTAGAAGAAACTCTGAGACCTGAGGGATAGCTGGGATGGGGGGTGGGGTAAATGAAGGGGGTGAATGAGCGTTCTCAACATGAGTTTCACAGTTGCCTGGGAACCATGAGCTAAAACGCCTACCCCTTTCCAAGCCTTAACACATTCACAACACAGTCATTCTGTGTGAGGAAACAAGGACAGCTAAAGCACCTCCGAACTGGCCACTTTTGTCCTGCACTCTGTCTGTCTTAAACACTTTAAGGAGCATTTTAAAAGAGTCCCAGTCATCCAGACAAGAGCACGCACAGAGGCTCTGTTCAGCCCGTACGTTCCCACTGTTTTGTATTATTGTATTTGGGTCGGAAGCCGTTATCTAAAACGGGCCCTGCCGTGCTTATGTAGCTTCTCTGCAACAGTACTCGGCTACCACAGCAGTCTCTTGGGCCTTATTTGCATTCCTGATCCACAATTAAAGGGATAGAGCTTAAAAGTTTAAAAAGATCCGCTTCCTTACTCTTTCATCAGTGTGACACGCATAAAGGGGACTGTGGATGGTCTTGTGTATAGGTGTTTGTATGTCCAAATCCATGCTGCAAGAGGTGAGGACACATAATGCTATGCTGGCACTGAGCCACCATAGCCATTAGGAAGGAATCTGGTTGGGCACCTCTGGCACCTGAAGTCATTTTGGCCCTGGAGGACTTAAGAGAGCACAGTGAGGGTCCTCCACAGGGAGGGAAAAAAGAAAGCGAGAGATAACAGCAACAGGATATTGTCTTTTAGTCTAAGTGGTAAAAGAATTGGGTCACTACTAAATGGTGCCCATCTCTCCTTTTGAACTCTCCAACGATAAGCTTTTGTATAGCCTGGGTCTTTAGAGCTTATTGAGACAGAACACAAAAACAGTGACACTGAAGGAGGGAATGCAGAGGATTGAGACTGAGTAAAGCTCATTTTGTCAACAACACGTCTTTTATTTTTCTCATGTTACTTACTTTGGGAATAGTGTAATTTGTATCATTCCTGATAACCGAGGCAGGCAAAATTACATTAAAATAGTCCCCCCAGGATAAGGGTTAAGCTTCCTGAAGCTTGTGTTTATCACAAACTCTTTCTCTTTTAGCTAAATACTTTGAATATATTTAGAAAATTCACCAACACATCTGAAAATGGACATGATGCTAGCATTGACACTGTAACATTAGCAAGCGTGTGAATGATTTTAACCCTGCTAACGTGATGCTAACGTGTCCTTGAAAAAAAAAAAAACATTGCTAGTCTGCACTAATTTGTGAAAGACCAATTAATTATACTTCCTGGTGTTTTGTTTTGTTTTTACCTCTACATATATCTCAAATGTTACATTTATACATGCTGTACACTGGTACATGCTTTTGTTAGCTTTCCCTGCTAACTAGCATCCTTCTCTAGAGCTAGCATGAAACTTGCCCACTGAAGAAAAATGATGAATGCAGGACATTATTTATCTTGTGAAATGCTTCGTGTCTCAATATGGCAGAGCCTATGCATGATAGGCAATCCATGCTAAGGCTTATTACAGTTTAATTTTGGTCAAGCGAACTCAATTTTTGAAACTTTAGCAACATATCTGTGGAAAATATTGTTATCTCCTATAATAAGATCATTGTTCCACCATCATTCTAGCTTCACTTTTTTAATTAATGTACCATCAATGTGCCTGTGTGAGCACAAGTTCATCCTTTGGGTTTCTGAGCAAGTCTGGAGGCGCCTGTGTGTCTACCTGGACTCATTACTCGTGGGTCTGTTTGTTTGTTTGTTGTTGCCGTTTCTATGCCTCGTTTGTCTGACGGACATTATATAAATTTGGAGGGATGCTAAACACAACACACAAACTGTTCTCCTCGTCTCTACGGAGGAAACAGGCACACAACTAATTTAATTAGCAATCGGCTGGGGAGCACGTCTGTATCTGCATATGTGTTCAGCAGATCCCTTACCATCTAACATCTGGCTTGGATGTATTCTCTGAGATCAGTGTTGTCATGGGAACGATCGCTAATCTCACAGATCAAAGAGTAAACGTCACAAAATAACTCTAATAGACAGTATGGATCAGTCCTAAAATGAAAAATGTTCTATTCATTTTCATTTATTTTCATTTCTCCAGACATTTATTTCTTCAGAGACAAGTACATTTACATCTTAATCCCACTCACAAATCCATGTTTGCTGTCTTCAACACTCAAGCCTCACAGACTACTGTATAACATTAGTGCCATCTATTGGAGAAATAATAAAAGGTTAATAATCAACACAAGATATTCTGTACAATTACTGTATATCTGCCTGCATTCACTTAATAGACACTTTTACCTGAAGCTATATTAAAATTTAGTATAAAAATTATGATGGAACTGACAGTGATAATTTTACAGAAATTCTCTTGAACAAAATAAAAGTTAGATATAATACAAAATACCTGATAATCCTTGAACGAAACACTTTTTAAGGCTGTCGCAAAACATTTGCGGTTTATCTCTGAACAAGCCTAATTTAATTCTTATAAGATTAACTGAATACATATTGCCCAGCATCACTAATATTAGGCACCTTGGCTAGCTTTCAACATTGACTAGCACATTTGCTCTGCTAACATAAGTTAACTATAACGACGTCTAGGTTGAAGAACAAATTTTCAAATGTAAGTCTTTGTTTTAAGTGATATTTTTTTTGCTTTAAATGTTACAAATTTAACTGATACATGGATTGTCTAGTATCACTAGTAACTTAATTAAGTAGTTGTTACCTTTCGCATTAGTAACGCGGAAGGTACTATGATACGCCAATTTTGTCTCCGCAGGAAATTTCAGGAAATTGTGTGTGTATTTTTATTTATTTTTTTGTATTGCATTTTGTCCACAGTCCACGAGTGCGCGCTTGGTTTTAGTAAGTTATTACCTTTCATGTAAGCTATATATTGTTCACGTTATTATTACTAGACCTTTGAGAGCTTACGGAATTTGTACTAAAATAAAGTAATATTACGATCATCATTACATTTTACTATGTAAAGCTGCTTTGTGACAATGTCAATTGTAAAAAGCGCTATACAAATAAAACTGACTTGACTTGACTTGACATTCACATAGACAGGAAATTTCCAATAGATCTAATGCCGGGATCTAATTGGATAATTAGAAGGTTAACTTTGTCTTCAAGTTAGACAGAGCATGCATGTGTCCAAAGACTTGGAAGAGGTACGTCTTAAAATTCGAATTTCTCCACTAATGAAATAGTAAATTATGTCATGACAGTAGTAATGCTATTAGTAGTATTAGTGTAAACACATCATTCAGGTAACGTAACATTACATAACTTTAGGCCCTATTATACAACAACAAGGACCTGACATTATATATGCCAATTGGTGCCACATGAAAGGTCAGTGAACGTGTGTGTTCTTTGGATTAAAGTTGTAATTTATTGCTTTAACATCACTGAATGTGAGCTAGAGGGATAGTCTTTGCCAGCTTTCTCTGATAAAATAAGTATAACATTTTTTAAAGGTGCTAAAATAAATATTTGACAAATTTTAGGCTTGTTATGTGATAGCTACTCAAGCAAATCTGCCAGAATTACCTATACCGTTTTCTCCTTACTTTTTTATAGCAAAACTAAACTTCTTTTCTTTGCAAACCTAAAAATACCATTAAAATTGTACAAAATCAATTAAAGCTGTAGGCTGCATATACAGTACAGTTTTTAGTGGTGCAGGTCCATACCATTTTGGTAAGTAGGCCACTTATCTACTATTTATAACTATTGATTACTTCCAAAGGTAATATCACAGCAAACTGGAGCACATTATATACTCTCAAAGGGTTTGATGTTGAGTGTGTTTTTATATTACGTCAACATTTTATGATAAGGCACTCCCAAAAGAGCTGAAGCTTTGCAGATATTCTGTAATTCTGTGTGTCTTTCACAGGGGTGTGGAGAATAAACCAGAGCTCCAGCGTGTACTGGAGCAAAGGAAGAGAGATCAGGTGATCAAACAGAGAAAGCAGGAGGAGGAGGCCCGAAAGAAGATCTCACCTCTCGAGCAAGAGCTTCTCAAAAGGCACAAACAACTGGAGGAGGTGAAATTCTTGTGATTTCTTTTTCTTCAGTTTTCTTTTTATGTCATCTCAAGAAAGTTTTCTTTCCTTACAAAGATTCATAATGGTCCGCAAAACATATATAGTCTCCCCTCAAAGTGTTCGAATTTAAATGTTTTGATTTTGCTTTGGTATTGCTTTGGTGACCACCAGACGTCAGTACTAGGCTTTACCCTCATTGTGCATGCACTTCACTGAAGGGAAAACTCTCCTTAACAAACAAGAGCTCAGAGAATCTGTAGTGAAAACCTGGAAAAGCATCACAAAAGAAAAATAAAACAGTTTGGTGATAGTGGTATTAATCAGTTTAATGCAGTTAGTCTATGCAAGGGATATGCAACAAAATACTTAATGTTATGTACTTTAATTTACTTTAAGACTCTCTGCTCCTATACGGGGGGCACAGTGGCTCAGCGTTTAGCACTGTCGTTTCACAAGGTTCAAATCTGTGTGGAGTTTGCATATTCTAACCATGCTTAAATTGAATTCCACTGGGTACTCTAGTTTCTTCTTACAGTCCAAAGACAAATGCATTATGTCAACTGAGGGATAAGTGGTATAGATAATGGATGGGTGGTTGGATGAATAGTTGAACTATTTGATACTTTTGCTCACCTAAACATTGTGTTGGGTGCTACTAAAGTTGTTCAACATATTTACAGCATATCTAAATATCAGGAACTGAAAAGTGACTTTCCGATCCATCTTCTCGTATTCATGTTTTGATCGCAAAACGTGATTTGTTCCAGGTATAGTCATCTACTCATTCATCTGACGAACCACGTAAACCTACAGATCTCAGCCGACTCTGGGCGAATGTGGGGTTCACCCTGAACAGCTCACCAATCCATTGCACACACACATACACATCCATTCATGCTCACACCTAGAGGCAATATGGAACAGCTAATTAGCCTAATGTGCATGTCTTCAAACTGTGGGAGGAAACCAGAGTACCCAGAGGAAAACCATACCAGCACAGGAAGAACATGCACGAGGTGTAAGTGTTAACCACTATGCCACCATGATGTCCATGTTCGAGGTATAGCAGAAACAAAAGAACTGACCTCGCTGTTATACTTGACTGTCGTACGTGACTTTAAGCTTGATGTACTGTTCTGTTGATATCTACCAAAGCTAGCTATCTTGGGATTTAAAACCTTTTTATTGATAATGCATGCTTTACCGGGTGAGAGCAGGTCCCATGCTGGACCAGTTCAAAAAGAATCCCCACCTACCCGAACAAATATTTATGAACATAATTTCTAAGAGTGTACCTGTATGTGTTTCCTAGCTGGAGCAGGAGCAGGAACGTCAGGAGGGGTGCTCTCGCAGTGCTCCTGAATTCATCAAGGTGAAGGAGAACCTGCGGAGAACATCTGTCATGAGCACTGGGGAGAAAGAAGTGTAGAGGAAGAGATCAGAATAGAGCTGTGGGCTTCTTTCTCTTCTCACTCTTTGTGTCTTTCTCACTTTTTCTGTCTTACACGAATATACATTCCTGCTGGACAAACTTGTGTCAACTCTATTGTCGAAATAAAAGACAGAAGATGGGGTTCCAAAGCTGGAAACGAAGGACATAAACTGAGATGGTCTTGATGGATTCCGATTTCTTTCTGCACATTTTTTATTCTGAGGCAGATGTGGTACTTGGAGATAGACTTGCGGATGACTTTACTTCTAAATTAAGATCTATATACCGTATACAATCAGTATTAATGCATATCATTGGATTCCCAACTGCCAAGTGCACTGCACATCCCAGACTTTTGAGGAATCATTGGCTGAAATACAGCAGGTTTGCTTTCCTGGTGTATAACAATCAGCACAAGTCACTTTTCTTCATAAATGGAATGAATTATGTCTCTCTCTTCTGATGTGAACATATTTACAAGGCTACATGTGTGTGTGCAAGACATCTGATATAATCAGACACTATCCTAATTACTGTGATACTGCTATAAATCAGTTATGGCGGACCTGCCTGCTTGGATGAAAAGTAATGCATAGTCTCACAGATGGAAAAAAGGAATAAAGATGCCTTTTAAGCAAGAGGGCGCTCACAGAGTGCAAGATACGTCTGCAGCAGCAAATAAGCTTGATATGGGTACTGATATTAATTACTCATGTGCTCATCTTACAATATGTTTTATAATACATGGTCGTCACCAAATTAGGGAAAGAAAATCTTACATTCAAAGGATTTATGAGATGCCTTGAGTTTGACTTTTTAAGGTCACTTAAGGTCAAAGGAAACTGTCTCATTTGAAAGTCCATATATGGTTTCCTATTAGTGTTCCCTAGTAATGGCATGTCTTTCAGCACTCATTTCGAAGTCTCCTAATTTCTTTATCAATTCCAAAATCATATAATCACTGAGACTTAGGTGGTGGGGTGGTGTTCCTACCAAGTTTGGTGGAAATCCATGCACAAGTGTGGTTTGTTCAAAGACAAACTGACAAGCAAAATACCTCCACCAAAAGTCAGTTTTGTGACAGAGGTTAAAAACAAAACCCCAACAACACATGAGTACTTTTTGATGTAGTCCTTTTCTGCATTGCTAGTCTTTTCCCTTCAAAGAAACCATGAAATTATTCCACGTCTCCAATAATTTCACAACTGATCTGATGCTCAAACTGTTTAAAAAGTCTGAGTGCTTGAAACGTTTGGTTTAACTTTTGTTTACCTAATTTTTCCCCCCAAAATTTGTCTTTCAGCGAAAAACCAAAAGTGCCGTTTTTGACCATTTTTTGACAAAGTCAGCTTGAGAAAACAGAAAAGCAAAAACATAACCAATGTAGAACACAGACTGCGGCAGAGTGTCGATTAATATTGGAGAATTCAAAACACTTCATCGATAAACATGCTGATTGGCTTGCTCATCTGCTGTTTATACTTCTTTACTATTGTATACATGTTCTACAAAATCAAAAATCTCCTCAAAATGTGTGCAGGTTGGCAGGTCTGTGATGCTCTTTATGAAGGACTGTTTTTTATTTAGTTTGTTTGTTTGTTTTCCAAGACAGGTGTGTTGTGATCCCTAAATGCCTCTGCTCTTTTTTTCAGTGCCTTTGAGAGAGCTACAGGGGCAACAGTGCAGACAGAGTGTGCAATATTTCACTATATGTACTACTCTGCATCATCATAGTTATGTGACATACTGTATACTGTCTCACATAACAGCATGGTGTGTGTGTGTGTGTGTGTGTGTGTGTGTGAGAGAGAGAGAGAGAGAGAGAGAGAGAGAGAGAGAGAGAGAGACGGCACTCCTCGGCCAAAGGAAATTTAATCTCATTTGGACTCACCTTGAAAAATAAACAATAGATAAAACACATACACACACTTTATATCACACACACACGCACACACACACACACACATGATCCTTGTAGCATTTTTCCAAGTGACAGTATAGTACATCATGGTTACTAATCTCATACCCATAACCCAATGTAAAGCCCATAGTAGTTAGGAGTGCCAATACTTTAATCTGAGTGCAAATAGAAAGATTGTTGAATGTAAAAAATTTGGTAAACAACATTAAAATACAACCAACATACAAGAAGTACTATTCTTGTACTTCTTTTGTTTAAAGCTGCAATTCAATAAGTGTATATCTACTGTGATTGTAGTGTACGAGGTAGCCATTGGGTACTAACTTAATGGTAACCCACATGGCATATCAGTATGTGGATACTTTTTAAGAAGAAATTTAAGGAGATGATTTTTAGAGTGTTACATTTTTGTTTTTTTAGAAAATCATATACCCACATAATTCATGAAATACCAATATTCACCATCACATGATAACATTTATGAACACCGTCATTAACTATTTAAAATCAACATTCTTCAACAGACACCAACATTCATTCACGATCAAACCCCAACTTTCACTATTAAATATCAACCTTCAGCATAAACCATTTATATTTTCATCAAACACCAACATTCACCATCAGACATGTACATTTTCTGTAAAATACCATTAAACACCAACTTTCACCATCCAACACCAACATTCACCTCCAAACACCAATATTCACAATCAACCACTAACATTCACTATCAGACACCAACATCCCCCATCAATTACCAACTTTCATCATCAGACACCAATATTCACCATCAAACACCAATAAGCACTATCAACTACCAACATTCATCATCAGACACCAATATCCATCATCAAACACCAACATTCACCACCAAACACCAACATTCACCATCAGACACCAACATCCACCATCAAACACCAACATTCACCATCAAACAGCAATGTCCACTATCAACCACAAACATTCAATATCAACCACCAACATTCACCATCAGACACCAACATCGACCATTAAACATCAACATTCACCATCAGACACCAATATTCACCATCAGACCCCAATGTTCACCATCAAACACCAACATTCACCATCACACACCAACATTCACTTTCAAACACCAATATTCAACACCAACCACCAACATTCACTATGAAGCACCAACATTCACCACCAAATTGCAATAGTCACCATCAACCGCAAAAATTCACCACCAGACACCAAGATCCACCATCAAACACCAACATTCACCATCAGACACCAATATTCACCACCAAACACCAATATTCACCATCAAACACCAGTGTTCATCATCAACCACCAATATTCAACATCAACCACCAACATTCACCACCACACACCAACATCCACCATCAAACACCAACATTCACCATCACACATCAATATCACAAACAAACATCAACATTCACTATGACACACCACAAAATGCCAATATTTCACTGTAGTAGTTAGAGGGTGAATATGTGCCCTCTGCAGGTAGAACCAGGATTCAAGGGGTAACATCCTGTTTCACCTGTGTAATTACTGGCACCTGTTTACTTATGTTCTTCTTACCGAGAGAGGCTGGTTACCAGAGAGAGAGAGAGAGAGAGAGAAAGAGAGAGAGAGAGAGAGAGATCTGCAAGCAGTCATGTGTCAGCATAGAATGAGTCATGTGAAGAATAATCAGTGATTTTATTTTTGAGTAATCAAATGTGTTTCAGAGTAAGACAACAGAAATAAAAGGCATCTGAAAAGAGCCTAGAGTTGGACTGGACTTGAAAAGTGAATAAGCAGAGTGAACTGTCCACATGTCTCTGAGTCTTGAGTATCGAAAACCTAGGAACTGCTATATTTATTATATATGATGATATGATGATATATTCATTGCTTTAATATTTACCATTTTCTTTAAAGTGCCATCAAATTCTGCCATCGAGTTCACCA
The DNA here is from genome assembly GCA_030014195.1 of Neosilurus mollespiculum. NCBI lineage: Eukaryota > Metazoa > Chordata > Actinopteri > Siluriformes > Plotosidae > Neosilurus > Neosilurus mollespiculum. The sequence continues at coordinate 18,452,285 of JAQMYF010000023.1, read as the reverse complement.
TTAAACATCATTAAAAAAAAATTTGTTATTAACATTATAAAACACAATATTGTTATTAAATATTAATCCTCAACTGCTCTTATAAATGAGACAAAAATGTAAGTCACTCTGGATAGGGACATCTGCCAAGATGCCAGAAATGTAAATGTGAGTGTGAATGGTTGTGTGTGTTACCTTGCGATTGTCTGGCAAGCTGTTCAGAGTATACCCCACCTTCGCCCAGTGTCAGCTGAGATAGGCTCCAGCCTTCCCGTGACCCTAATAGTAGGATTAGTGGAATAGTAGGTTTGGCAAATGAATGGGTGAGAGAGAGAATGTTGGATTTATTAACACAAAATATAATAAATATCCAGTCTTTATTCACCTTCACCAGCCTGGAGCTACCACAGCACAGAAATGAATTAAACACCGTCCTGCTCAGGGGGTTGATAGATTAGACTCAGCTCAAAGCAAACATGACCCTGGGCCAGTTAAACCTATTGCCGTTACACGGGACGTGAATTCACTGTAATGTCATTTAAATTGCCATTTTGAGGGAAGCAATAGGTTGTAAATCAGTGGCTTGTGTCTCCTGTGAGAAGGGCAAGTGTGGGGGGTGATGTGCATCAGCATTCTTATCTACATAGCCACTAGGACACTCTATATTTTATTTTCATAATTGTCCATCCTTTTATGACTCATCTGCAATATTATCATGATTTTTTTTGTATCTGCCTCAGTAGGCAGCAATTTAACTGAAGAAGAAGCAGACCTTGTATTCAGGGATTCGTGTAATCTCTCTTAGCATATTAAGGATCATTGCTTTTAGGCTTTTTTTAAAGAGACATTTAGAGACATGTTGTAGTATAGCGTAGCCACAACGTAACCTCAAGGCAACCACAGGAGCAATAACTATAATCGAGAATATCAAATATAACATTAGTTTCACCACAGTAACACGATGGCTTGTCCACAGTGAATAGGGAAATATTTTGTACACACATCTGGTTTCTTCTAAAAATGGAAACTGTCAAACAAAAGTATTTTTTGAGATAAAATAGTATGACACGTATAAATTTAGAGTGAAATTGGAGACCATGTCAACATTTCAACTAAACGCGTCATTACTTTAAAATGTTTTCTTTTAATCAGAAACACAAGTTTTATTTTGAGATATGTGTGAATTACTTTGAGGCATATGCTTAGGGAACCATCTTCTTCATTCATTCACTGATCTTCAGTGAGCGCTGTGTCCTGGTCAGGATCATGCAATTACAAACCCAGAGCCTGGGAACCCTGGATGCGAGGCACAAGTATGTCTTGATACACTTTTGAACCATCAAAAGGAGGTTTACACATTCGTTCACACTTAGGGGTAATTTAACATCTCCAATTCCGATGCTGGTGTTTTATGAGGTTGGAGGAAAACAAAGAACACAGGAAATCAATGTGGATGCGGGGAGAACATGAAGCTCTATATATGCCATAACCAAGGCTCAAGACTGAAGTACATAGGATCCCAAGTGGCACAACAGAAAAGTATTCATCTGTAGTTTGTGAGTTTGAGCCCCAGGCGATGCACAAAGCATCATACCTACCCTCTCTTCCCTGTCACATACAAGCAATTCTAGCCAATCACGGTCTTCGGTGAGCTACATCACTCCTGACGGTGAATGAGCAGCATGCCTGGGATCCCATGACATAGACAAAGCATGTGGTGACCTTTGCTCCCCCTGGTTGGTTAGCTGTCATGTGACCAGGAAAATCTGTTTTATGGGTGACAATTGGATACATCAAAATTAAGGAGGAAGTCTGGGGGGGTTGAAATCGGGGAGCACCAAACAATTTCATTCATCATTCATTCATTTACTTGCTGAATCGCTTAATACTACTAGGGTTGCAGAACGACAACTCTGGGCGAAGGCAGGGTACACCCTAACCCTGAGATAGAAGAACACTCAGATGGCGTTATTCCCGTGTAACATATACTTATCTAAAATACACATAATAAAAAAGTGGGTGGCACGGTGGCATAGTGGTTAGTACATCTGCTTTACAGCAAGAAGGTCCTGGGTTGGAGTCCCAGGCTCGGGCGTTTCTGTGTGTAGTTTGGATATTCTCCCTGTGCCTGAGTGGGTTTCCTCTGGGTACTCTGGTTTCCTCCCACAGTCCAAAGACATGCATATTAGGTTAATTGGCCATTCCACCTTGTCCCTAAATGTGAAAAGGTGTGAATAGTTGTGTGTGCATTAGCTCTGTGATGGTCTTTAGAGCTGTTCAGCATGTACACCGGCCTCCAAACCAATGTCAGCTGAGATACCCGCGACCCTTGTGGGATTAAGTGGTTCAGCAAATGAGTGAATAAGTGAGTATATATTGCAGTCATATAGTTATTGTCTAACACATTCATATTTGCACAGTAGCTATTTATTCATGTCACTGACTCACAGCATTGCACCCACAATGACGCTGCAACATGCTGTAAAGATCTTTAGTGAATTACCTTCAGCCTGCTGTTCTTCATGTAATGCGGCATATCTCTGCACACAGCAGAATGAAAGAGAACCAGAGTATTGCACTTCTTCCTCCAAGGAAGCAAATGCTGATTGCATTTAAAAAGCTTCCTGTCTGCAATTACTCCACCCCCCCCCCTCTCTCTCACTCTCCTCCTGTACGCCACTTGGTGAAAATAAATATTGACTTCCCCTGTTTCCTCCCTGTCTCCTGCTCTCACTCTCTATATCTCTCTATCTCACCGTCTTTCTCTTTTTTTGCTTAAACGCACACACGCTGTAGGGAATGAGACTAAAGGGAATAATGGATGCTGAGTGAAACAGATCAGTGCTGAGCACCGGAGCTAATAGCTAAAAGCTTTTTTTATTCTTTAGAATACAGTGAGGGTGGAAGTGTTTGTGAAGAAAAAACATGTCATAGACAGACACAATTACCTGTACCATGCAAAATGGATGTAATTAATCACACTAAAGCCCAAATAGATCTTTGGTGCAAATTAGACAGGGGTTTGGGGTGGAATATCTGACACCGCATTTGCAAAACAAACAGTTCTTTGAAATGGCGGTGTTTTGTGTACAAATGAGTCATTTGTAAGTCTTTATTATTGTAGACATAGTAGAATCACTGTGTTTTCTTCAATGGCGCTAAAACGTGGTGTTATATCGTTATTTTCGCAATGTTGTGACATTTGTTACTGCCGCCACAAACCGGAGTTTTGATGGGGGTATTGTTATTAATGGTGTTTTCTTTTTCAAGGGTTTTTACCAAACTTGGTGTAGATGCCATCCCACCTGTGCCCCAGAGATGATTTGATTTTTGGTATCAAGGTCAAAGGTTAAGGTCTGAGCAATCTGATCTGTGTCCATGCTGACATTCTTTGATCCACATTGATTGCTATAGTAATAAAAGTGCACCAAGAACTGACATAAACAAACCAAGATAGAGGCTGTGAACTGGTTTACAAGGAAGGAGCAGAGACTGAGGAGGCTCTGCTGCGTTCTGTTTTATGCTGTACAGCCGTCACCGCCAGTATTACTGTGCATAATGTTTAGCACGCTCTGCTCTCAGGCGTTTTGCGCTTTCAATCCGTTACTTCTGTGGCTTTGAATTCTACGTCATTATCGCGTTGTGTGTGAGACGCAAGATGCTTTGAAATCCTATATGAGCACTCAGACAATTCAGACTGAGACCCAGCTATAGATTCCTTCAAATAGGGCCTGGACCAGATTGGGAAAACTCAGGTCTTATATTGTTCAGTCTGGATAGGCTAGAATCCATTTTAAGTTGGCAGTGTGAAAAAGGCCGAAGTGGCTTAGACCCATAGAGGCAATGAGGGACAGATTAGAAACCATATACATGCTTTCAAACAGAATAAACCCCTTCATCTCACTCATTTGCCAAACTGCTCAATCCTACTAGGATAGGCTATTGCAGGTAGGCTGGAGACTATCTCCAGGGAACACCTTGAACAGCTCACCGGACTATCGCAGGGCCAACACACTCACACTCACACCTAGGGACAATTTGGAACCACCAATTAGCTTATTTGCATCTCTTTAGAGTGTGGGAGGAAACCTGAGTACTCAGAGGAAACCCATGCAAGAACAGGGAGAACATGCAAACTTCACAAAGAAGCACCCGGAACTCGAACCCAGGACCTTCTTGCTGTCGGACATGCTAACCATTACACCTCTAAGCCACCAATGCAAATAACATAAAATAAAATCATATTTTAATAGATTGATCAATAGCACACGGGTAATTAAAACCAATAACCATATAGCCCCATCTGCTACATTTTCCATGCTGCATGGTCGATTTACCTTGCACTCTATGAGTGCCCCTCTGGCTGAGATACAGCTCCTATTTCCTTACAGACCTTTTTTAAAAGTCGACATTCTTATCTCTTCTGTGTGGAGTTTGCATGTTCTTCCCATCTGTGCGTGGTTTTCTCCAGTTTCCTCTCACAGTCCAAAGACAGGCACATTAGGCTAATTGGCTGTTCCAAATTGCCCCTAGGTGTGAGTGTGAATCATTGTGTGTGTGTTTTGCCCTGCAATGGTCTGGCAAGTAGTTCAGGGTGTACGCTGCCTTTGCCTGCTAGGATAGGCACCAGCCTGCTTGTGACCCATGTAGGATTAACCGGTTCAAAAAATCAATGAGAGTAAGTGTAAAATGTTAAATATATATGTGGAATATACAGAATTATATTTGGATTGATATACACATCTAGCTTGTAAATTTGAAATACTTTTTGAAACTTATATAAACTTAAATATATGATGTTACCTGTGAATATATACAAAATATATACAAATTTATGAAATGAAATGGAAAATTCAAGCTGAACTATGCCAGTATAATGGTGCATTGGTTAGCACAGTCACCTCACAGTAATCAGGTTCCGGGTTTGAACGTGCGAGTCGTCCAAGGGCCTTTTTTGTATAGACTTTGCATGTTCTCCTCCCACGGTCCAAACATATGCAGATTAGGTCAACTGGCTACTTTAGGTGTGAATGTGAATGGCTGTTTGTCCCTCTCTGTGCTAAGGAGTGGGTAAACTTGCGGATGCGGCACACACACGATGCAAATATCATTGCACAGCTTGTTAAAACACATAAACACACCATCCACTCACTCACTCTTTCACTCACCCATTTACCAAAGCACTTAACCTGCTATTAGGGTCGTTGGGTGGCTGGAGCCTATTTTAGCCAACAATGAGTGAAGGCTGGGTACACCCTGAACAGCTCGCCAGACCATCGCAGAGTCAACACACTCGCAGAGTCAACACAATTTGAAACAGCCTAATGTGCATCTGGACTATGCAAGCACGGAAAGAACATGCAAACTCAACACAGAAATGCCTGAGCTCAAGACTCAAACCCTGGAATTTCAAGCTGTTAGGCAGCTGTCATAACCGTCCAGTAGTACTCAAAGTGTGAAATACTGAGGAAGAACATTTTACTTCTCTAGTCTCCTTTTTCCTCTTCCAACATCAGCATTAAGCTTTAATGAAGCTCTTCTTCTCTCAAACTGCTACACATGCCTTTCGTGTTCTTATTTTTAGCTTAATATATATATAAGATTGCCTTCCAGCTAGACCATGTACTTTGCCAATAAATCCATAATGCACATGTCTTCAGGGACGTGTCTGCATTCAGCAAAAAAATCAGGTATACTTGAAGAATCCCATAATCCGTAGTATTCTCGGGCTCTTTGCCCCATTTAGGGCTTCTAGGCTAAATGTCTGTTGCCAGTTGCCCCTAGGTGTGAGTGTGAACTATTGTGTGAGTGTGTTGGCCCTGCAATGAACTGGCGAGCTGTTCAGGGTGTACCTTGCCTTAGCTCAGAGTCGACTGAGATAGGATTCAGCCTCCCCATGACCATAATAGTCTTAAGCTGTTCAGCAAATGAATTAACAAATGTTTTTTTTCTGAAATCTAGTGGGAGGGATCTATCTGTTTTTGCAAATGTTGAATATTTAAACATATTTTACACGTTTTTTCAAAATATACTGTAGTACTGAATTTATTAGTAGAATATCAGTGTCTTCAGGGACAGATTAACAACTTAATTGGGTGCAGTCCCAGGATCCCAGGACTGTCCAACCATGAGGATAGGGATTCAATTTTACTGATCCCACCATTACTTGTGTTTTATCTCATTAGTCTGTATTTATGCACCCAATTGCATAACTACTTGCTTTAGTACCTTGTGTTTCTGTGTTTATGTTTTATTGTGCGATGTCCTTTGTAACTGGCAGCCCACTTAGCAATGCTCCACTCGGGGCCAGAGTCTGAGTCCATCTGGCCCTTTGTCAGTCTCTTGGTCTGTCATGATGTCCCACCATGACCTTTAAGCACTTGAGTTGTACAATATCTCCACAATCACTTAGGATAGAAACTTGATGCTTGGTTCATGTGAAAGGTTTTTGGACAGGCTTTGAGAAAACGTGGTTCCTATGTTAACCATGGTTGCTATGGAAATGTTCTTTTTTAAATATCCCCACAACCACTTATGATAAAGACGTGATGTTTGGTTCATATGAAAAGCCTTTGGACACCCTTCCAAACAGAGTGGATTTGGTTGCTATGGTAACCATGATTGCTATCAAATCATTTGTTTTTGAGTATCTTTACAAAAAGCTGTGATACACATTTGATGTTGCGTTCTTATGAAATGTTTTTAGACAGGCTTTTAGAAAAAAGTAGATTTAGTTGCTATGGTAAGCAGGGTTGAAATAGAAACTTTTTTGTATATCTCCACAACTGCTTATGATAGCGACTTGATGTTGGGCTCGAATGAAACATCTTTTAAGGGCACTTGAGGCAGAGTGGATTCATCACTTTATAATAACCCCCACAGAGTTTTAAGCACTGCTTATATTATAATGGTTTAAAGCTTGACCAAGGCTAGTAGATTGGGCCTACTGGTGTATGGACCACAGACATGAATTCTGTCAAGTAATTGAACATAAATCTTTCACAAAATGGCTTTCTTGATATCATTTCTAGCATTTTAATAATAATGAAGTGATTCTAGGTTTTCTATGTTTTTTATGTATTGCTATTAAATAACATGTTATTAATTATGAAGTGAGTAGGCTGCATTGCCGTCAGCATGTTTCTGCCATGTGATGGCCTGGCAAGCTGTCTAGGGTGTACTCTGCCCTCGCCCAGAGTCGACTGAGATGGGCGCCAGCCTCCCTATTTTTTATTGAAAATACAGTATGTATTCTGTCTAGTATCATCATTTGGACTGATAGTGTGAGTGACACTCGAAACCCTAAAATTAATATTAAAGCTTCATGCTGCAACTTTTTTTCAGTTATTGCTTACCTTTTACAAAGCTTGCATTGAGGCGACCTGGCTGAGGGGTTACAATGTTCTAGAGAATGGCTATTTTTACCTTTATAGCTATGATACAATTAAATTTTATCATTTTATTTTGTGTACTTTTATAGAGATTTCAGCATTGGTTTGGCATGCTCAACTATCCATCCCTGTCAGCACAATGATGTCACAGTCTGAATAATGACATGCTGGATAAAATAACATCCCAGTCAATGATGTTCTTGTGAATTTTGTGTGTGTGTGTGTGTGTGTGTGTGTGTGTGTGTGTGTGTGTGTGTGTGTGTGTGTGAAGAAAAATGAACTCTATTTTCCTGTTTCTGTTAAGATTAAAGCTAAATCAAGGTAGAGGAAGTTGAATGCTTTTGTGTTTGTGTGTGTGTGTGTGTGTGTGTGTGTGTGTGTGTGTGTGTGTGTGTGTGTGTGTGTGTGTGTGAGTGTGT
>JAQMYF010000023.1:18429848-18444396 GCA_030014195.1 Neosilurus mollespiculum | reverse complement strand
TGTGTGTGTGTGTGTGTGTGTGTGTGTGAGAGAGAGAGAGAGAGAGAGAGAGAGAGAGAGAGAGAGAGAGAGAGTATTAAAATCACATAATAGGATGATCAGGAAGCAAATTCACACTCCAGAATAAAACCACCTGAATTTTTCATGTGCATATACAGAAAGCATTCAGTATGAAGAATTATTTTTTTCTTTTTTTTATCCTGATGTTTTAGTCACACCGGAGATCATTTTAAAAGAAAGAAATGCAGAAAATATATTGGATGTATTTTTGTTTTTACTAATTTCTAAAGGCATTTTGAATAACTTTATTTTTTAATGTCAGTTGAATAACAATCAATATTAGAAACATTTTTTCATCATTGTTTTATGCTTTTATGTTGTAAAATATGACTTCATCATACACTGATTGTTTTGTTCTGTATCATTTCTATACATTTAAATTATCACAACAATGACATTTTGCTTATCAACAGATGAAGGCACATACACTAACACATGATTCTGTAACAAAGTGAAAAGTGTAACTACTTTATATAAAAAATAAACTAATTGTAAAACTATAATACAGGTTGTCCTCTTTCTCACGCTTTTTTATTTTTATTTTTTTTGGTGAAAACTTGCTCCTGTTATAGAAAAATGTGTTCAGTGGAGTAACACAAGCCATTTCACAATGTGCTATCGAGTTCGATTGCACTCTTAACTGCTTTCTTTAAACACTGCCAGGCATCCGGGCCTCAGTGCAAGACTTGAGAATCACAGCTTCCTGCACGGGGAATTTCACAACCCTCCAAAGTGAAACCATAGAGAATAATGGGCTTGTAAAAGTCATCTCAAGCAGCAGCCTGAGCAGACACTGCAAACAAACACCGGCGAGAGTGTTACGCCTGGCACATCCCGGATTCTCGTAGTGGGGTTATCATGGTCAGTTTCATCCTAATGGCTCTTCGATGGACTGTTTTTTTCCTCTACGGAATGTCTCCATCTTTTCCTCCTGTCCAGCTTCTCGATGACTTCTTAATTAGAGGTGCAGGTAACACTACACCCTAAAATCACAAGACCCTTTGTCCATGCAACCACTCTATCCACCTTCAATCTGTATAAATCCGAAAAATCTTCAGGATCCGATCTGTCATGCTCTGCTGAACAAAGGAGAAATTGTTCGAGGTGGGACGCCGCTGAACCTGAACTGAATGATGGCACGGCTGAAGTAGTGGACCTGAACTGAATCAGGTAACCGAACCGCGTCGAGCTGCAGATACAGAACAGGTGTGTGATCTAAAGAGGAAAAGATACTTCTAGGTGTTTAGTCCGCCTCATCTAACAGCTTCACTGACAGCTTCATTTTCTACCTGACTATGAAGGTTTTCAGTAATCCAGGTCATTTGAAGTATGTCTCTTTGGCACAGTTGGCTATTGCCTTTAGCAGTTAGCCAAAAGATTGGGAGATTAAGGTCACATTGGGATTATACAGGCATTTTATAGGGTTTGGGGCCAGAAATTGGAAGACTTTGAAACTCACACTTAAAAGATTTAAGCACATGTACAGTAAATGGTACACAAGTGCATAAATTAAGTTTAATAAATATCAGTTTGAACAATCAGAGAAATAAAATAATTTAAATTTATGAATATTTTAAATGTAAAGAGTCCCTTTTAAAGCTAAAAGTGTTTGATTTTGTAAAAAAGTTTCTTGTTTGGAACGTCAAAGTGATTAACACTGAAGCAATGTTTAAATGTTCTAGATTTTACATAATTTACCTGTTAGAAAATCCCCACATGACACATTTAACAATGCCTTTCACCATTCATTTCTTGGATTTAGCCATACTTGTCTTTCTCCTCTCTCTCAAATACATTTTTTCTCTGCCAAGGAGGTTACATTTTACCCTCAGTGTGTTTAAGTGATAGTTAGTGGGATTACACAAAAACGTTATGTGCGCATTTTCATGACCAAAGGTGTTGCTTTGGTGTTTGCTATTAGATTTTGGCGATAATCCGGATTAAATTCTGCACAAAGGAATTTTATGAAGGATTCTTTATTGTGAGATGGGATGATGTTTTTGGAAGTGACAGGCCCAACAGGGGTTGCTATGTAACTTTGGTTATTTGTGTGTGTGTGTGTGTGTGTGTGTGTGTGTTTGTGTGTTTGTGTGTTTTAATTTATGTGTGGATTTTCCTGAAATTTCTACTGGATCTAGATAATGTTTCCAGGAGTTTTTAAAGGATTATTTAACACTGTGAGATTTTTGACATTGTAGTGCATATGGGGAATTGATGGACTTGGCAATGGTCAGGTGTTCCATCCTAGGTGTAAACTTTCCTTACAGCTGGTGTTCCGTCATATCATTATATGGTATAATTTTATATATATATATACCGCCATTCATTCTTAATTCCGGTAGAGTCTTATAATAATAAGGCCACTGTTTTAATGGATGAAAATATGAAAATTCTTACAATCTAAAAACATTTTGCCTTGAGGACTATAAGACCACCAGGAACCCATAAATTCCTGATTCTCTAACACACAACTTGCTTTTTTTTTTTTTACATTTATTTTTTATTTATTATTATTATTATTTTTTTTTTTCCTGCTGAAAACACACAACCTTTTACACATCGCATATGGTTCCAAGTCAAGCACAATGCCCAGCACCTATCGAATGACCTTGGCAAGTGCTTGGTGTTTAATATCCCCTAGTCATCGTGTTAAATACCATACAAATCATCTTTCAAACCTTCAACCACATTTCCTGGTGGACAATGGATTGGGTTATGGAAATGAAACACAGTGGCAGGTGTACCAGAGGTGTACATGCTTAAGGACACACCCCTATAGGTAGTGGATGGGTGGGGCCTGGCAGATAGATAGACTACAAAGTGGTTGAGCTGTGTACACTGTGTACACTGTGTAAGAGCACTCTGAGGAAAAAGGGAAAAATGGCAAGACAGAGGGATCAGGCTGTATCTCTGCTTATTCTGGTTCTCATGTCCTACATCTGTGAAGCAGGTAATGTGATGCTACAGGGGTCTCATAGAGTTTAAAGCTTAAAATATATAATCATTTTCATTTTTCTAGGGAGTAAGTGCTAATTAGTTTCTTAAAATTAAACACAACTGGATATGAACTTGCTAAAGTGGACTCTCGCCAGCCATTTTCTTAAGCAGTTATTACTTCCAGTAAATACTTAAGCATCTAGAGCAGAGGAGACGCTTTTTAATTGCTGCAGTATGTAACAATTATGAAAATACTGGAACAAGTATTAGAACCAGAAGTGGTTATAGACAGAGCAAGTGCACACATTTTTTTTACTTTATATTTACACTATATATGACTGTTACTCTGATACTCTTGTATTTTATGTTGCTTATATGTTTCTTACTTTATTACTGTTGTATATTATGTAGAATATGTTTATAATGTTCTTTTTTTAGAACGCAGGCATCAAATTACAGGAGACAGCAACATAATTTCATCATACTTTGGTTGTTACAATGCAGTTGTACTAGTATTTTTTTTTTAAATCTCTAATACACATTTTTTAAATGTATCATTTAGTGTACTAGCATACTACAGAGTAATTTTTCTAACATTATTATGGTAATATTTTTAGTGTATTTAATTGTACATAGCATTTCTAAGATGATTAGAAATATAATTTGGAGCATTCATCCAATGTTTTTCCCCTGTTTTATTTTGGTTGACTAATACATGTAATATTTACAGTAACAGTAGCTAAGTCCAGCATGAGTGTATGTACAGCTGTTAATTTCAGTATCTTCAAAGTATACGTTAGTAGCAATCTACATACATATGTTAGAGTGCTGCAAAAATAAGATGACATTAAGTATAAAACTATTTATAGTACCTTATAGACACTTTCAAACAATGGATGGAAAGAATGCACGATATAGTTTTTAGCTTTAGCTATATTAAAGTTAAATCCTGGATTTGTATTTATTTATTTGTGTGTTGAAATTTTTGCACTCATCAGCTGATCATCGTATGTAGAGCTCAACATGTTTGCTTTAAACCATTCACTTTCAATCCATACAAATAACTACGCTGGTGTTTCTGCCTCAGTGGTGCTGAGAAGGTCATCTGCTGCTGATTTTCTAAGGTTGGACAGAGAGAAGAGAGCTGTTCGGTGTAAGAACGGTGACTGCAGCTCAGAGAGCAGCGAATCCGAGGAGAATCAGGGGGCCAACTCCGATTACGTGAGTGTGTTTTGCAACACCGGGCACACACTTACAAGCTTTTACAAGTAGCTCTTTAGCAGTGTGGCTTACAACACCGGGCAGAAAACCAACTTGAACCTGCTATGAGCCAGTGTACAAGCAGATCCCTTTGTCAGGACCACATTTCAGTGCTACACATAAAGTCAGCACTAAAGTCAGGATTAGATGGACGGGACTTGGTTTATTCGGTTGTAAAGTGAATATATTCATATCAGCACTAATGTGCATTATACTTTTTTCTTTTTTTTTTCTTTTTTTTTGAAGAAAAATTAGATGGATCTTGTACATTTTGATTGCGGCTTATTTTTGCAATATAAAATGTTTGATATTAGTTTAAATGTCTATTTTAGGAGCAGGAGAACTCAAAGATGCTCTATCCTGGTGGATCACAAGCAGGGGTGCTCAAGGTAAAAAAAAACAACAAAAAAAACATTACATCATTAAGAATGCACACGCTAGCAGTAGGAATGTCACTGTTTTTTATTCACCGTTTTACAATATTTGCATGCACTGGTCCCAGACGGGTCAGCAATACCCATATGCTGTGTTAGTGTGATTTCACTCTGAGATCTGGTGCCCTCTCGTGAGGTGTAGAAGACTATTTATTCACTTTCTTCCTACTCACCTCTCAACTGTGATTATGTGAAAAGTAGCCTGTAATGAAAACTGCCCTCAGGGAAATCCCTTGGTGCTGTCTCACTTTCACCAAATCTCGCTGTCGTTCTCTTCTCTGTCGCTCCACACAGTCAGTAAGCTGCCTTTGGCATGGATGTGCGACTTAAAGCAATCAACTGAGCACTTGTGCAAGTGCATGCCATATCTCTCTGGCCTAATATCAGTATAGGACTTCATGCTATATAATACCCAAACAATAATATCAACAACAACAACTAATCTGATGCCCTGCTGAAAAAAATGCCACTTAGGCTTAGTCTAGGTCGACCAGCTCATCTTACCAGGTCTTATGGGGTCTGTTACTGACACTGGCCCCTTGTGGATAACATTGGGCACACTTATTCAAATGGTATGCTAACCTCTAAATTTGTACTTTAAACATCAGATACACTGACATCATTAAAGCAGAAACACCTTGTGAGTCAATCGAATCTATCTGGATGTGATTGTGATTTTGTTTTGTAAAAAATGGTTAAAAAATGGAGTAGCAGGTAATTTTTTAATAGAATGGTCTAGAAAAATTATGACGGTCAACTTTGTCTGTATAACAATAAAGCAAACTGACCCGTCAGGACTATTCGTTTGTCTTCCTGCGTATGTTATCTTACTTTGCAAGTTTTTGAATCCAAATTGGAAAGAGTTTACTGAGAGCTGGAGGAGGCTTATATTGGAAGTGATAGTGTTTTTTCTCTCCCCTGTCAATCAACACAACACTAAAGAATTATTTCTGTGACGTTATAAATGTAAAAAAGTGTGGTTAAAAGTGTCCTCTTAGTATTTACAGCTGAGCGAGATCACGGCGTAGTGTAGTGTGTAACTGAGTCATGTGTTCCAATCATACTGAATGTTTGCAGTGTGCATTTAATGGTTACAAAATGGCAGAGGAAAACAGTGAGAAAACCACTCGACATTTTCTTATTGAACAAATCAGACTTAAAAATTAAGGTTAGCTTAATCTCCACAAGCACAAGGCTACTCAGTCACCCAATTCCAACCTATTAATAGTATCAGTAACATCGTAGTATGTACAAGAATTCTGTCATTTTAGAAGATTCAGCCATTATTAAGCTTTTCATAAAAACATTAAACTTATTCTGCTGCCTCAATTTTTCTGCAGCATTTCATGATTTCCACAGGAACTGATCTCACGCAACTTCTACCTCAGTGTTTCCCTACTGACTCCTGCCATACAACTGGAAACACAGATATACACTTTTATTATTATTAATATTTTGAGCTCAAACTAAGCTCACAGATGAAATACATGAGAAAAACACGTACGTCCACTGTATATAGATTATGGTAGTAAAACACCATGTATGAGAATGGAGAGAAAAAACAGCAAACATTTTTTACCTTTATGATCTGCCTGATAAAATTTGGTTGTTTCTCTTTGTTTCTGGCTCAGAATTTTTTGGTTGCAATTTTGGCAGTTATTGTTAAAGTCAAGACAACATTACTGGGCAACTGAGAAATATGGCGACCAAGCATATGCTAGCTAACTGATTTTAAGGATTTGTCTAGCTATATAATGCAATTTTTATATTGTTTACTTAATCATACATATTCAAGATTTTTGGAAGTGAAATTTTAGAATAAACCCAATCAACATAACTCCATTTATGTGTTGCAAAAGTTAAAGTTAGTATGTTTGCATTGATAATGGCAGCCAACAGGTTACATGTTATATGGGCTCATTAGCTGTCTATCAGTAATAATCAGTAAATTAAAAATAGGGTTTACCTCAGGCCTGCCTCATTTCAGTGAAACCTCACTTCATAACACACTTCAGCATTTTAGCTTAAATTAAATTCAGCTCTGATTTTTTTTTTTTTTTTAAGCACAAATGGATAAAGTTGCATGATTGTGTAATGTAATGTAATCCTCCCCCCCACCCCCTTCCTCTCTCAGCTCCCTTTTGGAGGTTCTAGGCAGGAAGGTTCAGGTATGTAGCCCTGAGGCAGCGATTGTGTGTTGAAAGTGAGCCTAAGGCAAACCTGGCCAGGAAAGCTCTGCAATGCTGGATGTAAGGAGCACCACTCAACATGCAATGCCATCACACGCTTCAACGGATCACACAGCGGGTTGAGAATATGTTATTATGTTTAAAAAGCATAGCAAAAGTATTTTATACATATACAAAACTAACATTTTGTTGGTTACTGATTAAACCTTGTATGCCTAATTTTACATTAGATATAATTAATATTAGATATTAATTATAAATATTAGATATAATTATACTTTGGTTGGCAATATAGCCAGGATGTTTATATAGACAAGGTGCTGCCAACCCTGGTGCTTTTCATAAAAACAATAGAAAGAAGAATAATAATAATAATAATAATAATAATAATAATAATAAATTTAGAGATGGGGAAAAAAATCAATTCAGTTATATATCACGATTCTTTTATGCAGCAATTTATGCATTGCCACACTGTCTCCAAAATCTATTTTTATTTATATTTTCATATTTCAGGTGGTAAAACATTGCCTTTCCTCTATAGTTACACAGGTGGTGCACTCTAAACTGTTCACACCAGGTGCAGGCAGCACAGCACACGTGGTAGGAGTGAATTATTTGCTGAATTTGTGTAGAATTGACAAATAAAAAACTTTTATTTACAGTTCAAGGTTTTGAAATTGTACCAAAAAAGTGGAAAAAATTATTAAATTTAACCTGAATATTTATAGAATCACAGAACAAATTGAATCAGAACCTAGGTATTGTGATAATATCATATCGGGTGGTCCCTGGTGACGATTATTATTATTATTATTATTATTATTATTATTATTATTATTATTATTATTAATATATTCAGCTTTGGTTTATCTTGTTTCTCCACATTAGATATATGGTGCTAAAGCTACAAGCGCAAAAACAAAATGCAAGAACTACTGCCAATGTTCACATTTTTCAACCTTTTTTCAGGTCTTGCACCATGGCATATATTAAATGATCACAATACAGTGTAAAGTAACCAGAAATTTCTAATCATTTTACAACACTAATATAGATTCTTTATTTGTTTTATGTTATACTTCATGAATATAATCAAAACTATTTCATTTATCTTTTAATGTATGAACAATTGTAAATCAATAAATACAGTAAATATTATACCTCTGGTTCTGTTTTTTTCCCCCACTTTTTTATTCAAACATTTCTAATTTTGCAGAGATATAGTGCCTTGCATAAGTATTCATCATCCTTGATCTTGATCTGAGCGGCAGCACAGTGGCATTGTGGTTTCATGTCCCCCTCACAGCAAGAAGGTCCAGATGATCCGGGGTTTGAGTCCGGGATCAGGCATTTCAGTGTGGAGTTTGCATGTCCCCCCCCCATGCTTGGATTTCTCTATCTACTCTGGTTTCCTCCCACAGTCCAAACACATGCACATTAGACATGCACATTATGTTCCAGATTCCCCTAGATGTGGATGGGAATGTGAAAGGTTGTGTATGTTGGCTTTCGATGGTCTGGCGAGCAGTACAGGGTGTACTCCACCTTCACCCATTGTCAGTTGGGATAGGCTCCAGCCTCCCCATGACCCTAGTAAGATTAAACAGTTTAACAAATGAGTGCACTTTTTGTGATCACATTTGATGTAAAACTTTTAAGCTTTTCAGTCTTTTAACTGGTGTCTGCTGCCATCTATTGTCTGGTGTACATTTTACACAAATCTTGCCCAGTGCTTACCAGAATGAGTCCATCAACTGCGTAATGACCTGGTTCTCTAGCTGGGAAGTCAGTGTTTAGGGGTTTTGCATGTTATGCAGTTTTTCTTGCAGGATGAACACATCTGTGGTCTCACATGGGTTGAGTTGCAGAATGCTGAGCTCATTTAGAGGATCACCAGAGCAGGTTATGAGGAGATGCCAGGCTGGAGCGTGGGAGCCGACACACTTCAGTGATCTGAGGAATGAGCTAAGCGAGGAGGCTGGACAGGAGCAGCCTATGGGCAACCAGGGCTGTGCAAGCGATATTATGGAGGAAATACAACACCTGCATTTTTGTACATTGCTCTTTATATCCTTGGTTTTCAATGTGGGGCCCAGGAAGCCGTCCATGAACTGTCGGCAGGTGTCTGTAAATTTTATTTTGTAATAGTGGTGGAAATTACAACCCACCAGCTGGGCCAGTCAGCTCAATACCAAAACCTTGGGTAGTTTGTCTTGTGAGTGAATGGTTCAGGAGTAAGAATTATAAAAAATAAATTACTCTAAGGCTCATAAGAGTAAGTAAAAAACCATACCAAAGGCCCATTGGTTTTCTTAATTTGGCAAAACTATGTACACACACAAACACATGCTACTGTGCTCTAATTTCATTATTATTATTATTATTATTATTATTATTATCATTATTATTATTATATTAGAATATTATGCATTATACATTTTGCACAAAGTTCAAGACAACTATACAGTGCATACTAATGTCACAGCCACTCTTGTACTTTTATACAGGGATGTAGATGTTGGAGGCCTGGCCAACATCTTACCTTCCAGCCCAGTCACATACCTGTCAAGTAGCAGACCACAGTGAGGACCCCTGAGAAAGACTAAGCCTGTTTACTTTTAACTTTATCCACTATCTGTACTGAAATACTCTTCCATTCCATTCTTACAGAGCCACCTTGTAGCTTGGAGCCTTAGGCAACTGCTTAGAACTAGAACTAGCTTTACTAAGCAACAATGCACAATCCTTCTGAAACTTATTATCATAATGTTCTCACTCACTCATCTGCCACAAAGTTTGTGAGGAAGCTGGAGCCTATCTCAACCGACACTGGGAGAATAGCCAGATCAACACAGGGCCAACACATACACGACTATTCACAATCTTCCACACAATTAGGATCTTCCAGTTAGCCTAATGTGCATGTCTGTGGGCTGTGGAAGGAAACCAGAGTACTAGGAGGAAACCCACAGAACCACTGGAAGAACATGCAAAATCCATATAGAAACACATTCACCAAGGCTGGGACTCTTACCGTGAAGCGGACATGCTTACCACTACGCCACCATGTCGGCATCGTAATGATCTTTATTTCATTAATTATATTTAATTTAATGTTTAAAATTCAATAAAGCATGCTCAGAATAAAAGGGACCAAGCTGTGTCTCTTCTTGTCACTGAGATTTAACTGTCAAGCTGATATGTTGATACCTGTTGATGCATGTTCCTGGTACCTGAATTTTACCTGAAAGCCTTTCATAAGGTACACAGCTGGATCTTCAGGATAACTTCTATGAAAGTGTATTGAAGGTATTGAAGCTCCGCATCCCTAGATAAAAGATACATGCATGCTAATGGTACAAAGCTTTTTGTCTTGATGGGTACCACCCCGAACAAACAACAACAAATTGTTGAACTGATTGAAATCACCGCTAGGTGGCAGTAAGATGTTTCACAGAACTAAGGATCCTGGACGCCCAAGAGTGTTTGTTAGTACCAATAATTTATCATCCTTAAAGAATGTCTGTGATTGCCACAGATGTAAAAACAGGGGAGAGTCAATTCATATTTAAATTCAACATACAGCCATAACTCCAATTTTTTTCCACACAACCAGACTATTTTTTTTTCCAGCTGTTCATCCATCCATTATCAATCTGTTTATCCTTCAGGGATGTGGGGGAACCTGGAGCCAACCCCAGCTGACTTTAAGCAAGAGGCAGGGTACACACTGTACGTGTCGCCAGTCCACTGCAGGGCTTACACTGCAGAGACAAATAACAATTTACTCTCACATTCACACATATGGGTAGTTTAGAGTAGCAAGTTGACCTAATGGGGCAGCATAGTGGTGTAGTATTTAGCACATCCACCTAACAGCAAGAAGGTCCGGGGTTCCGCCAGACTTGGCAAAGGAGTTTCTGTGTGGAGTTTGCATGTTCTTCCAGTGTTTTTGTGGGTTGCCTCTAGGTACTATGGTTTCCTGCCACAGTCCAAAACCACACATTAGGTTAATTGGTTGTTCCAGATTGCCCCTAGGTGTGAATGTGTGTTTGCCCTGCAATGGTCTGGTGAGCTGTTCAGGGTGTAGCCCACCTTCGCCCAGTCTCGGCTGGGATAGGCTCTAGCCTCCGCGCAAGCCTAATAGGATTAACCAGTTCGGCAAATGCATGAGTGAGAGGGGTTCATTTAATGTGCATGGCATTGGACTGTGGAAGGAAACTGGAGTGTCTGAATTAAACAGGAGCAGGCAAGGCAAATATACAAACTGTTGTATGTTTGGGTGCTGTGGACTCTGGGGGTTATTTATGACTTAGCAGAGGTTTGCGTTCTCTGAGTGCTCTACTTTTAACAACAATTATGTAATTAGCTTTGGCATTAAACACAGGACATTAGTGGATGTCAGCATATTTAAACAAACATTACATGTTTTTGTAAAAAAATAAAAATAAAAATAGATAAAAATCTGAGACTCCAGTACTATTTATGGCTCGCAAGCCATGTGTCAAAGGTTGAAGTACTAACAGACAACATTCCTCAGAGACTTCATTTAGACTTTGATTTTCTGAATTTAGGCACTGCCGGGCTTTAAAACAAACCTGATTCACATCATCAGGTAGGCAAATTATCATTGGCTACAGAGGAACAAAATAAAAAACAAAAATGGGATGGAGCAACACTACATTATTTCCCAATACTGCAATAATGACCCCTTCATTGCACAGTGATATATTTAGAGATTTAGACTCTATTCTTGTATCCGGAGGGCAGTTGTGTGTCATTCTTACAATCATGATCACTGTATGGACTGTATACTTTTCCCTTCTTTCCAGAAGAAAAATATCTATTTTATTTTAGAAGACATGGACCCACAGGGATGTATTGGCTTCATCCAGCCGGCTACTGTACCTGTAGAAATTGATACACCACTCCTTGCACAAATTCTTATAGATAGTAGAATGATTTTGGGATGTTATTTCTTTTTATTTTATCCATAAATTTGCATAAATCTGGGGCAGCCTTGGCCTTCTGTTAAGAGCGGTGGATTTTGGACCAAAATGTTTGCAGGTTCGATTCCCAAAACGGCAGGAAAAATGTTTGGCAGCAAGGGGAGTGAGCAGCACCACCTCTTCCTCACAGCTAAAGTGCCCTTGAGCAAGGCACCTAGCCCTCAACTGCTCTCCAGACACCGTGGTGTGGCTGCCCACTGTTTCGAGTGCGTGTGCTCGCTGCTTACATGTGTGCGCTCATGAAATCTGAATAGTAGCTCATGTAGCTTATCCCAGATCGTCACTGCAGCATTTTACTATATAGCCCAACATTCCTGAGTGAAGTTTGCATGTTCTTTTTGTGCTTGAGTGAATTGCTTCTGGGTACTCCGGTTTCCTTCCACAGTCAAAAACCATTTGCTCACTGGCTGTTTCAAATTGCCCCTAGGTGTGGGTGTGAATGGTTGTGTGTATGTGTGAATGGTTGTGTGTGTGTTTGTGTGTGTGTGTGTGTGTGTTGTCCCTGAGATGGACTGGTGAGCTGTTCAGGGTGTACCCCACCTTGGCCCAGAGTTGGCTGAGATAGGCTCCAGCCTCTCCATGACCCTAGGATTAAGCTGAATGACTTTATGGCGCAAAATTTGTGGATACCTGACTATTACACCTATAGGTCCTCATAGGCCCTCTTTGCTGTTGTAATAACCTCATCTATACTGGGAAACCTTTTCTAACTAGTTTTTGGTTCATGGCTGTGGGGATTCATGCTCATTCAGCTGCAGAAGTATTAGTGAGATCGGGCACTGATGATGGGTCAGGAGATCTGGGGTGCAGTCAGAGTTCCAGTTTATCTCAAAGGTCTTCAGTGGGGCTGAGGTCAGGGTTCAAGTTCATGTACTTCAGCTTTGGCAAATCCTGTTTTCATGGAGTTTACATTGTCATGCTGGAGCAGCTTTGAGTCTGTTTGCTCCACTGAAGGACACCTGTAGTTCAACAGCATAGGTAAGATGCATCCTATACAACCGTGTGGCAAAATTTTGAAGAGAACCACACATGGTCAAGTGTCCACATGTTGGACAAATAGTGCATTTTGGCCAGGCCACTTGACTATAGAGAAACGCTCAACAATAGATCAATAATATTATGCATGTATTTCCTGAGCAGCAAGGAAGAGATCTCTCTGTACAACTCTACATGTTCCTGTCATGCCCCTTTTTAGTGTTCCCTTACCACCACACCATTATTATAAAACAGGACCACACCACACTTATTCAAGGTACTTCCTCAGTTTTAGCAACTCAGCAAACCTAAATTAAATGATAGGTGGTCATTTGGATGCTTTTGATTGAAGAGCTCACACATCTGGAATGGAAGTGTCCTTGAGTGTTCCATGGAGCCTGATCCCACGCTGAGTGCTTTTAAAACAGGTTTTTAAAAGTGACTGCATTTCAGAGAGTGATCTTCATGAATACTGTCATTTATTACGTCATACCTTTTGGCAGCATTTAAAGAAGATGTGTGTCTGATCTGAGTGCTAGTTTTGGCAGGACGCATGGAGAGAACGCAAAGACGCACTGCATACTGGGCTTTTTTTTGTTGTTGTTGTTGTTGTTGTTTTTATTATTATTATTATTATTATTATTAAGGTTATTAATGCATTTGTAAAAAGGAACCCATTCTGTGGTTTGGGATGTAGCTTGGAATGGTGACGTGGGTGGATTTTCAACCTGGATTGGAACTGAAAGTGTCAATCAAATCTGGCAACCCAGGGTCCAAACTTGCCGTGCGTAATGCCAGATCACGGAGCGGGATGGAGGAAGGAAAAGCAGGGCTTTGAGTCAGTATTCAGTCTCGTGCACTGATGTTTGTAGGTTAGAAGGTTACACTGTAGCACCTTTGTTGCACTGACTTGCTTCACACGTGCAGCGTTTTCACGCTCGTGGATGGTGCGCACGGTGATTCGACCTGGTTCCGAGTGTTAGGGCTGCTTTTGGAGGCTCGCGCGCACTGGACCCGCTCCCTGGCGATGTGCGCTCCGGGGGCGTTTGTGTGTGTGCTCGCGCTGTGCGTGATCGCGGCGCGTGGCTGTCAGCTTCCCCATGACTGGAGACCGCAAACGGAAGCGTGCCGCGCGGAACTGGCGGAGATCATCGTTTTTGCCCGGGTACTGGCTGTCCATGAAGACGCACACGGAGGCGCGTATAACTACCTTCCATGGCAGCACGAAGCCGGACTCTTCTTCTCGGCTGAGATCGAGCTGCTGTGTGACCAAGCGTGGGGAAGCATGCTGGAGGTGCCCGCCGGCTCGCGCTTCAACGTCACCGGGCTCGGGTACTTTCCATGCTACTCATACAGCGTGGTGGAGAATAACAACTACTACTTCTTCTTGAGGTAAAAGACTCCTGATGCCAGGGTACCATTGGGGTATAGATCGATCCTGATCAGGGTACCATTGGGGGTATAGATCGATCCTGATCAGGGTACCATTGGGGGTATAGATCGATCCTGATCAGGGTACCATTGGGGTATAGATCGTTCCTGATCAGGGTACCATTGGGGGTAAAGATCGATCCTGATCAGGGTACCATTGGGGTATAGATCGTTCCTGATCAGGGTACCATTGGGGGTATAGATCGATCCTGATCAGGGTACCATTGGGGTAT
This sequence comes from Neosilurus mollespiculum, assembly GCA_030014195.1. NCBI lineage: Eukaryota > Metazoa > Chordata > Actinopteri > Siluriformes > Plotosidae > Neosilurus > Neosilurus mollespiculum. Next base: position 18,429,865 of record JAQMYF010000023.1, on the reverse strand, counting down.
AGATCGTTCCTGATCAG
>JAQMYF010000023.1:18410436-18429517 GCA_030014195.1 Neosilurus mollespiculum | reverse complement strand
TCCTGATCAAGGTACCATTGGGTGTATAGATCGATCCTGATCAGGGTACCATTGGGTGTATAGATCGATCCTGATCAAGGTACCATTGGGTGTATAGATCGATCCTGATCAGGGTACCATTGGGTGTATAGATCGATCCTGATCAAGGTACCATTGGGTGTATAGATCGATCCTGATCAGGGTACCATTGGGTGTATAGATCGATCCTGATCAGGGTACCAGGATGGCACAATATGTCCAGTGCAGTTGCTCTTGTTTACACATATCTAATTTACAGGTTTGGATTGGAATTACATCAAAGCCATGATGCTCCATCTAGATTTGTCAATTCATCTCATCTCATGCCCTGTGATGGCCTGGCGAGCCGTCCAGGATGTACTCTGCCCTCGCCCAGAGTCAGCTGAGATGGGCGCCAGCCTCCCCACGACCCTAATTAAGATTAAGTGGTTCAGAAAATTAATGAATGAATCTCATCTCATTTTCTAAATCGCTTTAGTCTTTGTTACGGTTGCGTTACGGTAGGCTGGAGCCCATCCCAGCCTACTCCCAACCAAGCCAGGGTATGCCCTTAACAGCTCATCAGACCGTCACAGGGCAACACACAGCTATTCACAAACACACATTCACGCCAAGGGGGAATCGATAATATCCAGTTAGTGCAATGTGCATGTCTTGGACTGTGGGAAGCAACCGGAGCACGGGGACGACATGCAAATTCCACACAGAAGCTCCATAGCTGAGCCCAGGATTCGAACCCAAGACCTCCTTGCCATGAGGCAGATGTGGTAATCACTACACCACCACGCTGCCCATGAATGCATTAATAATTCACTGTAATGAGTTTAATCCGATGCTATAAAGGAATGCTTATTCCAGCATTTACTTGAGACTTAATGAAAAGGGTCAGTCATGGAAGAATGCCATAAAGAGGAGTAGATGGGGTGACTTGGTTGAAGAAAATAGCCTAGATATCATGAATGGTGTTATCAAACAAAACATAATCAATCATATAGATGGAGGTTTGGTTTATAAAGGATACTAGACATGGAATGGGTTCATGCATTATGTTTGTTAGGGGTCTGCAATGCAATCTCAATCTTTGAAAACTGTTCAACCCATTAAGATTTCAAAAAGTCCATGCAGCAGTCAATTTCCATCTGCTCTATCTTGGGCTCACACACTCTCAACTCCATCTGATTTGCATGAGGAAAGGCTAATAAACCACTACAGACAAGTATTTTGGACATTCATGGCATATTCGGATGACTCTTTGGCAAATAAATTTGGGCAAAAATCATTACACAACTCCTTTAATAATGAAGAGATGAGTCGAATCAGATGTCTTAAAAGAATGCGTAAGCGTTTTCCCACTGAACCTCTGTGAAATCTACATTATGTATATTAATTTATCATAGACAAGATTTTCAAATAGCTTGCCTGAGAAACACACAGAATTCTGGAATCACCAGTTCCTGGGGCAGTTGTTGGAATGCCAGGAAGCTTTCATGCTCTAAATCTGAGTTCACTTAATCCTTTTAGGGTCACGGGGAGCTTCTCTCAGCGAACACTGGGCTTGTCAGACCATCACAGGGTTAACACATGCAACCACTCACTCTCGCACCTAAGGGCAATTTGGAACAGCCAATGAGCCTAATGTGCATGTCTTTGGACTGTGGGAGGAAACCGGAGCACCCGAAGGAAACCCACACAAGCACTGGAAGAACATGCAGACTCCACACAGAAACACCTGAGCCCACGACCCTCTTCCTGTGCTAACCACTACATCACCATGGCGCGAATCACTGCAAAAGTATAAAGTGTTGTAAAATCGGATGAAATTACAGGTTTGGAAAGAATAAATACCTGATTGACAGACACTTTCATTGTAAAACCTTTATTGCTGAAGTAAAACAGTAATTTTAAATATACAGTATGTAGTCATGTGTTTTATGTTTATTAATAAAATGAAAGCAACAACTGCTCTAGGAAATTTAAACTATTTTCATTTTTTTTTATAGTGCACAAAAACATTGCATACATAGAACTAAATCACACCACTTTCATTGTATTTATATAAATATGTGATTGAATTCAAAGCTCAGCAGGGATGAGGACCTCCAGAACTGGAATCGGGTATGTTTTTTTTTGTGTTTTTTTTTTTCCCCCTCCTACTCAAAGCATTCAAACCATATGGTCTGGAAAATTTCCATAATGATTGTTCACTACAATGTACTGTACTGTAATACAGGGATTTTCGACTCAAGTAACTGGACGCCACCTACCTGCACAGTTTCAGGTTTCCCCTGCTTCCAGAACACCTGATCCAGCTCATGAGTTCATCATGACGTGCCCTGTAAGTTGGATCCAATTTGTTGGAGAAAACTTGAAACTCTGCAGTACAGCTCTCCTCTACAATTGAAGTTGAAATCCCACGGCCCATTGTTGGAGAATAGTATATGTGAGCATTCGTTAGTTGTGTCTTGCCAGCATGAGGCTTGGTTCGTTTAGGGAGACTGCAATCCAGCAGGCAGAGAAGTGACAGCAGGTCAAGCAACTAATCTGAAGCAGCTGTGTGGGAGTATGACCAGCCAGCCTGATGCTAGAAGAGTGAAAAGGGAGAAGAAGAAGAAGGAGAAGAAGTAGAAGAAGGAGAAGAAGGAGCAGGAGGTGTTTTTTTTGCATTGGGTTCCATCATGATACTTAATCCATGGTTCTACTTGAACTGCTTCCTAAATGGAGATGAAGAGGGGATGGAAGGGATATTTTACCTTTTTATGCTCCTTAAATGGCTTCAAGTCTTAGGATAGATAAGTTCTGTGCAGTGCTTCAAAAGATGAATATTGTCCAGTAGATACTGTGTATTTATATGGAATAGTTCTCCCATTCTTGAAGAGATCTCCATTGGGTTCATGAATGAACAAGGTGACCTGGAGTTATATCCACCTTAAAACAAGATGGGTCCCAATGGGTTCCTTCGATGTGTAATGGTTTTACCTTTCTCAAAGAGTTCTACGTGAGCCATTTCCTTGATAGAAACTTGAAAAGAGAAGGTGGAAAATATATTTGAGTGTTATGATTTATGTTTTGTGCTCCTCATATTGGTGCTTGTCATGGAAATGATCAGTTTTTGCAGTGCTTCAACTGATCTCTATCAACCAATAATAACCCCTGGAAATAAGATTTCCTCAAAGGTTCAATGGACGGTTAATGGTTCTCCCATGAAAGACTTAAAAACAAGATCTAGGTCGTGATCACGTTCTTATGGATTCTTTGGATGGGTAATGATTCTGACTTTCTTGTACAATTCTACTTGCACCAATTCCAAACGACAAACAAAACTAGATGGTGTGAAGGATATTTTAGAGTCTTAATGTGGCTTATGTTGTGTGTTCCTCATATGGGTTCTTGTCATTAGATATTCCAGTTTGTCCTAATCACCTCTGACCAGTAGCGCCCCCTACCGAGAAATGAAAGTTCTTCAAGGGTTATTTGCATGGCTAATTGTTTTATCCTTTTCAAATGGTTTAAAGAACAAGTTGCCTCCAGAACTTCCTGTGCATGGAACAAGTTGGACCAACACTTCTGTGTTTGTATGGTGTTTTTCAAATCAGTGGGAAGCTAAAGAGACAACACACAAGCAAACCACTGGAGAAAAACCACCCATCCACCATGAAAGCTTATGAAACAACCTAATAACTGGATGGACACTACCTGCAGATGCATAAACCCTCCTACTTGACACCGAATGTGTTCAGACAGCAAGTTGCACCCAAAACAAGATATTCTGCAACAACTTGTGCCACCTTGAATAGTTGAGCAAGTTGCACCCATCAGTGTCTAGATGTTCCGGATCAAATGGTTTTTACATGGGTAGCTGCACCGGGGGCAAATTGTTCTGGGAGCAAGTGCCTGTGTAAAAGCAGCTTTTTAGGGTTAAAGCTTGTAGAGTGTATTCATTGGGTCAAGGGAGCAAACATGTTCAAGTCAATTCAATTATTGCACTACAGAGTGAAAGATGAAGAGAGGAAGAAAAAAAACAAATATGCACTTTATTCCTTAAGGTATTTAGTCATGGCTATAATGATTCAGTTCTAGCAGACATGTTGGAAGTGATTTACTTTTTAACCTTGGATCCTTTGTGTATCTTAACAACCAGACTGTTTTAGTTGTGTTCAGCATCTTAGCCCCACACAAAGGTCCAATAAATCCAAAGTGAGCGATACTTCTCTCCCACATTTAATACTGCCTAGTGTCTCAAACATCTCCACGTCTGTCCTTGTTGGGGGTTTTTTTTATTGGCAAACCTATACTGAAATTACTGAATCTAATCAACCATTTGATTAAAATGTACAAATGTCAAACACAGCTGTGCTCAACCTACATGAAAAACAGCTGTATGTCAAACATCCAATATGTACACAAGTAAAAAGTGTAATGTGAAAAACTCAGTCGGGTGTATGACTTCATCTTTCACGAAAGCCAAGTATTCGTGTCATTAAGGAAATGCTGAGCCATTCTCCCAAAGCTGCACCATTTAGTATTTATTCCCTGTGATTAAATCTATCTAACTATAGCATATTTATAGAGTTGAAACCAGGTCATCATGTCAGCAAGGCATCATGGGTTCAAATAAATCTACATATGAGAGCAATGACTGGACAGAGTGAATGATTATTTTCTTAGTTGGTCTGATATCGTCACAGATTTCTTCTTATTTGATCACCCATCTTTGTGTCTACAAGAAAGCACGGCCTTACGCCTGGCCTCTTACTTGTTTTGATAACTCTTGTGTTTTTTACTCGGTATACATAGAACTGCTAGGTCTGGGCTGAAGCAAAGTTTCTAGCCTGAGTTCAACAGCTGGATCAATTGATGATTAATTAATTATGAAGTAAGAAGCACGTTAATACATATCCGTTCTCTATCGTAAAGAGCACAGCAAAAAGAAACCATCTGTGGCATTCCGGTTAATTTAATAACAGAGTAAAAGCAACTACTGACAGCCTTAAGGCTTTACAGAACCGGGACTAGCATCGGAGGAAGCACAGACATTGCAGAATTTGCGAGCTGTTCGGGGTGTACCCCGCATTCTAGTCGGCTGAGATAGGCTCCAGTCTCCCCGCAACCCCAGAAGGATTTAAGTGGTTTTGCGAATGAATGAATGAATTGGGCATTACCTTTCCTGGATTCCATACTGAACTGAACCACAGTAGAATATAGGACTACCAGTATAGATACAAAAATCCATACAGTGCAACAGGGTGAAAATTTGACAAGTGTTTGGTTGGGGGGGCAGCAATTATTTTTTAAACATCATGCAGAATAAATCTTGCTTTAAAGCCTAAATTGGGTTTAGAATGGGCAGGAATCACTGGAAATGTGTTGAAACTGCCATATACCAAAGCCACCAGTTTAGACAGTCATTTGTGTCTCCTGGTAGAGTGTTCATGACCAAAATTGTCTATGCACTAAAGCATACATACCAGCATCATAATGTTTGTGCCATTTTACCACCACCCAAGCCCATTGCTTTTAAAGAAACAAGCTTGTACAGACAGGAAAAGACCCCCCCTGAGTTTTCAACACCTTGAATATAACTGGCTTTACAGCTGCATCAAAGGAATTCCAGGCCACATCACCTCCTGCAAACACAAAGCAGTCCCAAACTAAGTAAGACCTAGGGGGCCGATGGCGTAAGCAGGCTGACATGATGACTGTTTCACTCATTATTTTTGACAGATTGATGCATAAACCAATTTCTCTGAGCCAAACTAGCCTTGGAGCAAGGTTCTTCTGTTGTTCTTCAAGTAATTCCTTCTCTCTTTATGATGAGCTTGGTCACACAGCTAAATCCTAAGTAAGAACTAGAGTTTCAGCCCAAGATCAACATAGATTTCTGTCCAAGGAAGCCAGATTTTATTGTGACTTAATCTTTTATGTTCTGATGTCATAAGGAGAACACAAAGGCACTCTTGATCTTTAACATTTAACATTGATGGGGGGGAAACTCGACAGTTTCTCAAAGTTTGTGCTTATTTAAATGATGTTCTTGTATACAGTGCCCTTTACAAGGAATTTTAAAGAAAGGGGGTAAGCTTATTGAACAAAAGAACACATTGTTTTTAACATTAAGACCATGCCGGCACTGAATCAGCAAACCAGCGTTGAAAGATTTCCATCCATCTCCGTCTCTCTCTCTCTCTCTCTCTCTCTCTCTCTCTCTCTCTCTCTCTCTCTCTCGGGTTCGTTGTTTCCTGAAACACTCCACACAGCAGTCAGAAAAGCCTGCCACCAATTAATCACCAGTCTTGCTCCACCAGATGGGACCCAAGAGACAGAAAGGGGAAAATATACCACAAGAATGAGACATATGTCCAGAATAGCTGAACATTCGATTCTGCTTTAGATTATACATGTTGTAGGGCAGAACACCACTGTGATTGGAAATTGTGATTCTTGGGTTGCTTTGTTTTGGCATGGACATGATGGTAATGCAATGAAATTTACTCTATTCACAGAAAAATCTCATGAGTTATTAACCTAAATTTAATATTATTAAGTCTTGTGTATTATTTCCTGTATCTAAACAGGAACTTAAAGCATAAAGCTTACAGACACACTGTGTCACACACTGTGATATTTTGTTGGACCATTTTTGTCCTTGATTATAGCATGTAATCACCATGGTATTGTTTCAACAAACTTCATAAGCATCACAACCTTTCTTTCATTCAGAGTTATTACTATCTGTATTTACTACTATCTGCTTATTACTATCTGTAGTTTAATCAGATGTCTTGAATTGATGACAGAAAATCAAACAACACCAATAGGGTTAAGGTCAGGACTCGATGGTACCAATATATATGTGAAAATGATTCCTAATGCTCCCTGAGCCACTTTTTCACTATTTGAGCCCCAATTTTATATCCGTGCCATCAGGGAAGAAATAGTGCATTGATGTGATAACCTGCTCATTGTATAAACTCAGTTTAACGCTAACCATATACTTATAATTTGGTTTCTGTTCTGCATTGACATTTTGAGAGTTGTATACAAATGTCACAAATTAAATTTTCTGATTTGTGACATTTGTATACAACTCTCAAAATGAGAACAAAAGAAATGTCAATGCAGACGCTATGCTTGAGTGGGTTTCTTTCAGGTGCTCCTGTTTCTGCCCATAGTCTAAAGACATGCACATTAGGTTAGCTGGGTTTCCCACATTGTGAATGTGAGTGTGAATTCTTGTCCTGGAGGGTTGGTGTCAGGAGGAACATCTAGCTGGGAAAAAAAATAGCCAAAAACAAATTGATGCAAAAAGATGCAAATTAAAGAAGAAGAAGAAGAAGTAGTACAGTCATGCAACAATACCTGCCTGGACAATGAACAGCAGAGCACTGAATTACATTTGTAATGTTCATTCATTCATTCATTTTCTAAGCCGCTTAATTCTAATTAGGGTGGTGGGAAGGCTGGCGCCCTTCTCAGCCGACTCTGGGCGAATGCGGGTTACACCCTGGACAGCTCGGCAGACAATTGCATTGCCAACACACATACAACCACTCACCCTGACACCTAGGGGCAATTTGGAACAGCCAATTAGCCCACTGTGCATGTTTTTGGACTGTGGGAGGAAACCAGAGTACCCAGAGGAAACCCACACAAGCACGGGAAGAACATGCAAATTCAATACAGAAACGCCTGAGCCCCGGAATCGAACACAGGCCTTCTTGCTGAGAGGTGGACGTGCTAATAACTGCGCCACCGTCTCGCCACGTGTAATGTCTATAGATAAAACTTCCCCAATATAAATACATGAATTATTTTAGGAGTAGTGAATGGAAGTACAGGATCAAAATCAGAATATGTCAGTTTCCTGCTACTTAACATCGGATTGAATAATCTAATAGTTACCCAGACTTTTCTAAGAGCACGCATTTCAGGATTTACTTAAGCTCAAAGGAAGTCTTCGGTGTGTGCGTTTTGTGTGTGAACTAAAGAAAGCCAAACCCTGACCTAAGCTTCCAGCGGGATTGAGTCTGACAGCACAGATCTCACAAGTCAAACCATCGAAAAACCGAGAAGCCAGAGAGGCACAGTGTGGAAACAATAATGAAATCAGCATGGATGCTCGACTAAACAACATTTAACCTGGCAGGACCAGGTTTTTCCAAGAAAAAGAGTTTTTTTTTTTTATATATATATATATATATATATATATATATATAAGAAGGTGAAAGGTCATTGGGAGTGCTGATTAGAAGTTTGAAGGGAATTTGAGGCCAAGATACGTGAATGTCTGGTGAAATCTCTATGGTAGCTGTAAAGACCCTTTTTAGAAAAAGTTCTGCAGTTATGTGCACCTGAAAACACAGTTTTCACGCCAGCATTATTGGAATAAGGTTTGTGGAACTTTAGTGGCGTTTGGCAAAGGGGGGTGAGGGGAGGGGGGTAAACAGTATTATCTGTCACGCAAGACATTTTGTCATCATCCTTTGCACCATATGTAATGCAGATGGTAAAAACACCAAGCTGCAGACCAAAAATCCAGTCCAGTGTCATCTTATCCAAATACTAAATGCATCCAAACCTCTTTAGTGTCCAAACCTTCTCTTCGAATAAGCATGTTTACTGAATACTTACCTTGCACAAAAAGGCACTAAACATCACAAATTGAAAAATGTAGTTCTTTAATCATGAAGAATTAAATGAAGAACATGAAGAACATGATGATAAATATGAAGAATTATTTTTCTTTTAGCCTCCTTTCATTCTCATTTCTCTTTACACAGGTGTATATCTACTTAAACTTAATGAATGTGTAAGTGTGTGTGTGTGTGTGTGTGTGTGTGTGTGTGTGTGTGTGTGTGTGTGTGTGAAGCGCATGTGTGACAAGTGAGGCACACGTGAGAATTCCACGTGTCTATTCAGAGTAAATTAATGGCACATGCTGTTACACATATTTTCATGTTATGAGTGGGAACAAGTTTTCAGCTTGGGCATCATTGTGACTTTTCACACATCGTTACTATGCTTGACTGTTGGATGGAAGAAAAGTTCTGCTGTGTAGAATGTTCTATACAAAATAATATTGATTTACTGTTTAATTCTGATTGGTCAGAAGCTCTGACAGTTCCAGCTGCAATGTTTATATTACTGTGTTCCTTGTAATACATTGCCATTTTAAGAGTACTTTAATAACAGTGGATTCCCGACCGTAAATGGCTGCGTGCATCAACCTGGATTCAAGTTCTCAATCTCCAGGATAATATAATTACCATATTTAAGAATCTAGGAGTGAAGTTCAGTTGAGGCTCAGTTGGCTGAACACCAAACTCTGTATGTAAACATGGCTTCATTTGGGATTCAGTCTGAGCTTTTGCCAACCAAACTATGGATTACTGACTTTACAAACATTAATCTCTTACCCTTGAGAAGACTTTGATGCTCCTTCAAAGCTCAACCGGGATCTGCATGTATGAGCTGCAGGCTTTAAGGCTTCAAAACTAACATTTCCATTAAATACACACATGCAGTTCTTTGGTGCATCAGGTAGACTGGAATCTATCTTTTAGACTTCTCTGTATCCATTGATCCTATCTTAGCCGACACTGAGTGAAGGCGGGGTACATCCTGAACAGCTCACCAGACCATCACAGGGCAACACACACAAAAATTCACACTCACCCACGGGCAATTTGGGACAGCCAGTTAACCTAATGTACAAGTCACAGATGATATCAAAACTGTACATCATGATTAGATTTCATAGTTTGCATACAGGGTGGGCAGCGGTGGCTCAGTGGTTAAGGTGCTGGCTTCTGAAGATCGGGGGGTTCAGAGCTCACTATCACAGAGTTGTCACTGCTGTCCCCCCAGTGCAGCTAACTCGGTTCTCAAAAGCCAGACATGTCTCTCACTGTCTGTGGTGAGAGGAATGTAAAAGAACCATTGCTGTCGTTCATAAAGAGTAGACCGTTGGATTGCCGTCAGCGTGTTTCTGCCCTGCGATTGCTGATCCGCTTAATCCTAATTAGGGTGTACCCGCCTAATTAGCCAGAACAGAAACTGAATGGACAAATGAGTTTGCATACAGGGCAACACGGTGGCATAGTGGTTAGCACATTTGCCTCACAGCAAGAAGGTCCTGTGTTTGAGTTCCTCGCTCGAGTGTTGCATGGGTTTTCTCCAGGTACTCCAGTTTTATCCCACAATTCAAAGATATGCACAATAGGCTAATTGGTTGTGCCAAATTGCCCCTAGGTTCAAGTGTGAATAGTTGTGTTTATTTTGGCTCTGCGATGGTCTGGCGAGCTGTTCAGGGCGTATCCCCACCCAGTGCCAGTTGAGATGGGCACCAGTCTCCCCGCAACCCTAGTAGGATTAAGTGGTCTGGCAAATGAGTGAGTGATGAGTGAGTGAGTATGCATACATTTTTTTCTGAGCTGGGGTAAGAGTAGAGTCATCAGCCAAAGTAAGGACAAAGTGAGAAAAAAGTAAGGCAGTACGACTTTAATGGTAGCAAAAACATGGCATATGTTTTCTTACAAGTAAACACATTTTAATTCCTTATTTTAGAATATGTTCACTAATATGTTTGTGGTTCTTTTTTTAGTTCATGTCTTATTGATTATTTTATCATCAGTCATCAGGCAGAGCACACACACACACACACACACACACACACAAATACAGGACGATTATTTTTCCTGTGTCTGCTCATGGCTGCCTGCCAAAACTCACAGGATGAATAAAAGGAGTCAGACTTTAATCGAGAGAAAAGTAAAAAGAGCTTCTCATTTTTTCTGTCTTCTGCCAATGTAACCATGGTTTTGGAATTAATATTTATCCAACCACTTTAAGGACTTTGATAACAGACTTTCTTCATTTTCCTGATGCTGAGAAACTACTTGGGTGTTCAGGCAAAGCAGTTTTCTTAGAGGGGGAAAAAAACCTGGAAAAAAAAAATTCATACACAGCAATCTTAACATCCAAAAACAAAAGTAGGATCTCTGAAGAGAAACACTATAATCTGATTGGCTTTGACATGTTATGACATCACCGTAATGTGCTACATTCTGGCTGATACTATTAAAAGAACATGTTTGATGGAAATGCATGCGTTATGTGACGAGAAAGTTACAATATTAGTTGCTATGGAGACAGAACAAACACTGCACACCGTGTGAAATGATACCCATGTCTAAGTTCTTTTTTTTTTTTTTTTTTTTTGTCACCCACTTAAAGAATGGATGAAAACTACAACATCATTCCTCATGGAGTGAATTTTCAGGACCCAATCTTTCCTGACACACCGGAAAACCACCGCATGTTCGCCAGCCTCTTCCAGTTTTCCAACTGCACAGCCGGGACGCAGGTCCACATGTACACCCCCGAGTGGGAGGCACAGGAGGACAGCCGGGTAAGCCCATTTCAAACAATCAAGGCCGCAATTACAAGTATAAAAAGCATTGGAGTACAAAAGCCATAATAAAACCCACATGCAAACTGAAAACACACTATCTCTGTAATCTAGTCTCTCTAAACGTTAAAATGATTTCACGTCATTCATTAAAATTGCATCCGTATAATTTAAGGCTATAATTGTATACTACCTCATCCTACAGATTCAGTTCCAGATACTCTTTGAAAAGAATTTGGTGGGCTTTCTCTTAAACTTCTTTCACAAACAACCTGCCTTTGTGTTGTTGTTGTTGTTGGTGTTGTGTGTTGCTGTTGTTGTTGTTGCTGTTGTTGTTGTATGAATCTAGCTGAGCTATGACAGAAGGAATTGACTTGGGTTTTGATGAGGTGCATTTGAAAGCTCCCTAGTTGCATTCACATTTAAAAAAATATATGTGTTGGACCTTTTTCATAAGGAAAATACATCAATCAGGTCTGTAAGTCAAATTATACAATATTTATCCAAAAGTTATACGATTGTTGAAAGACAAAGAAAAGCCTTGTGGGATATTCCTCTGATAATCAATGCACGTATGACCGACATGCTTACGCTGCATGTATGTACGCTCAACCTACACTGTCAGGAGAATGTTGTGGGTTTAACGTGGGGTAGTTATACTATTGTTGGAAAACCATATGATTCCGAATGCATCAGATGGCACAAAACGTGGGTCTATTGTAACACAGTTGTAGGACATCATAGAGCTTCGCACAACAAACCTAGGGAATGAGTCGAGAATTACTTCCGAGAACATGTCTAAAACCCCACAAGAGTCTACAAGGACATTTTCCACCCCACAACAGGCATGTCTAATATGCTTTTCTTTGGAGTATGGAAGAAAACCAGAGTACCTCCCACACAAGCATGGGGAAAACATGCAAGCCCCACACAGAAATGCCCTCACCAAGCCCGGGACTTGAACCCAGGACTTTCTTACTGTGAGGTTGTCATGTTAACCACTATGCCACCATTTCCTCGCATCAATACCTAAAAACCCCTGTATACGCCTGAATTTGTGTGTGCGTCCTGTCATGAACTTGTTTCTATTCGAGAAGAGGTATTAGAGGCTGTCAGTGTCAGTGTCAGTGATCCATTTAAAAAAACCAGGACAGGGTGGAACTCGAGTCTGTAAATTTGTAAAGTCCTCTTAGATGGCTTTTGCTTGGAGAGATATCATATGGTGGTTGTATGTATGCTGATTCTGTTGCTCTTACACTCAAATTAGCTTCATATTCAGTCTTGGCCACATCACAAAGCATTGAGAGAGGAAAAAAGCCATACAGGTTATGTCTGGGTCATCGTCTTTGTATTTTTGAAAGTAATGATCATTCGGTCTGAGTCTGCCAATGTTTAAAGCTTTATTCTATGAAAAGCGTGTAATTCTCATATAATCATTGTTATAAATTCAAATCTTATATTCCACACACTATATTACAATAGCTCTCGCTCTGGCTGGATTATTATTTTGTGTGTGTGTGTGTGTGTGTGTGTGTGTGTGTGTGTGTGTGTGTGTGTGTGTGTAATTTGCAACACCACTTCTCAGATCCACCAGCAGCACATTGCTATGTCAACACTAAGCTACATGCTAATCTATTCTAATGACCTGGGTCTTTTTTTTTTTGACCGAAATTAATAAATCAAAGTTCTCCTTCCAATGACCTTGGGAATTATTTTAAGGAGCTGGTTTCAATCAGGTCCTGGACTCTTGTGAAAGCTTTCTGTCATGGCAAAGCAATGAGGGCGGATTAAGTTACGGTAATGAGTTGGACTCGGTTTGTATCAGCGATCGTATAAAGCACATGGAGCAGTGGATATCATTTGCTTTCATATATTACTGCATTGATATTTTTGCTGAATTCATAGCCAAGTTCTTGCAGAAGGCTGTGTATGGCTTTTGTCCTTTGTTTAAACCTTTAAGTCAAAGTAGCTTTCAATAATACTGATCGCAAAATTCTAAGAATATACTTTTTTTTTATTTCTCGTAGTGTGTCCAGAGTCAATCCAATAAAAATAAATGGGGAAAAAGTATAAAATATCCATAACCAGGGGAAATAGCTGCTCTGGTATGTTTGCATACCTGTGAAGCAGGTCGTCATGAAGGTCGCTGAAAAGATTGAGTTCAGTGAAGCAGTGTGTGGCATGGACAATTGCCCAGCTGTGTTTATATAAAAAAGGCCTTGTTTCAAGTGCAGTGGACAGTGTCCATATTGTCTATATGAGGGACAAGGTATTATGTACTGCCTCCTAGATATACAGATGTCTGCTTATACAGCTGCGTTGTCTATCCGCTTTTATACCGTTATTATCAAACAGTATTGTCTACTCTGGGCATACCACACATTGCCCTCAATGTTGAACGCTTACTGCAATCCTTCATCCACCTCCATATGGTTCACATTTATTCAAGTCACAAATTTATATGTCATAATACTCCAGATCCACATCATAGCTACATAAAAACCCATATGGGAGCAATACAGAATGAGCTACATAGGAAGTCTTAAATGATAGGAATGAGCACTACATCATGTGAGGCTTGTGCTAGTTTTACAGTATGTACTAAACATTTGCATATAATAGGCCACAATTTATGGTGATCTGCTTCTTTTGTATACATATCACTGTTGTCATTTATAAAGTTGACATTCTTTGTAACCACATTTATTATGAGCTATTGTGATCTGTACATTTTGTTCTACCCTAGTGATGGCATCCACTATTATTAGTTATATATTTTAACCGAGGACAGTCATGGGAGACCAAATAATGTGATCTACCACAGTGATGTGATCCATTAATCGAGCTCTCATTCTGAACTACTACGGCAATATGATCTACAAATGTGTACGACTTTTCTGATCTACCGCAGTTATGCGATCCAATAATGTGATCAACATAGGGATTTGAGCTACCACTGTGAGGTAACCTAGACCTACACATGATTTAACACAATGATGTGATCTACTATTGTAATCTCCTTATTTTGATTTAGCATAATGATGGGAGCTAAAATATGTGGTCTACCACAGTGATTTGATCCACAAATGTAGATCTCAGGGTCATCATCGGTCAAAAACATAAACTCAGTTCTTGGTACTACAGTCCTACTCATTATGAGTGACTGCCAATAACTGTGCCTTCTGATTTACTGCAGTTATGTGACCCGCTAATGTGATCTATGAAGTATTTTGATCCACCACTATGATGTGACCAACACATACTGATCTACTAAACCCATGTGATCTACTAAAGTCGTATATTCTGAGGAAGCAAAAGTGATGTGTTCTACCAATGTGCTCTGCATACTCTGATCAATGAATATGATCTACTAAATTTGATCTACCACAGATATGTAATCTGCTAGTGATTAACATATTTTGATCTAGCACAGTGATGTGATCTGTGAATTTGATCCACTTCTTCTGATCTAGTAAGACAATGAGATATATAAATGTTACAATTCCATTTTCTGATCTAGCACACTGTGATCTACATATTCTGATCTGCAGCAATGATGTGACCTGGTTGTGGATATTAAAAGGCTACACACCCCTATTAAAATGCCAGGTTTTGGTGATGTAAAAAGATCAGACCAAGCTAAATAATTTTAAAACTTTTTTCACCAGAATGTGACCTGTGACCTGTTTGAGTTATAGATTGACTTGTATTCAGCTGATAAACAGGAGAAAATAAAAAGGTGTCTATTACTTGGTTGCATAAATATGCAAACCCTTAAACTAATACTGTGTTAAAGCACCTTTTGATTTTATGATATCATTTAGTCTTTTTGGGTAGGAGTCTATTAGCATGCCAAATCTAATATCTGTCAGGCATCACCTGTGCACAGCCTTCTTCAGGTCACGCTACAGATTTTCAACTGGACTCAGGTCTGGGCCATTCATAAACTTATGGGATAAAATAAAAATAACTGCAGCCATTATTGGTTGATTTGGAAGGATCATCATTATCATTTTTGTGACCGTGGCTGAGATTGCACGCACATGCGCTCTCTAGCAATCAGAGTCTGCCCTGGCATTACCCAGTATATATCATATTTTGCGAAATGATTCAGGGGTATGTTAGGCGACCTTTGTTGGCCTGTTGTTCTGAGATGGGTTCATCCTTGGCACGGTAACAGTGCCCTGCAAACTGCGCACAATGCTGGCTCAGGCGGATGCTTAATCTTGGTAGATTGCCGCAGATCTGATCAGGGGTCACGATAATCCCTGCGTAGTCAGCCGGTATAGCAACCGTCAAGGTGTTTTTGAAGGCGCACAGTGAGGGTCCGAGTCTCCGAGACAGATTTTAGAATAGGCTTGATGGTACTATTAAAGAAATGAATTGTCTTGGAAGAATTGCATTTCAGACCTACGCATTCGTCAGCTTCTTCCACGGCTACCAAGCTGGTAGAAATGGCTGTGGCTGGTTTTGGGAACTGTTGATGATTCCATCCACCTTGACTAAAGCCTCAATTCCAGCTGACACAAAAACAGCCCCATGCATAATGCTACCACCATAATGCTTCACTGTGGGTATGGTGTTCTTTTGGTGACGTGCATTTTTGTTTTCACACCAAACATTTTTTGGAATTATGGCTCAAATGTTTAAGCAGTTTCCCACTTTTTTTTAAAATGCAGCCAGGTTTGGATGTTTTTCCTTGTATACAAAGGCATATGAGTCATATGTGGAATACATGAGCTTGTCGTCACATGTTGTGCACAACCAGTACTTGGCAAAAATTCCTACAGCTCCTGTGTTGCTGTTGGCCTCTGGTAATCTCCAAGACTAGTTTTTTCTTGTCTTTTCACCAATTTTGGAGGGAAGTAAATTTTTGCTCATTTCACTCTTGTACCATATTTTCTCTACTTGCTGATGACTCCGTTCACTGTGTTCCATGGCATATCTAATGCCTTGTGAATTCTTTTGTATCCTTTGCATGACTGATACCTTTCAACAATGAGATCTCTTTGCGGAAGCATCCCTTTCGGAAGCTCTTTGTGGACCATGGGCTGTGCTGGAAGATGCAGCTAAGTTAATGACAGGAAAATCCTCATAAAACAGTTGACCCTAATTTGAGGTTAATCAGAGTCATTTTAATTGATGACAGGTGTGTATAGACTGCAATTTAAAATGAGTTTCAATGTTATTGGTTAATTCTGAACATGTTATAAGAGTTTTAAAAGGGTGTACACATTAAAGCAACCACATTTTTTTTAATTGATTTTTTATTTATTTGTCTGTTTGTTTGTTTGTTTGTTTGTTTGCCTTAAAATATTTCAGTTTGTTTTCAGACATCTGCAAAGGTGATCTACATATTCTGATCTAGCACAGTTATATGATCTACTATAGATTTATGGCTATTATTTAACGGTGTTTGTACAAAAAGGCATTGTTTCAAAAATATATATATTTATGTGATAATACTCCAGATTTGCCTCATATAAAAAACCCAGATGGTAACAATACAAAAGCTATGAAAGATATTTTGGATTATAAGACTGACCACTGTGTCACGTGAGACTAAATTTAAGGTTAAGCTTATTCTAAAAGGGGCTGGAGCGAAACCAGCAAACTCTAAAACGGTGTTTTCTTTTCACTGCCTTTCACAAGCTGATTTTCACGTTTATTTGTATCACCTGTCTTGTTAGGGTTTTTTTCATCTGTGTAACGAGTTCATGTTCCGTGCTCCCGTTAATGTTTAGTGTTTCTTTGACCATGACTTTGTTTATATTATCTGGCCTATTTCTCAAGAACTGCTGGGAAGATCATTTTGAAATTTTGCATGCATGTTTCCTATGGTGTGTAGGTGTTCATGGGCTTGTCAGTTTCTCTGTTTGACCTTTGAACTTGTTTTATGCATTGCTATATGGTGCAGGTGTACCCTGTAAAAATGACCTTGACATTGTAAATCTTGTCTGGGCTATTTCTTAAGAACTGCTGGGTGGCTGAGGGTTCGCCATCTCTGAAAGATCACATGATTGGGACTAAAGAGCCATGTGGCCATAAGAAAACCATTTGTTATTAAGAATAATCAGAATAAAAGCCTTTAGTTTGCAAGGGGGCATAAAGATCAGACTCTGGAGAAATACCAGGAAGTAATGTAAACTCAGGGTAAGAATTGAAGTGCACAAAGCGGCTTGTTTACTTCCATGATTAGGGGCCATGGTACAAGCCTTTGGGGGTAGTGTTAGGATCTGGGGTTGCTTCAGTTGGTCAGGTCGAGGCTCAGAAAGTCAGCTGATTACCTGAATGTATTACATGCCCAGGTTATTACAGAGGAGTTCTATTTTTCTAATGGAACGGATGGATAAGAGTGGTTCAGGAAGCATAATCTGAAACATATTGGCACCAGAGTCCTGACCTTAATCCTATTGAAAGTTTTTTGGATTGGAAAAGACTTTACAGTGGTTCGGCTCACCCATCCTATACAAAGATATCGGTGAAAAATAAATCCAACTCTGGACTCAAATAAAAATTGTGACATTGCAGAAGTTTAGCAAAACAATGCCACAGTGAATGACTGCTGTAATCATAGCTGAAGGCGATCCAACAAAATACTACTGCGTGCACAGCTTTTTTTTTTGGCCAGGCAGTGTACCAGTTCCATGCACTTATTTTGCATGCTGTGATTTCATCTAAACAACGTTAGAAGGTTTCTTATGTGATTTCTCACGGCTGATTTAACAGAAAACATGCTGGTGTTTTTATGATAATAGTGCTGCTTAGAATTATAAAAGGTAATTTTAAAAGGTCGAAGGAAGTAACAATGTATTATTGCTGGAACTATCGTGGTTGTATGAAAAATTTTATTTTGCCAATTTTTTACATTAAAGTACAAAAAAATAATAAATAACAATACATTTTTGTGCATATGCCAGTTTAATAAAAATAAAAAATAAAAAGCAATTTTTGATGCACTCAAATTATGCTGTGAGAAGGTTGGGAAAATGTGTGTAGATGCTGTGCTTTCCCTGAAGTATGGAACATTCCGTAGCCGCAGACCATTAGGCAAAGCTGCCATAGTTGTGGTTAAATCAGTTATCAAAACCAGCAGTGGCTTGCACTCACTCAAACAAAGCCTGTTCATAATTAGAGACAGATACATATAAATTAGGAAAACCTGCTCGCTTCATCAAGCTTTCCCACAATACCACAATTCCCATGCTAGTTTAGTAAAACATAGGAATACTGTCAGTAGTTATTCATTAAACATTTTTATGAACTAAAGTGCTTAAGGTGCTCATTGTTCAAATCTTCTTAATGCCTATAAAGGCAAACACTGTAATACAAATTGAGACATAATTCCAGATTAAGATTCTGTTGGAGACGTGATGTAATGAATCCGCCTGGAGATGAGGAGAAAACATAAAATTTGAAGAGATTGAAGAGAACATAAAAATAATGTTCTTTATTAAAAGCGTTTCGACAATATTTCCTCAAGGCAAAAATATATCTCATAGAATCAGTTACGCACAAAGAAAATTCAGTTTTCAGTTAATACATGTGAAGATTGGCCAGTCAAAATGAACAGTCATGAAATCATATGTGACCCAGTCTGGCAAAATGAGTCACAGTGACCAAAAATTCAAAATTGAGTTAGCCATACCATTTAAA
>JAQMYF010000023.1:18364361-18377653 GCA_030014195.1 Neosilurus mollespiculum | reverse complement strand
TCCATATGGTTTGAAGTTCATTCATGCTATGCAAATAAAAGAATCAAAGTTGCTACACCTTTAATTTTTTTTTTATAAAAAATTGGCATTTTCACTGTTTTTGTTTATTAACCATACTTTTACCTCAACATACTTGTCGAAATGAGTTTTTTGGTTCTCATTGCCTACAATAGCATTGTTTAATACATTTTCACCAAAATTAATTTTTACCTTTTTTTTTTAATTATAGAGAAGCCCTTTTACACAAAAGTGGTGGTGCATAAGCTTCACTGCACATTACTGTGTGTATATATATATATATATATATTATATATATAAATAATATCATATCTATGTCAAACACGTCCGATTTAAATTAAATTTTCTATGTATATTCAGGATCACAACCTGTTGAAGTTTCAGATTCGATCCAGGTTGCACATTTAAAAATTTAATGGGTCATCCCATTTCTTTTTAGGAAGTGTGGCATAGAAGGGGGTACTGTGTACTTGTTTTTTATGGCTTGGCAGAGGTTTGCGCTCTGGGTGAAATATCAAATGAAATATGCTTCTCTTTGGCACAATGGCTCGTTTACATTTTTTAAATAGCTGAATAACTTGAAGGAGAGAAAGGCTCTGAGAAGGACAGCCCATAGACCAATGCATCTTGTGAGAAACAGAAACAGATTTAGCATTTAAGGGGTGGATGCAAAGAGACTAAACTGCTATTTAGGGGTTTTTTTGTTTTGTTTTTTATAGGCTTGGCCATGTGACCCAATCTGATCTTTGCAGAGTAATAGAAATTAGACAGTAAGTTACCATTTCCATTCTGTTTAAGCAAAGTATTACACTTATTATTATTATTATTATAATTATTATTAGAATATACCTATGACACAATCTGATAGTTTCTCAGTTTCAGGATAATGGATGTTTTCCACCTTGCAATAATGCTTGATTATTCAATTATCTCCTCCTCACCAGTGAATTATTGTTTTTTATAGTCTATCATAGTGATAGGCTTTCCCAGACCACCACACTAATACACTATTATATCATATTATATGATATTATATTTTTGTGTCAAGTAATAAATTCTGTACCATTTACTAAAATCCCAAAATTATCACTATAATCCCCTGAGTAAAACCACCAGTTAAAGAAACAGTTATGTGTATATATATAAAACATTGACATGAATGATTATAAACATTCAATATATAAATTCCACACACCCCCACACACACACTGCTGCAGTGTTTGCCCTAAATACATTTAAAGCATCCTGCACCCAGACAGATCTTAATGGCAATGAATAGATGTAAAAATGAAACATTAATAACCCAAACAACTGCAAGCACAAAGGCACTGATATGAAAAATAAAAATAAAGTTCCAACAGTGATGCACACTTGGTTTGATGCGGCACAATAATATATATGAAATTACTGAGTAAAGTTATATATGGACCAAATGTGTGTAAGTATATTTCTGTACAAATGATCGAAATAATGTTAATCAGACCATGTGTCTGCGTATCTGTGTGTTCGTACCATAATGCTTCCATGTACTGTATATTCATCACCTTGTGAGAATTCCAGCTTCAATTCTGTTTCATTAAAACTCATTAAAATATCAATACAGTTAATACATTTTTTATTTGTCATTTCAAAAAAAAAAAAAAAAAATATTTATTTATTTTTTTAAGGGACACCTCTGACATATTTTATCTTTCAGTTACTGCAGCTGAGGTTCAGGTTAGATTTAGGTGTAGAACCATAATAATTAGCTAAATTAATAATTATTTAGGGTAAACATGATTAAACAAATGTGTGCTGATTGCACATGAAAAAGGTTTTAGTGTGCAGGCTAAAAAAAAAACGAAAAAAAGAAAGTTGAGGCAAAATATATTTTGGACCCATTTTACAACTTAAAAAACAAACATCGAAAACCACTTATCCAAGACAGAAAAATGAAATGATGTAGTTTGTAAAACAGAAGATAAAACACTATCCAATCTTAATCCATTACCCATAATTCAGCCGCGGCATGCTTCTTTTTCCCTTTCTCCCTCGCACTCCCTCCTCTTGCAGAGCTCATCTCTCTGTAAACAGAATCCCTCTGTTGGCATAGCGACCCCCTTTCCCACCTGGAATTCTTTACACTGCGGTGCCACCTAGTGGCCAAGCGCTGGAGTTACTCAGTATTCCTGGCCAGACTGGGGGTGTGGCAGGACTCCAGTATTAACACAGGACAGTCAAGTCATTGTTTGCAGCAGGATGATTGACAGGCTCAGACCCGGCTCGTTGGGTGGACGCGGAAGGCGCAATTCTGGATGCCGTCGTGTCCCGCCTCCTCGCTTTCGGAGCAGCCGTTATTGTCCCTCTGAGAGGCTACAAGGACAGAGAGTGAGAAATTACAGCCCATAACTTTTGGATTCTTTAACTGACATTTTTTCACAGTTGCCTACATTACCCACAAGGCTATAGTTATTTGCACCTAAAAACATGCATGTGTTGAGGCAGCACTTTACTCCTTAGGTGTTTAATCAGTCCATCTCTTGGGGAACAGATTTGCTTCCATCATGCTCGTCAACTCATAGAACACTAATGTGCCGAGCTGAACGTGCTGTACCGCTGCAATGCATTCTGGAACTTTTAGTACAGTGAATTGAATTTAGTAGTAATTATTCTGAGTGAGAAAGGAAGCTCTCGTTCTTTCATGTTTCGAGCTAATGGGTTAAGTGAATGCGAATTTTAAGCAAACTGATCTAAATTGAATGTGAAATACTTTGTTCGTCCTCTTCCTCCTCAGTTCCCTCAGGCAGCAGGAGGCGCTCGCTGCAGGGGCTGTGGGGTGACAGCTGGCTCTGTCCCTCTTGACTGGTGCCTAGCTGGAGGCGACGCATGTGCCGGACCACCGCTGTGGCATTAAACGCTTGCTGATAGAGACAGATGTGAGAGAGAGAGAGAGAGAGAGAGAGAGAGAGAGAGAGAGAGAGAAAGAGAGAGAGAGAAAAAGAGAGAGAGAGAGATATATTAAATTGGTGATATAATTTGTACATCCAGTTCAATTTCAGACAGATGGATTAGATCATTTATCTCTCCTATATATATATATATAAAACTGTACACACAATGATCAACAGCACTGACCTTCCACTTGCTTTTGGCGAAGTTCTTCTTGATCTGAGCGCTTACAGACTCGTGGATGTTCTTGTCCAGTGCTGTATCACCGGCAATCCTGTGGAAAAAAACGCAAAAGAAAACAAAAGATTTATCTAGTTCCTTCAGTTCTCTCAGCTAAGATCCAAGTTAGTCATCTGGCTGTATTTCTGCCAACAAAAGCAAAGACTTTAAAGCCACTTGGAAGGAGCCAAAACAGAACTGGATCAAACTGGATTAGCGATATGTTCTGCTGTGAGACAACACACAATTCAACTAGTGATCGGGAGATGTATTGTTCTGTCAAGCGATACAAGTTTAAATTTACTGCATTTTCCTCAAAAAGTCGATAAAACACACCATACCGATGTCTTGTTTTTCAAGACAGCGTTCATGATCGTTCCAAAGTGATTGTTTTTGCTTAAAGAGACAGTTTGTTATTTTTAAAGCTGCAAAAGATGAGATCTTTATTGTCAACAGTTGCATGAACAATGAAAATCAGTTTAGCAGCATAAGTATTCACCCCCTTTGCTATGAAGCCCCTAAACAAAATAAGACAATTGCCCCAGGGCTGGGGGGTGCTGGGGTTGAATACATTTGTAAGCCACTTTAAATGCAAAATATGGACACAATTCAGTTCATAATGAAATATACACAGGAATAATTGTTCAACTTAATTATAAACAACAAACAGATCTCCTAACACATCTTTTTCATACCATGGATGCTGCAGTGCTTGATCACAGGTGTAACGCCGGTTCGGGTCTCTCTCCATCAGATGTATGATGAAGTCCTTAGCTGAGAATTAAATAACAATTAGAGCTCAGTCCCATGAGGTTAACGTGCGACACTTTTCCATTTTTCCACTTTTCCATTTTACAGCCAACAGGCTCAGAACAGCCCGCATTCAACAGCCATCAAAATATGATCATTACTAACGAGCAGTTCGGCACATGTTTGGAGGGACAGAGCAACGTTTGGAGAGGGATGATACAGGCCTGAGGGAAAGAAGAGAAACTGTGAGAAGATGAATAACCTGCTACCTGAATCAGAGATGTCGTCCCAGTATGGCGAGTCGAACTCGTATTCAGCCTTCAAGATCTGCTCAAAGAGTTTGGCATCGTTCTCGTCGTAAAATGGCGGATAGCCACACAAACTGAGAGAGAGAGAGAGAGAGAGAGAGAGAGAGAGAGAGAGAGAGAGAGAGAAGGGGGGTGGGATTTATGATGCCAAATGAGACCAGAAACTGACAGATATTGTCCTGTAGAGAATACGCATGATGTACATTTACACAGTGTATGAAGTGTCTGAACATAACGAGTTCAAATTTGGAAATGCAGTCATTGCTAATTCCCACCCACCAAACAGCACTTTATCACATTACACGAGAGCTACCAACCAGGGCTGGCAAAGTTAATCAATCATGTGCTTTCTCCAAGGTTTCAGCCTACAACATTTTTTTCAAACTACTGCTCATGCACCATCAGGGGAGGTGCAACACACTCGGAGGAAACCACTATCCAGGCACCTTCACACGCATGAGCTCACAAAGCATGACTGCGTGGGGTCACTGTGATTGTCAGGCCACGGGTGACTTGAGGCATCATCGGGATTTAAACTCAAGATTATTGGGCGAACGTTTTTTTTTTGTTGTTGTTTTTTATTTTGTCTCCATTGTAGTGTGCAAAACAGAAACGAATGTTTTAAAAGATGATGTCAAACCATTCAACTAAACCCCATTGCGAATTGTTTGTGTTAGCAGTGAGTTTACATTATTATTTACCAGTTTACGAGATCTGAACAACCACCTTATGTGAGCATAAAATATTTAATATTTGTGAGTTGTTTTTCTGTCTGTCTTTTCTTTTTTTTTTTGCCAAATTTGTCAGGTATTATTTTTTTAGTTAATGCAGACTAATGATAACACAGCTCCTGGTTTTGGAAGTCCCACAATACTATATGTAATTACAAACAGTATGACTGCGGTGGTATAAGATAAATAAAACACTTCAGGCTCCTGTGTGGCGCATCGACAAGGAGCACACCTATCAACTATAAAGGGAGGGACGGCATACACTCACTTTCCTGTCACTCATTGCGATCCCCAGCCGATCATGGGCGTCTGTAAGCTCATTCATACGAGAGGGCGGATATCGCTTTCCCTCCGAGTACGTTAGGTTGCCTCTAAATACTTCGTAGAACAGTTCGTAAAGAGGCGTGTGGCAGAATCACATGTCACGGAGGGGGCATTTGCATGCTTACACCCCTCCCTGGTTAGTGGTGGTCGTGTGATAGGGAAGGCAACATTTGACGGGTGGTAAAAAAAAAAAAAAAAAAACACTTCAGCATCACACATGTTTGTCCTTTATATCTGAAGATGACCATAAAAGTACAATTTCCTATGTCTCAATTATGTGTCCTAAGGTGGCTTATTAACCCATTCTTGGCATGACAGCAACGTATACTAATTTATATATATATATATATATATATATATATATATATATACACACACACACACACACACACCCTTCCACCGGGCCACCACTGCCCGTGCATGTATGTATGTATGTATGTATGTATGTATGTATGTATATTCAAAATATAATCAACATCAGAAGCATAGCAGGAAATTCTCTTTGTGCCAATCTACATGTGCACTATACTATAATGGACTGTTTATACTTTACAGTCCTACTCACACAAAGCTAACATTTAAGCTAAATTTAAGGATATCAGTCATAGTGGATGTGATACATACAGTATGTACGCTATGACACCGATGGACCAGCAGTCCACTGCTTTACTGTACGGCTTCTGGGCCAAAACCTCCGGAGCTGCAAAACAACACAGAAACAAAACAACCTATTAACCCTTTGCTTACACATTCATCATGCTGGTACTGTTCCTATAGTAACAACACACACACGCCATGGTGGACATTCTACATATTTGAACACTCTGTACAAAGAATTTCTCTGTACAGACCGAGTAAACGAGGTTAATTATTACATGACATTTTAAAATGGTAGCCTTATTTAATTCACGTCAGGGGCTGTTACTTGCCCGCTTTTGTACAAGGTGTCATCACTGATGTATGTGAGGGCACAACGCCACTTCTGATTCGCCAGTGAATTGCGTTTCCTAGAGGAGGCGGCATTCATGGGCGCAATCAGGAAGTGGATTCAAACCCTCTCACTGACATGTATAGCATTACGCCTTTCAGCGGCCATAACCAAATCAGCCTTGGTTTTATGTTCCATGTTCTAGGTGTTTTCTTTTCCTTGTAGTCACTGAGATTTTTTTACCTAGTTACATGTTATGCTTCCTTGGTTCAGATTAGGCTTTGCTTCCTCTTTGGTTGCCTGGCGACAATAAATTCCTCATCTAGCTTATGAGGGTGGGCTGAAAAGTTCACATGTTGGCCAAGGCGTTATCTAGCTCACTATTCGGATGAGAGCTTCTATAGCCAGGGTGTCCAAGCACTGCAACACTGATGGAAGGAGTGAGTAGATTGCAGGGGGGACTATGTTTAAAAAAAGATCACATTTGCTAAATTTGACCAACACATCCCCTCGTATGCATTCTGTCTCCACATGCATTCCTGACAGGTAGTTTTCAGCTCATTCCCCTTCTCATGGAAGCTGCTAAAGATCCTAGTGCATAGGGTAGCTAGCTAATGAGTAACTTGCAGAGCGATATGCTCCGCTCCCCACGTGATTCGTCTGTGCATCGACCAATCAGAATGAACATACCGTCATTGCCGTATAATAAAACGGATTTACAGAATGTGAGTAAAAACTTCCTTGTGTATGTTCTTCAGTATAAATGCTCAACCTACGCACAAGTAAGGATATTACGAGTATATAGAGATGATGTGTGCTAATGCGGATCATACCGACGTAGCCGGGAGTGCCACATGCTGTGCTCATCACGCTACCCGAGCCCTCGATCTTTGACAAGCCAAAATCACTGATCATGATTTTCGAGTCCTCGTCCATGCTGTAATACAGAAGGTTCTCTGGCTGGAAAAAAAAGAAAGAAAGAAAAAAAAAAAAACACCATAATGAGAAGTACCACCACATGAAGCATAGTCACCCTCTCTCTCTCTCGCTCATTGATCTGAATCATGTTCAGGGAGAGGCTTAATTAGTTCAGCCATGCACAAGAATTAATCTGAATGTCCTTCACTTCACTTCACTGCATGTAAACAAATGAGCTTGTTAATCCCACAGACTAACAGGACTAATAACTGTGACCTCAGAAACCGGCGAGGAAAAGAAACGTCATGTTAATTCGCTACATTACACACAGGCCTCGCGATTCGAGCTGCAAAGGAAGGGGAAGATGGGATCACAAAACAAAATAGGACATTTATTTGAATTGAATTTGATGCTCTCTGAACGGGATTTCTCTCTCTTTCAGAACTCTCTCTCTGTGTCACACACACTTCCTTCTGGTCCCACCTTTAGGTCTCGGTGCACTATGCCCATGTCATGGAGATACTTCACGGCATCCAGGATCTGCTGGATGAGCTTGCTGGCGTCTTTCTCAGTGTAAAACCCTTTTTCCACAATCCTGTCAAAGAGCTCGCCGCCAGACACCCTGCAAAGAGAGAAATATGCTGTGAGAGCTGCACGCACAAACACACACACACACACACACACACACACACACACACACACACACACACACACACTTTTCATACAGACTGCATCACAGCATGGACCCTTGTGCCCATCTGGTGGTGTTCCAGCCCTCCTTCACCAGCAGGAGGAGCCCTTGAGCCCATTTTCCACCTCCTACTCTCCACTCACGCAGGTTAAAGTCGACTCGAGTGTGAATCAGAGAAACATTTTACTTTCGCTGTAAATCGAGCGTCATTATGCGTGCAATCTGTTTCCTCCTTTTCAATCTGCTCCGGTGAAGTTACTGAGAGATCAGAAACCCAACTGAGTGACGCAAGGACACACACACACACACACACACATACACACACACACACACACACACAGAGTTGATCTCTAGCCGAGATGAAAGACCTGGCAGACTCAGCACTTTCCATCTTGTATGTTAATCCCTCCTCTACTTCTCCATCAATCTCTCCAGCCCCCTAACCATCTATTAACTGCTCTCTCTACCCTTCCATTGATCACTTTCTCCATCCCTTGACTGCTCTCTTGATCTCTATGTTGCTATTCCATCACCTCCCTTTCTGGACCTCTTCATCCATCCATCCATCCATCCATCCATCCATCCATCCCTCTTCTCATTTATTTCACCCCTCACTTCCCCATTCATCTCTTTATCTCTCTTTTCCCCAGCCATCCCCATATCACCCTCTACCTCAATTATCTGTTCAACCCATCTGTTCACTGCTTTCTCTGTCCATCCTCCTTTCCCTTTCCTCCCTTTTACCATGCCACCCTTCCCCATTTCTTCATCAGTACCTCCATCCACCTTTCCCTTTATCACCTACCACTTTCATCACCGTCCCTTCCTTTATCCATCACTATATCCCTTCATATCTTTTTTTCATCCTCTGCTGCTTCCCTCCATGACTCCTCCCTCCTTTAATCCATGTCACCCTCCCTCTATTCTCTATCTCTTTATCCCTCTGTTCAGCTATGTATCCTTTGCTTTCCTTTCTCCGTTCCCTCCTCCCTCCCTTTACACTGACCTCCTTTTCCCAAATGTCCTAATTATCATTCCTGCTCTTTATTATAAACTAAATCTTTACACGCACTGTGCATGTGCTGGCTGCTTCTCTCGGTCTCTTTATTCGTTTCTCACCCCCGTTCTTCTTTCCTGACATTTCAGCTGACGGGTGGGAGGACACAGGTGTGGGCACATGCTCCCAGGGCTGCTCAGTGGGCGGTGTGTGTGTGTGTGTGTGTGTGTGTGTGTGTGTTTTCTCATGTGTGTACTCCAGTATGTTTGTCAGCCTTTACCTTGATTTCTCAGTGGGTGACACATTAGAGAGTCCCAAAGGCATGTGTGGAATTAAAGGGCCCTGACTTCACACAAAGAACACACACACACACCAAAAAGGAGTCGACTCGCTGAGTCAACCCTAAAACTTTTGGAGTCAATTCCACACGTCCGATCTGTAAGCTTTAAATGTATTTTTCATTTGAATATTTTAGTAAGGATGGCACGGCGGTGTAGCGGTTAGCACGTCTGATCACAGCTAGAAGGTCCTGGGTTCAAGTCCCGGCGTTTCTGTGTGGAATTTGCATGTTCACCAATGATTCACTTATAAAGAATGATTTATTTATCTCTGAAACTTTCCACTATTTTAAAAACGTAATTCGACTATGGTTAAATAAGAGATAGGGACAATCGATTAATCAGGGGGGGGTTTGGGGGTAGTTAATCATTAGAATTAAAAATAAATATTTGCAGGCTCATTCCAAGCTCGGGGCAATTCAAAGGGCAGTTGAACCCTGAAACCTGGATCTGTGAGGCAGCAACGCATCATTTAAAATCCATAAATAATCAATATTATTGTTGCCAGCAGATTCTATGCAGCAGAAGAAAAAAAAAAAGAGGACTGGAGAAATAAAACCCAAGCTGGAAAGGAAGATACACATCCAACGAGCGGGTGATCCCAGCTGGAATGAGGCGAGTGGTGACACATGACCTTGTAATGTGTTTTCTTTCAAGATGAAAGCGCTGGCTGGGAGTCACACTTGTTAACGGTACAGCTATGAGCGAACACACTGTTTATACAGAGACCAGAATCGGACAGCCATCGCCTTCCGTAACGATGCTGAGCTGTGTGAAGGATACTCCACAGAGGTTTGGATTTTAGACAGGAACAGTGCAGCTTACTGTAATCAAGAGTATTAGGTCACGGATTCCTGATCCAGTAATGGTGTACCGCGAGCGCCGGCTGCCAGCTACATATCAAAGCTGTTCATGTTCGTATACCCATTGTGCCTCCTTCAATAGTGCTGCCTAAGCAATCTTAGGCTGTGCAGCAGGGCTGAACAAATGATTAGTTTGTTAATCCCAATATTGGGATTAACACATATAATGAGGCAAAAACCAACCAAAACCTACAACGCAAATAAAACAAACAGTAAAAGCAAAAAAAATTTCAAAACTACTAAGCAAATAAAACAACAACAATCAAATAAATAACAAACAAAACCAAACAATTAATGCAAACATACAAACCAAGCTTATTGGGCAAATAAACAAAAAAAACAAAACACACTATTAAAAAAAAAAAGAAAGCAAACACGCAAAACCTAAAAAAAAAACCAAACAAACAAAAAAAAAACCCAATCATAATAAACTATTTCAAATCCACAAAAAAAGAAGGCGGGGCAGCACAGTGGCGCAGTGGTTATCACGTTCGCCTCACAGCTAGGTCCCTGGTTCAATTACTGGGCTCGGGTTGTTTCTGTGTGGAGTTTGCACGTTCTCCCCGTACTTGCGTGGGTTTCCTCTGGATTCCCTCCCACAATCCAAAAACATGCACAGTAGGCTGACTGGCGGTCCCAAATTGCCCCTAGGTGTGAGTGTGAATGTGAATGATTGTATGTGTGCTGGCCCTGCAATGGTCTGGCGAGCAGTTCAGGGTGTACCCCCACTTCGCCCACAGTCGGCTGAGAGTCCCCGCGACCCTAATTAGGATTAACCAGTTCAGGAAATGAATGAATGAATGGGGGAAAAAAGCTAAAACTCAAGCCAACCAAATAAATACAAAACAAACAACCTCTTAAAAAATCTGAAACAAAAGGAATCAAACTAAACAAACCAAACTAAGCAAAACAACAACGACAAAAACTAGAGGAACCGCACCGGCTGCTACCCAGACATTATAAACAACTGGCGAACATTTTTTTGACCTTAAACTTGACCTACAATGACCTTTATCATAAACTTGTTTCAGCCTTTAGTCCCAAGTTGCTACCCCAAAAATTTGATGGTGATATGTTTATAGGTATAGGCATAAATAAATAAATAAATAAATAACATTGCAAAACCACAAACTGACAGAAGAGAAAACAATACCAGCTACGCTACTGTGGCCGGTAAACAGTGGGTGTTGTTGAGGTCTGGGGATCAATAACTTTATCAATAAAATTTTCTTTCCTGAAAATAAAACTCGAGAGCTCGAATTTGCACTTTAAACAGAATATCATATTGTAATCGATAAGCATGTATCTAAAGCTTGGGTGTAGATCAAGCACTAGTCCATTAGCCTACGGAAACTCTCGACCGCATTTTCAGCAACCACAATCACACACACGCGCACGCGCACACACACACACACACACACCATTCTGTCTTCAGTGAAAAATGCAGTCAAGATTCAAAAGATAAAAGTCGTCTGAAACAGGGCTAAAAGAGGCAACTGAACTAGATCATGAGTGGCTTCTTTAGAGGCCAGGCATGCACTTCGCTCTCGAATGAGCTAAAAGACAACCTTCACTTACAGCTGCATGACGAGGTAGAGGTGCGATTTGTTCTCATAGATGTCCTCCAGAGATACAATGTTGGCGTGTTTAATCCTATAGGAAAGAATGAGAAAGACAGGCAAAGGTAAATAACCTAAATATACACTCTGTACAGTGAACTACTGCCGTCAATACACACAGAAACAAATGTTTCCTGACGTAGTAAGTTCGAGGTTGGTTTAGAGCCTGCATTCCTGTACCACTGACATAATGACTATGTATGGGTACTTATAGTGTACCAATTACTAGAAATTTAGATTACTGTTCATTTGAATATTTCCATTATTGGGGCAGCTGGATAAGCGTTCGCTGATGAGTCCTACAAGCTTTAGAGAAGTAGACTAATGTTACGACGTTTAGCAATGCAAACACTAAACCCAACGTAAATAATGTAGTACAAATAATACAGGCCGTGTTCCTGTTTATACATGTTTATGAAGGCACGCTAATCCAAAACACACGACTGTCACTATATGTCAACAACCTTTTTGTGTGTGTCTGTGTGCAGACATCTACAGTTAAACAGTGGCATATCAGGTAAAAGTATGTACCTTTATGAACATTGGAAACAACCCACAACATCAACATTACGTTGTTTAGTCATAGCTCTTTTGTTTGTTTGTTTTTTTTGTTTTTTTGCCCACCTTCATTTGGTTAGAGTCAACAGATGATTCATTCAATGTAGATGCAAATATTCCCAAGCCGGGGCTGTAATACTGAAACAGTAGCACACTCAAAATGAAACAATGCCTAGGAGGTTAGAGAACTCGCACGAGGCTTGTCCTGGTTCTGACTGAAATGATTGACTGACTGTACACAGCGAAGACAGCTCAGAGCTTTTAAAACTGGATACATAAAAAAAAACACCCAAATTCACCTAAATTCGCACCTTGGATTCTGGTCACTGAGAGTGAAGTATTAAAAAATAATCCTCCTGTAGTGCAATAATTATATATTTAAAATATATAATGGTCTTTTAAATAGGTGTTGTCTGTTGACATTTGTATTCAGGCATCAGGAGCAGTAATCAACCCCACCTTCAATTTCTGATTAGGAATATCTCTGTAAAGGATCCTCAGATGTTTATGAAGAGGTCTCAAGAACTAATAATAATCATTTATTAGTAACCTCCTTTCTGCAGCTCGCCACTTTGTACATGTATTTGGTGGATGAGAGTATTTGGGGATGGAATATTTGGTGGATGAGAGTATTTGGGGGAGGAGAGTATATAGTGGAGGAGAGTATTTGGGGGAGAAGAGTATTTGGTGGATGGGAGTATTTGGGGGAGGAGAGTATTTGGAAGAGGAGAGTATTTGGGGAGGAGAGTATTTGGAAGAGGAGAGTATTTGGTGGATGAGAGTATTTGGTGGAGGAGAGTATATGGGGGAGGAGAGTATATGGTGGAGGACAGTATTTGGTGGAGGACAGTATTTGGTGGAGGAGAGTATTTGGGGGAGGAGAGTATTTGGGGGAGGAGAGTATTTGGTGGAGGACAGTATTTGGTGGAGGACAGTATTTGGTGGAGGAGAGTATATGGGGAGGAGAGTATATGGTGGAGGAGAGTATTTGGGGGAGGAGAGTATTTGGGGGAGGAGAGTATTTGGAAGAGGATAGTATTTGGGGAGGAGAGTATTTGGAAGAGGAGAGTATTTGGTGGATGAGAGTATTTGGTGGAGGAGA
>JAQMYF010000023.1:18351866-18361902 GCA_030014195.1 Neosilurus mollespiculum | reverse complement strand
GGGAGGAGAGTATTTGGTGGAGGAAAGTATTTGGTGGAGGAGAGTATTTGGGGGAGGACAGTATTTGGTGGAGGAGAGTATTTGGGGGAGGAGAGTATCTGGGGGAGGAGAGTATTTCACTGAGAGTAAATTATGCAACATGATACACTAAGGTTTGCAGTAATTACTTTACTGCTAATTGCACTATTATGTATTTTGCGCCTGATATGGCTGCAATACTTGAGACTTGCAATACAGAGAGAGCATGGTAATTTCATGGTAATTTCATGGTAATTTCATGGTAATTTCATGGTAATTTGCTCACGGCGTATGCTCACTTCCCTGTCATTCTCAGCAATTACCAGCCAATCGTGGGCGTCTGTAAGCTCATTCGTACGAGGGGCCAATCATGGACGTCTGCCAATCATACCAGCCAATCATGGGCGTCTGTGAGCTCATTCGTACGAGGGAGCGGATAGAGCTTTCCCTCCAAGGGTATTAGGTTGCCTCCATATACGTATGCGCAGCGGTTTGTAAAAAGGCGGGTGGTAGCATTGCATGTCACGGAGGGGGCATGTGCATGCTTTCACCCCTCCCTGGTCGGTGGTGATCGTGTGACTGGGAATGCAACACGTGATGGGTTTGAATTGGATACGAATAAATTAGGGGAGAAAATGGGAGAAAAAAAAATAAATTTTAACTCAAAAGAACTTCATTCTGATCCACCATGCCGTCTTAACAATATTCCCCAACAATATTCTTATTCAGGATCCAGCGCACATCTGGATTATTTACAACGCTTTATAAAGCGCTATCATGCCTGACGCATTGCTTTGTATCAATGACCTCAAGAGGTGTGACATCACTGTCCCCATCTTCAATCCAGTGAGGAATCACTCTTTCACTTTCTCTTTACCTGCTGGGTTAAAAGTGGGCGACAGACAGAGAGCTATGTGTGGGTTCTCACTGGGTTGCCAAGTGAATTCCCATACACGCCTGAGATCACGACTGACACATGCAGGTGAGTCACCCACTGACCCTTTCATTCCTTTCCTCTCTCTGTCTCTCTCTCTCACACACACACACACACACACACACACACACACTCGTTCTTTTCCTTCCCCCAGGCACCAGTCACGTCCTGTACATGCTGTCAGTTCTCTCTCTCTCTCTCTCTCTCTCACACTGTCTGACTCTCCAACCCCACCTTGTGT
Organism: Neosilurus mollespiculum; assembly: GCA_030014195.1. Lineage (NCBI taxonomy): Eukaryota > Metazoa > Chordata > Actinopteri > Siluriformes > Plotosidae > Neosilurus > Neosilurus mollespiculum. Next base: position 18,360,709 of record JAQMYF010000023.1, on the reverse strand, counting down.
GGGGTCCAGGTTGATTCCACAGGCAGTGGGTGGTTGAGGAACTAAGCAACTGGAACAATATTCCCTTAAAGTACATGCAGAGGTGTCTCATCTGAGGTGACAAGAAAGAAAGACAGACAGAAAGAGGAAAGAAAGAAAAAGAGAAAGGGGGAAGATGGAGAAAAATAGAAAGTAAAGAAAAAGAGAAAGAACGGGAACATGAAAAAAAGAAAGACAGAAAGAAAGTATTGTGACTGAGAAAAAGAAAGATGGAGAAAAATAAGACTTGTGGAGAGCTGGGAAAAAAACAGATACAAACAAAAACCGACAAGAAATTAGAGCCAAATTGATTCGCAGTCAGTTTAAAGACTCCCTGTGTCTGAAATCACTCACCAACTCACTACAGACCCCAATCACTACACTGGATAGGGAATCACATGCACTTGAATATACAGTGCGGTATTGTAGCACTTTGACACTACTCCTCGGTGCCATTGTGAGCTGGAGGTTTGCTGCTCCTTTTTATTAAATTTGAGGCTTTGGATCATTTTTTTTCCACTGCATTATAACTTTAAAATATTTTATTAATATCGATTTAATATATATATATAACAATATATACTGTATATTATACACCACACTGGCTTTGTTGTCAACCCACTGTATATAATAATATTATGTAACACAATGGACTTAAAATGCACTTAAACTTACCTTAATTTACCCTAAAAAATATACCAAGCCACTTCATTTAAATTTATTCCCCCTTAAGTTGTGCAACAAACTCCTAAACTAATTTTTAGGGGTGGATGTTAACCCCTTTATCTTGTTTTTCAGATATTAATTAAGGGGTGTTGTTTATTTGTTGTGATTTAGGGGTAGTACTTAATTTATATTTTTAGGTGTTTGTTAAAGTGTTGACCATGCTTAGGATTAATGGTTGATTAGATAAGATTTTTTGAAAATAAATAAATAAATAAAAAACCTCCACTTAATATGCTAACATTAAGTGTCCTATTTCATTTTAAAGAGAATGCAACAACGCAACATTATTTTATATATTCTTACTTACTCACTCATTTTCCGGACCGCTCAATCACGGGGTACACCTTGAACAACTCACCAGACCACCACAGGGCAACACACATACACAACCCTTCACACTCACACTCATACCTAGGGGCGATTTGCAACAGCCAATTAGGCTAATTTGCATGTTTTTGGTCTGTGGGATGAAAACAGCATACCCGGAGGAAACTCACGCAAGCACGGGAAGAACATGCAAACTCCACACAGAAACGCCCTCGCAAAGCCCAAGACATGAACCCAGGACTTTCTGGCTGGGAGGAAAATGTGCTAATCACTACACCACCGTGCCACCCATGTGATATAATATCATATATAAGATCAGAAAAACCGAATCAAGTCAAAAGCAGTGATGAGGGCCCCATCTTACCTCTCTGAGCTTCTTCACCCCTACACTCCTGCTCGGTGCCTCAGGTCAGCTGATCAGCTGATCCTGGAGGTACCGAGGTCCAAACGGAAGCTTAGAGGGGATAGAGCTTTTTCTGTGGCGGCCCCCAAATTGTGGAATGAGCTTCCCGTCCACATTAGACAAAGCTCCTCACTGTCCATTTTTAAAACTCGTCTTAAAACCTATTTTTATTCTTTGGCTTTCGACCCTGCATGAGACTCGGCTCCTGTTTGTGTTTTTTGGTTTGCTTTTACTTATTGATTTTACTGTTAATTATTTTTTAAAAAATGTTTTAGTATTTATATCTGCTTTATTTTATCAATTGTTTTTAATTACTTTCCGTCTGTTTGTTTTGTCTATTTGTGTACAGCACTTTGTTTCAGCTGCGGTTGTTTTTAAAGTGCTTTATAATTAAAGATGATTGATTGATTGATTAATGAAATACAGAAAAAAGGAAAAAATGAGAACAGGGGAATATAAAGGGGGAAAAAGGCAAAACAAAGAGACAAAGGTGCAGGAAAGTAGACTGAATCAAAACAGTGGACAAAACTCAGTCACTGATTCTAAAATCCAAGGAATTCAACAAAATCCTGTCCCAAAAAATACAAAGAAAGCTACCGATATGACTTTCATGTTAATTAAGATAAAAAAAAAAACCCGTTTACAAAAAGTAAATTTTTAAAAAATGTCATGTTAACATTAAAAAAATATAAAAGTAATGCATAAATATTTTAAATAGTTTATAATATGTTTCCATGAAGTGTACATACTAAAACAATTATTCACCTCAGGCTGGGGGGAAATCACCGAATGTTCCTCTCTATGTCTTGAGGACTATTCAGTAATATCCACCTTTCAAATAAATGTTTGGGCATTTTTTTGTGGTTTATTTTTTTACTGCTACCTCCACACACACACACACACACACACACACACACACACACACACACACACACACACACACACACACCATGCTTTAAGTATAAAACAAGGCCCTCTGCTCTAAAGAGGAACATAACACATCACCCTGAACTAGACTGAGAGGCCTATCTATGTTATCTAAAAAAATTCCTGGATCTATATTTTTGTGCTCCCACATGCACATGACATACCTGTGCACCCCAACGTCACAACAATCAGCATTCTCAAAAAACAAAAAAACAAACAAACAAAAAAATGTCAGTATTTTCAGTTGCTGCCCGTATTTTTCGAATGATCCCTGTTTTCATCTAGATTACATACTTTCTGATTATCATCATCATATTTATAAACCTACAAAACCAAAAATGATAAAATTACAACCACTGAGCAAACCAGTAGTGGCTCAGTGGTTAAGGCTGTGAATTCCTGATCAGAAGGTTTGGGGATTCAAACCCCAGTACCACCAAGCTGCCACTTAACCCATAACTGCTCAGTTGAGTCTATAAAATGCCCTAAATGTAAATTAATCAGAGATTTATAAATATGTATCAGAATTTAATCCGAAATAACAACACTAATAATAAGTGTTTATTTCACACATGCACATCCAGGTCTTGATGATAAAATAAATGTAATTTACTTCAAATTCATCGTGTGTGTGTGTGTGTGTGTGTGTGTGTGTGTGTGTGTGTGTGTGTGTGTGTGTGGCCGTGCACGGTGCATGCCTGTGATCTGTGATTGGCTGGTTTACCTTTGATCTCCTTGGTTGTGATGGTATTACACTATTCGGAATTGATATTCGGTTTGTTCCCTACGCATGAGTAATGCGCGATCCGGTGGAGTGTATGTACACAGGGTCATTAAGAGATGTTTTGGGTAGAGAGAAAACTGTATATTTGACGCTTTCCATATTTCTCATTTTAATTCTGAACAAATGTGGAAAAATACGGAGGGTGCACAGGTATGATATGAACGTAGGGTGGATATCAGTTGTGCCTGTGAATCACTCAGAGGTTCTTACAGACACATCACCTCAAGAGATTCTGCAATCTGGGGACTTGATCCTACAAATTAAATGAACTTTAAAAACAATTAAAAAAAAGCAATAAAGACTGAAGTAAACGGATGTTTAGTAGATGTGCATAGGAATGGGGGTGAGGGGTGGGGTGTGGTTTCTCCCTCAAACGTTCATTCACAGCCCTTACTAATCTCCAGGTCAGTGTGGCAGCAGTAACCCAGGCAACGCATGCACACACTCGCATCCTAAAAATAGCATTAGCGCCTTCAGAGCCAGTGATTTTCAGGAGCGGCTGGTGAATCCAGTGGTTCTAATAAGAGATCCTTTATCTACGGTGACATCAGAGAAATCGTTTCAGTTTTACCAGCCACTGCCATTTTTATTCAGTATATATGTTTATTATATTCTGCAAGGGAACGACACAATCTGATTGGTTCACTTTCTCAGGATAATCAGCAATTACTGAATGACGTGATGCATGACATGGAGAATCATTTGGTTCAGGGGATTTTTATATGCTGAGGTCAAAGGCTGAGGTAGAAAACATCCTCCAAGTCTGAACAATCATATCATACAAAACTCCATTTAATACGAAAGCTAAATTCTACAATTGTTTAATTATTCATTAAATATTTTCAAAGTAGACACTTACGTTGCTATGTTGTAAGTACCAATTGTGCAATAACCATGTAATAACTAACTAATCTCAGAAATAAGAAAATATCTTGAAAGAATAACAATAAACATTATCCACCTCCCAAATACGGGATCATGCTTGAATCAAAATGGCGGACAAACACTTACTTTTCGCTAAATTTCTGTAAATATGGGTTCTCAACCTTGTTTGCGGGGCAGTGGTGGCCTGGTGGTAGGGTGCTGGATTCCTGATCCCAAGGTCAGGGGTTCAAGCGCCACTATCAGCGGGTTGTCACTGCTGTCCCCCCAGTGCAGCTAACTGGGTTATCAAAGGCCGGCCACGTCTGTCACTGTCTATGGTGAGAGGCATGTAAAAGAACCATTGCTGAGTTTTCGTCAAGTGTAGGCTGCATAGCCATCAGCGTGTTTCTGCCCTGTGATGGCCTGGCGAGCTGTCCAGGATGTGCTCTGCCCTCGCCCAGAGTTGGCTGAGATGGGTGCCAGCCTTCCCGCGACCCTAATTAGGATTAAGCGGTTCAGAAAATGAATGATGAATGAACCTTGTTTGCCAGTACCAGCAAACAAAATAAAATAAAACGAGACACAAATCACACGTGATTCCGTTCACATACATCAAACAAGCGTACACTTGTATATATCAGGGAAAATACCGTGCCATGTATTCATATGTAAGTTAGTTGCGTATGACACAAAGAATCAAGATCATGTGACTTTTTGCTACTTATCGCATTACAATGTGGTTCCCTTGTGTGCAGAGTAATTGCTGTTTTTTTTTTACTTTCTGCATTAAAAAAGGTCATCAAGTGGAGAGTTTCAATAGAAACAGAAAAAACTATTCATGCAAGCTTCCAAGTTTGGGTATAATTTCCTTTTAAGTAAATGCTATTGGCCTTCGCCTTGTACGTTCTCCAAACATGCGTCTTAGTATTATGCACTAAACTCGGACGTACTCCGCAGCATTCTTACATGCCATTTGACCCGAATATTCGTAGCATTCAAATAAGCTTAACACGAGCTCATTCATGCATTCATTCATTTTCTGAACCTCTTAATCCTAATTAGGGTCACGGGGAGGCTGGTGCCCATCTCAGCTGACTCTGGGTGAGGGCAGAGTACACCCTGGCCTACTCTTTACGAACATCAGCAATGGTTCTTTTACATGCCTCTCACCACAGACAGTGAGAGACGTGGCCGGCCTTTGATAACCCAGTTAGCTGCACTGTGGGGACAGCAGTGACAACCCTGTGATAGTGGGGCTTGAACCCCCGACCTTACGATCAGTAAGCCAACGCCTTACCACCAGGACACCACTGCCCCTTAACACGAGCTAAAAAGGGTATACTTATTACAGATTGTGGTTCAGGAAACTAAAATACATTTGTTGCCGATTGGATGTTGAATTCGCGTCAGTCTGCCATTTGCCTCCTATTATTTTCCACAGGAAATTCTTCTTCTCTGGTTATTCATAGGCTCCAGCAGAATTACCAGATGTGACTGAATACTATACACTGTTTATTAGTACGAAAGTATGAGTCTTCAGATACAGACCTTTACTTTCCAACCTCCCATGATGCAATGCAACTAACTGAAAGCTAACTATAAATATCTGACCATTATTTCATGTCATTTCGGTAGTTTAATATTAGCATCCTTAACTCTGTGTGTGTGTGTGTGTGTGTGTGTGTTTAAAAGAGTGGTATGATGAAAAATAGTTACTCACTTGTGAAGAACAGCGATTTCATTCTCAATACTGTTCTCTTTCCCTTCAAGGGCTTTCTTCGGAATACACTTGATCGCCACCAACCTCCTTGTTCGCTTCTCCTCAGCTAGGACAACCTCAGAGAATGCACCACTGCACCAAACATCACACAGATAGAGAGCGAGAGAGAGAGAGAGCGAGAGAGAGAGAGAGAGAGGGAGAGAGAGAGAGAGAGAGAGAAATTGCAGTTCATAAATAGGTCATCAGTTTAAGCATAAATAAAAGACATTTGAAATACTACAGCTTTATTCTGAGATTTAATCATGAGGCGCAGCTGTTCTGTCAGTAATTAAACCAAACAGACGCAGATTCCGCACGACCCCTGACCTGAAAACTCAAACCCCTTCCAAGAACTTGCCGTATTGTTTACACATGCCTGAGGAGTTCCAGAGCAACAACGGATCTTAGATAACATTTTATGTTCTCTCCCCCAAGAGTTTGTTTCAACATAATGGACCGCATAAAGATGGGCGTGGAGGGGAGACTAGTACACTAATGCAGATGTGCAATCAGACGAGCAGGAAAGAGAAACAGGAAGAGCAGATTTTAATTAAAATTCCAGTGGCGTACTTGATTGTTTTTTTTCCATTGTATCACACCGCCCATGACGAGGAAAAAGAAAGAAAGAAAGAAAAAGAAAAAAAAATGCTATATATTAGTTCACTAAAATCTAGTTGTACACAAAGTCATGAAAAAGGAGTACATGATGTTTATGCACCTAAAATGGATTTTCCAACTACAATACAGTGTGTAGTTCTTTTCATTGTTTCTTGTTTAATATGTATTTTTTAATCAGTTTTATTTTTCTAATATTATTATTAGTTGTAGTAGTGGTAGTAGTGACTGCTGTAGTTATTATTGTTGTTGCTGTAGATGTAGCAGTAGTTGTTGTAGCTATATGTGTGATACTAGTAGCAGTATTCTTATGCCAGCCAATTCCCACCCACTAGATAGATTGGACCAACCAGGGGCAGTGAAGGCTATCACGTGCTTCCTACCATTATTATCTTTCCTCCCATGATTGGTTTGTGTTGCTGTGATAAGGAACTGTGATAAGGGATAATGTATCGGACAGTGGAGAAAGACTATAACACCCTCCCTCCTAGAAAGCATGGCCAATTTTGCTGTCGTGGAATTTTTACTGTAGAATCTTCGTGTCTTGAGTTGATATTGACTGTACAGTAAAACTCCTGTTACTATTTAGAAACCATGGAACTTCCCCCAAAATACACGGAGAAGAACATACTATATATATGACCAGCTTCACCTGGTCACTATAGGCAATTTTTATTATTTTCTTTTGAATAATGCACTGTATTTTCCATACTTGCTCTAATGTGTACATCTCTTGCTATACGCAATGTTCCAGAAATCGTTATTTCTTCAGCTAAAGTCTTTACTCCTGCAGTCTGTACTCCTGATCTGAATCCTTTTTGCAGGACTGGAAAATCTGTTTTCATTCCTTTTAAGCATAAAGAAATGGCATAAAAAATTTGGTGCCCAAAACTTAGCATTCCGACAAATTGCTATTTTTGCTTCATTCCCTATAGAAAGCTAATGCTAGTGCAACTTCCCAAGATGGTTTAGATATGTGTGAATGTGCAAATACATAAATACATACACACACCCACACACACAAGCACGCATATTCGGGAGATCCCAAACATAGATGTTCTTTCTAGTTTAGGGTAAACATCTCACCTTATTTGTCTGTATCCTAAAACATGTAGTTCACTTTCCAGAGTATTGTTTCCAACTGCAGTTAAAGATGCGCAGATTATCACACATCTGAACAACAAACATTCTGGAGAACTTCTTCTGAACACTCATACCGTAAGTAAACGAGCCATCCTGCTCTCTATTTGAACAGGGAACAGACAGAGATCAGGTCGTGTATTTGTGTGTGTGTGTGTGTGTGTGTGTGTGAGTGTGAGTGTGAGAGAGAGACAGTGAGTAAGAGAGAGACAGTGAGAGACAGTGAGAGCGAGAGAGAGAGAGAGAAAGAGAGAAAGAGACGGAGTGTGTGTGTGTGTGAGAGAGAGAGAGAGACTATCCTAATTAGTTAACAGGACGTGGTTATGGCTCTCAGATACACATCCGGCTGGATGCACCTTGCGTGCGTGTGCAGGCACGCACACACACACTCCAATACTGACCAGACTAAACACTAGACAAAGCTGTGTGTGTGTGTGTGTGTGTGTGTGTGTGTGTGTGTGTGTGTGTGTGTGTTTGTTAAACAAACCAATTCAGTCACGAGGATCACTAAATGTTCGTGAGGTGAACAAATACAGTTGAGGAAAATCCTTTATTTGTGCGGAAGACACACTTCAGGTGAAATCCTGTTAGTATGAAATGTAGAACACTATTAAGGGTTTTAAATCAGAAAAGAATTTATCTGTTTTATTATTTAAACTGAAGAAAAATCATTCATTAAAGGAAAGCATTTAAAAAGTGGTTCAAAAGTTCCACCACTTTTTTGCATGTAATACACAAGCATGGCTTTCCGTTAATGTTAATACGGTTAACACGGTTAATAAAGTAGTTTCATTCTGAGGGCAGGCTGAAGGTTGTGCAGTTATTTTTAGTGTGTGATTTTTGGAAAGAGGAATGCATGAACACACACTGCACAGTGCGCTGTATAAAGTCCACGACGAGGTCAAATACTCTCTTCCTGCTGGTCACCAGTTTGAACAAAGATATCTGTGTTTCATTCCATTCAATATCTTTTTTTTGTTTTGAGTTTGTATTTTCTCATTGATTTCCAGTCAGTTTTATGCATCAACACGCCACTGCTGAGTTAGGTAACCTGCAAACAGAAAGTTGGCACAGTCGGTTGGAGACATCGGTTTTGGTTTTATTATTATTGGGTGCCGTCCAGTTCACAAAGCTGTAATACCAATACATGGAGAAAGTGGAGTCAGTCTTAGTTTTCTAGTTTGTTACACACACGCCACTAACTACACTGTGTGCACAATTATTAGGCAAGTTGTATTTTTGAGGATTAATTGTTATTGTACATCTATACAGTGCTCTTG
>JAQMYF010000023.1:18315540-18341611 GCA_030014195.1 Neosilurus mollespiculum | reverse complement strand
TGTGATTGGCTGATTAGAAATTAAGTGTTAATGAGCAGTTGGACAGGTGTACCTAATAAAGTGGCCGGTGAGTGTAAGTGGTATCGATAATTGACAGATAAACTAGTGTTGTGCATTGTGACATGAAGAGTAGCTACTGTATTCTTCCTATTAACTGAAACAAGTCTGTAAATGACCTTGGAGAAATATTAACACCTGCCAATTATCATTTCCTTTAGCAGTGTCACCTGGATAAACATTCATGGCTGTAAATGAACCCTTCCTCAACCCATCAGAGAGGGATTAATCATTTTTCCTTTATTGAAAATGTGAGGAGATTGTATAGCACATAAACTTAGACACATTAATACTAGAAAAAGAATAATTGGATAAGGATGTCAGTCTCTCTGAGTGTTTGTCCTTATGTGTCTCCCAGCAGTCAGTGAGTGTTGAATGCTTAAGTGTACTGCACGTCCTGTGTCCCACCATATCTGCCACTGCTTCCCAGCTGAAGCTGAAACCAAAACGAATCAGCTACTTGTTATGCAAGGTCCAACTTTTATATCATCCAGCTTACTGTGCTTGGGATTTCTATGGTGCCCTGGTGCATTACGTATTTGCCAAACGATTATTGTACATCTGATTTAAAGCAGCACTATGCGAAGCACGCCAAAGACACGGTCGGGGCTTAGAGAGAGCTTTCTATCCTTGATGACGTGTGTGGCATGGAGCTGCCCTTGGATCCTTTGTGCACTACAGATCTCAGAATACAAATAAGCCTTTCCCTGTGTTCCAGCAAGCCCAGACCCAGTGCATTAGTCTGCATAAGGGATCACAGGCAAGGAAGGCGACAGATTTCATTGAGCTTCGTGCTCTGAGTCTGGAGTGGAGTCGAAGGAGGAATCTCTTGTTTTTAATTATGCATATAGTGTGAGACAAAAGCAAGTCCCTTGGTCTCTGAGAGGTGGGTAGAATGTGGAAAAATGCCGGAGGCTGTTGTTACTCAAGTGAATTATTGTTATAATTCTTGTTGTAAGTTATAAGAACAAATGAGGGTTAAGGGCCTTGTTCAAACGCCCAGCAGTGGCCACTTGGCGGTGCTCAAATTTAAACTCATGACCTTCTAAACAGCAGTATAGCATCTTAACCTCTGAGCAACCATGCCTGTAGAATTTTTTAAAAGGTTAGATCATGTGTTTTAGATAATTAGCCATCAGTGTCATCTTTTAAACCCAGAATACTAACAGCATAGTTCAATACACCATACAAAACCATGAAGAAAGATAAGGCATGTTTATTATCCACAAGAAGTAATTTACACTTACATTATCAGTATATTATCAGGGTGTCACTGAAAATAAATCCTTATGCACTTACATTTTGAAAATATATACATATGAAAATATTTTTATTAACAATTTCTTAGTACTTATTACAAATTTCAAAGTTATAGCTTGCAGGTCCATTTTAAACCACTGGCTATCCCTGTTGCACTAGCTGACACATTGGATCATATGATCCTCATATTTGATTTGGCACAGGTTTTCTCTGAATGCCCTTCCTGATGCAACCGACACCCTACAGAGACCTTGAGACCAGCACTGCGATTGCATTAGTTTGTGCAACCCCAGTGGCTCAGCCATTCACACTCACGGTTATGAATAATTTAGACTAGTCAGTTGACTTTATGTGCATGCCTTTGATCTGTGGAAAGAAACTGGAGCACCTGGAGGAAACTCACACATGCAGACTCCGCAGCAATAGGCCCTTGGACACAGAAATCAAACACAAAACATTCTCGCTGTGAGGCATGAGTGCTAACTTCTGAGCCACTGTGCCACAATGAATTGTCATTTTAGTGATGATTCATGTTCTGGTTTTTATTAACTTTATAATAATGCTCTCATTCTAATAAGTTATTATAGTAATAGCTGGTTTGCAGGGACATTATCCTTTATTAAGTTCACAGGGAGGCTTGAGCCCATCCCAGCAAACTCCAGGCAAAGGCAGTGTACACACTGAACATCATGAAGGTTTTTTATTATAATTTATAGACACAAGTCTGTATCATATAGAATAATACAGTGGAACCTCGGTTTTTGAACAGCTCTCTTTTCAAGCAATTCGGTTCACGAACAAAATTTTGGTACAATAATTGTACTTGGTTGCAGCACAAATGAGAAATTGTGAACAATCTGGTAACCCCCGGCAGCATGTACGCGTCAGTCTCGATATTTCTATCACGATATCTCGTGATATTTCTTGTGTTGTGTATTATTTCTTTTATATTTTTTCATCGATAAGCCACTCTGGGACCTGGGAAATCTATTAAAAGTGTAAAGGCAAAAAGGAAAATAGTGAGAACAAATGATAGAGGTGAAGAAAGAAATCATATGAAAGTATGAAAATTGCTTTTGTCTGGTAAATGAAACTTTCTTTCATATTTAAAACTGTATTCTTTAGACAGTAATGAATAAAATTGTCTTTTCTTACCTAAAACTTTAGGCTCTTCAGTTGGTATGTAATATTATAATCCGATTGTGGAGCGAGGAGGAGGTCAGGAATGGATTAATCCATTGTATCCCTTATACATTGTTTCGTATGGTAAATAATCAATAACGAATTAAGTTTGAAAACTGAGGTTCCACTGTATAGTTAACAAGAACCTCCTGTTACCCTGTTAATCACCTTTCATGGGATTTGGGGTATTTTTTGGTCAAATTATTAAAGGAAAGCGTGAAGTGTTCTAAAGAGATGGAGCTTAACTGGGGAAAATGGATAGAAATAGATAAGGTAGGGGGAGGAAAATAAAGTCTAGCATCACCTCTGGGGTTTATGTACAGTATAAGGTTTAAGTAAAAGGAGACTGGATCTAGACTCCTTAAGGGTTATTTGGTTGTCTGTCTGGAGGACCCCTCTATGTTCTATATGATATACACCTATCCGCCATGACATTAAATACCTTATAAGCACTGACAGGTGAAATAAATACCATTGATTATTTTCATTACAGTGGCACCTGCCAGGGAGCAAAATGTATTAGGCAGAAAGTGAACAGTCTGTTATTGAAGTTGACGTGTTGGAAGCAAGAAAAATGAGCAAGAGTAAACATGTGAGCGACCAACACAGCAGGTCTTATGTAGTGTTCCTGGTTTGCAGTGATAAGTACCAACCACAGGTGGTTCAAGGAAGGACAAGAGTGTCATGGGTACCCAAGGCTCACTGATGAGTGTGAGGAGTGAAGGTTAGTATGTCTGGTCTGATCCCATAGAAGCGGTACTGTAGCACAAATGGATGAAATATGATAGAAAGGAGTCAGATCATACAGTGCATTGCAGCTTGCTGTGTATTGAACTGCCTAGGTGCAGACCAGTCAGGTGGTGGTAATGTTTTACATAATGAGAAACAGTTTATAATTTATGATAATTTAGGAAGTATCTTCCTCCTCAAGTTTGGTGTTGACAGAATGGGGCAACACTGTTCTCAGCTCCATAGTTCCTGGTTGAATCCTGGGCCCAGGTCTTTATGGAGTCCCTCATGTTCTCCTCATGTCTATATGGGTTCCTCACTGGGTTCTCCAGTTTCCTATCACCTTTCCACACCCTTGGTATGGATGAAAGTATGTGTTCATGATGCTCAGTAATGAACTAAAACTCAGTCTATGTGCATTCTTTGAGAGGTGCTGGGTAAAGCACTAACTGGAGTTGAAAGAATTATTATGACACACCCAATACTTCCTCTGAAGTGTCATCCATTCATTCATTAATTTGCTGAACTGCTTAATCCTACTATGTCGGGTTGCAGGGAGGCTGGAACTTAGCCAACACTGGGCAAAGGTGCACCGGAGTACTCTGAGGAAATCCATGCATGCATTGGGAAAACATGCAAACTCCACATAGAAACACCCTTACCAAGCCTGGGACTTGAACCCAGTGCAGGTTCTTGCAGTGATGCGAACGTTCTAACTACTACGCCACTGTGCCTTTGCTCTGTGGAAAATCAAATACTTTTGCTAGTTTGTCTACTCCCTAATGGATATGTTTGAAAGACATGGCATACATTATACAACAGTTGAATGTGTAATGTGTGCTGGCTTTGCAGAGAAAGTTGTGGTGAGGGTCACTGCGAGAATCCATCCATCACATGCAGCCCCAGCTCTAATAGCTCCCTGTTCACTCATTGCACTGTTTTAAATGCCTGGCCACAGAAGCCAGTCAATGCAATTACCGTGTTTAAGAGAGCCTATCTACAAGCAAGTAACAAATGCCCCGTAGAGCGTAATTACATTGCTAGGAGAAGCTTGATGGCGAACTCCAAAATTATGTTTCTTCTCCGGATCGATTTCTTTCAGACTCGTGTAATTTGAATTAAGCTCATGGCAGTGGGAGACAGGGAGAGAGGGAAGCATGATAAAATAGATGAAATATTTATCAGTTTGCCCTGGATGCTTCTCTAGCTGACAATAATGAATGTAATTCCTGGAATAAAAATTGTCATAAAAATCCCTCTATTGTTCGGAAGGTTTTATTTATAAGATAATGTTATAATGTTTATGTATAAGGCTTTTTTTTTTTTTTTTACAGAGTGATCATTTTTCCGCTGATATTCGGGTCATGGATTATGAATAAACTTGTGCAGTAGAATTGTCTTGGTTGCAAGTACAACCCGCTTCTTTAATTTACTGAGCATTAGTGCTGTTTTCAGATATCTTACTTCACTGCGGGTCTTCACACTGCTGGATCTAATCAGATAGACGACAACAGGTATTGATCCTCCACCAACTGCAGCTTTATTTTATTGCTGGTTGAACAAAAGTGAACAGTATACCTAAACCTATAATAATGAAAAAAACCTTTTCTTTCCATGCATTTCATGTCACATGAGTACCATGTGACTGTCTGAGAGGGGGAAACATATCTATGAAATAATTTTAGCATGCTTTGCCCTGAAATTGTACATGAACTACAATAAACATGTGACATCATGACATCATTCAATAACAGCAAATCCCTCGGGAATTCATCAGTGATTACAAGATATTGAAACTTAAAAAACAACATGTTTTAAACATTCTATCTGTTTATAATTGTAGTACTTTGAATATTCTAAAATATCTCTAAATTAACCCTACTGGTACTTCCTGTTATGTAAACATTCTTTTACCAGGCTTTTGGTTTTCTCTCATAGAAAGAGAGAATTAGACAAAAGAATGGTGCTTATCATGGTTTGAAACAACCAGCAATCCAATGCTGAACAATTTCTCATGTGATTTTAACACATTAACGCTTACACATGGAATGTAGACCATCTGCCATACCAGTTTCTATAGCAACAATAACATCCATCCATATCTATACTGCTTATCCGTCAGGGTTATGGGGGAGGCTGAAGCCAATCTCGGCTGATTTAGGATGAGGGATGAAATAATGATATATTAGAATGAACACATTGATATAAACCTGGATCTGCCTTACAGTCAGAACTATTATTAGAGTAGATTGATGATCACAAACCCTGTTCCTTGAGATCTACCTTCTCAAAGTCTTTGGCTGGAAAAAACTGAAGGAGGGTAGCTCTCTGTGTAGCTATTATAGAAAATGCTTTCTGACCAATCAGAATGGAGTGCTGTGGTATAATATTTCCTACAAACCTGTTATAAATATATACCTCTTCCAGAGGGGTTAAGAGGTTAAGAAATCAGGACCTCTTTTTATATATTGGCTACAATTTACAGCCGATATTTTCTTTTAAATCCAGTATTTTGATCAGCTTGATGAATTTTCTCTCAGAATGTAGTGCTGTTTTCTACTATACCCCAGTAAAGTAGCCAGATGACTTAATGTGCTTCCTACAGTTCTTTGGACTGTAGGAGGACACTGATGCAGTAAGAGGAGAACATGCAAACTCCATAGTGAAAGGCCCTTGGCTGAGATTCAAACCCAGAACCTTCTTGCTTGCTTGTTACTATGCTCCTCTATACTACTTTTTAAAGTGTTATTCTAAGATTCTACTGATACTGTAGTTCTACTGATTGCACATGGACTTATTTCCCAAGTGGCACGTCTCCTACCTCCACCGCAGAGTTAGCAGAAGTAGGGCACTCCGGGCAGATGGAAGAGGGATGCAGGAGGGAGAATGGAGGAGGGAGGTGGCCTCTGACCCATGGTTGGGGATGCTGCCTGGCTGACACACACTTCAGGTGTTGAGGCACAGAGGGTGCAGGAGATGGCAGATGGGGGAGGACATGACCTGAAACTGCAGGGACAGCTGGACTGTTCGATTCCCTTTCAAGCCCTCACACCTGTTACACATCGTATCCAACACATCACACACACAACCATAGGCTCACATGGAGTGAGTTAGTTGCTCAGTTTATTCATGTCCATCACTGGATTATTGCCTTGATAGAGTTATTACTAAAGACAGAGATTCTGATTTATTAACTCAATTTTATAAAGTTTATTTAATTCAATTCAATTAACATTGTTGCAAACAGCTTTACATAGTAAAAACAAATTTGGTAAAGCATTTAAATATTTCTATGAACCCTACACATTCCCAATGAGCAAACCCACAGCAACAGTGGCAAGGAAATACCAATGTCATATGACATTGGGACCGTTGATGTGAGGGGAGTTTGTAAAACAGTTCCCTGGGTTTGTTTGGTCGGATGTTGGCTGAGTTTGCTTTGATTTCTTGAACTTGATGTCATGCTGCTCCTGAATTTACAGCTGCTGCTGGCCAGTCTGCATTTTCGTGGTGTATACAAGTCCAGACAAAAAGACTGATGCTTCCAAAACATCTGCAGTCAGAACTGAATCTATAAATGCATTTTTTTCTCTCTTTACATTAATCAACTTTTAAAAGGCTAGAGCTTGTGTTTGAGATTCATGCAAAA
The DNA here is from genome assembly GCA_030014195.1 of Neosilurus mollespiculum. Classification (NCBI taxonomy): domain Eukaryota; kingdom Metazoa; phylum Chordata; class Actinopteri; order Siluriformes; family Plotosidae; genus Neosilurus; species Neosilurus mollespiculum. The sequence continues at coordinate 18,334,734 of JAQMYF010000023.1, read as the reverse complement.
AAGAAAAATGTTGGTGCAGTCTATGTAAGTGTAGTGAAATGTCTTACAGCGGCACTATATTTTGATCTAAAGCCACTCTGCATTATAATGAGACTAGTATGGTAGGCTGTTTTTGTACATGGTGTATGGTAGTATGGTTAGCTGAACATAATGTAGCACTAAAATGCTTTTAATTGATATTTAATTATATCCCTGTTTAATATTAACCACACAGATACAATCCAGGCAGCACAGTCGCATAGGGATTAGCACTCTCACCTCACAGCAAGAAGGTCCTGGGATTGAGACTCGTAGTTAGTGAGGACGTTTCTGTGTTGATGTTCTGCCCGTGCTTAAAAGGGTTTCTCCTTGGCACTCTGGTTTCCTCCCACAACCCAAAAACATGCACATTAAGCTAATTGTTTATTCTGGATTACCTATAAGTGTGAACGACTGTTTGTGTCTATATTAGTCCTGCAATGTAGTGGTGAGCTGTTTAGGGTATATCCCTCCTTTCATCCGGAGTCAGCTGGGATTGGCCCTAGTTGACCCTAAGCAGGATGAGTGGAATGGATGATGAATGAATACACAGTAGTGTGCAGTGAAGATTATACACCACCACTTTTGTCTAAAAGGGCTCCTAATAAAAAGAAGTAAAAAATTACTTCTCTATAATTATTTGGTGGAAATGTATTGAACAATGCTATTGTAGGCAACGAGAACCAAAAAAATAATTCTGACAGGTATTTTGAGGTAAAAGTATGGTTAATAAACAAAAAAAACAGAAAATACCAATTTTTCTTAAAAAGAAAAATGTAAAAGTGACATAATTAAATTTTTTTGACTTTTGCATAGCATGAATGAACTTCAAACCATATGGAATGATGTATCAAGTGAAGAAATAAAAAAATATGTGAACACTATGCCTGAAAGGTTAAATGCTGTAATCCAAGTAAATATTGACTTTTTTTTTTCTCAAAAAGAGAATGTTATTTTTGTTATTACTATATATTGTTGTTTATTTATTTATTCTCATCATTATGATCCAGTATTACATGAAATAAATACTTGAATAGTACTTGGTTTCTGATTTATCTTCATTTTGTTAAGTGCGTCATCATCACTTCATCACGGTGTTTTTTAATTTCTTAAAATTAAAATTAAAAAGTAAAATTCTATTTTTACTCGATAAATCATTCCATATGGTTTGAAGTTCATTCATGCTATACAAAAGTCATTATGACACTTTTACATTTTTCTTTTTCTGAAAAATTGGTATTTTCAGTGTTTTTCTTTATTAGCCACACTTTTACCTCAATATACCTGTCAGAATTATTTTTTTGGTTCTCGTTATGTTTTTAATTTTGTGTATGTATATATATATATTATTTCCACTTCTAAAACCTTTCATTAATATTTAACAGTTAAGTGTTACCTAAAAATAACCTGTTGTGTTTATTTAGTATTCATGAGCCAGGACTCTATGTATGTCCATCATCCTGTCCAGCGCAGAATGCTATGTGAAATCAGACCTTCTGAACCAATGGAGTAACATAATACTTCTCTCAAGCTCTCCTTTACCACAATACGGACCCTAACAGGCTCAGAAACTTTTACCGCGAGAGGAATTTAACAGCCAAGGACACTCGATAATACAGCAATACACAATAATACAGCTTCTCTGGTTAAGCACTAGCTTACAAGTCATTGTAAGACTCTAATAGGGACATTAAGTGTAATTTCGTAATAACATAAGTATAACATGATTATGTACAGTAACAAGAGTAAACATGTTATTAAGATAAAGAGAAAGAGATCTTTATTGTCAAGTGTTGCATGAACAATGAAAATCAGTTTAGCAGCTATCGGTTTAGCAGCAATTATAAAAAGTGCACAAAAGACAACTAAGGTAACTACAATAAGCTATATATGTGTCTGGTGAGTAGTGTAGTTCCAATTACCCGCTCTGCCATCCTCACCACCCGCTGCAGGGCCTTCCTGTCCTCTGCAGTACAGCTGTTGAACCACACTGTACAGCAGTAGGTCAGGAGGCTCTCGATAGCGGAGCGGTAAACGTTTGTCAGTAGGGGTCGGGGGTAGGTGGGCTTGTCGGAGCTTACTGAAGAAGTTCATCCTTTGTTGTGCCCTCCCCACCTGGTGAGAGATGTTTGTAGTCCAGGTGAAGTAAGCAGTGATGTTGACTCTAAGAAACTTGAAGCACTCCATCCTTTCTACCTCCTCTCTATCAATATTGAGGGCAGAGTGCTCCATTTGTTTAGATCTCCTGAAGTCCATTATCATCTCCTGTGTCTTGGATGTGTTGACTCATCGTTATGTTATCGTATACCTATGATGGTGGTGTCGTCTGCAAGTTTGACGATGGTGTTGATGGTGTGAATGGGGGAACAGTCGTATGTGAAGAGGGGGCTGAGGACACACCCCTGTGGTGTTCCGGTGTTCAGGATGAGAGTGGAGGAGTTGTGGTCTCCTATCCTGACATTCTGAGGTCTGTTTCTAAGAAAGTCCAGTATCCGGATGCACAGTGAGCTCCCTAGGCCCAGGTTGCCCAACTTCTGAACCAGTTTATGTGGTAGAACTGTATTGAAAGCGGAGCTGAAGTCTACGAACAGCATCCTCACATAGGAGCTACTGCTGTCCAAGTGTGTGATGGCTGTGTGGAGGGCTGTATTGATGGCATCCTCTGTTGACCGGTTTGCTCTTTATGCAAACTGATGTGGATCAATATCAGCAGGGATGGCAGCCTTAATGTGAGACAATACAAGTTTCTTGAATTATTTGGTGATGATGGGGTTAGGGCAACTGGGCGATAGTCATTCAGGCAGCTCACTGTGCTGTTCTTCAGCACTGGAATGATGGTGGCTGTCTTGAGGCAGGTGAGAACCATACATAGCAGTAGCGAGAGGTTAAAGATGGTGGTAAAAACCCCTGCTAGTTGATCTGTGCGTGTTTTAAGTACCTTTCCTGTTACTACGTCTGGACCAGTAGCTTTCCTCGCGTTCACTCTGAGGAGGGCGGCTCTGATCTGGTGCTGCTGCAGCTGGATGGGGTCGTCACCCGTCTCTGGAAGAGCAGGGCAGGTACGCGCCTCTCTGTTGTGTTGGTCAAAGCAAACAAAGAACTGGTTCAGGGTGTCCGGTAGGGTGCTGTCCAAGGAGTCTGCTGATGTGTGCGTGTCCTTGTAGCCAGTGAGTGTCTTGATCCCCTTCCACATATTCCTGGTGTTGTTATCGTCAAAGAGTTCCTTGATGAGTTGTTTATATTTGCGCTTGGCTTTTTTTGATGCCTCTTCGCAGGGCCCGGTGTGCCTCTTTGTAAGCTTCCTGGTCTCCTGACTTGAAGGCATCGTCCCGTGCTCTAGGCTCACTGTTAAACCACAGTTTCTGGTTCGGGAACACTAACAGTCCTTGTTGTGGTCACATTCTCAGCCAGTGAAGAAAATAAACAATGACCAGGTTGTATCAGCGCACCAAAGTTAATTATTTTCTAGCCGATTTTGTAGCTGCATTTGATGCTGCTCTGGAACAGTGAACACAAAATAGTTCCTGATATCATTTATGGTAGTCCCTTCAACACGTCTTTTTTCTCAAGAAGTTTTCTCTGCCTCCTGACAAGTATAAAGTGCCGAAATTGATGACTCCCTTTTCTAACAGTTGTCATATATTCCAGTAAGAAAGTCTATTATATTCTGTATGAAACAATAACAACAACCAAAATCATTTGTGTATTTCTCCAACAGAACTGTTTCATCTGTTCTGTTTGATAAGACGATAGTAAGCAATCTTAAATCGTACAGTGGTTAGCACGTCCACCTCACAGCAAGAAGGCTTGGGTTCAATTCCCGGGCTCGGGCGTTTCTGTGTGGAGTTCGCATGTTTTGCCTGTGCTTGCGTGGGTGTCCTCCGGGCACTCTGGTTTCCTCCCACAGTCCTAAAACATGCACAAATTGCCCCTAGGTGTGGGTGTGAATGGTTGTAGGTGTGTTGGCTCTGTCAGTAATATTGTTGCACAGTGCTTTTCATGGATATCTAGTCAATCAAAATCCGTTTCAAATACACAAATATATGTTTGTTTTTTAACTCAAGTGCTCAAAACAAAATTCAAATCTAAATTTGACCATTTTTGAACACTTGTCAGGGGTGGAAATTAACACTAGTCCGCTGGTCCGTGCTAATTCAAAAATCTGTAGGGCGAGTAAAATTAGCTAGCAAGTCATCCTGCTGGGGGACCTGACAAATCCAATAGGCAAAGAAGATCTAGTGTTCCTGACTCGAAAACATGGAGGAGGACGAGTAGTTTCATAATTTCACTAGTCCTGTTGGCCAGTAGCTAAGATTTGCTAAATTCCACCCCTGACTTACACACCAATTCAGCCATGAATATTACGTTTCTAATTAATTCAAATTCAACTATAAAATTTAAAAAAACAAACAAACAAACAAACAAAAAAAAAGCACAAAAGATTCACAAATATTTATTTATTTATTTATTTATTTATTATTATTTTTTTAAGAAAACTGGCCCAGGTCTGCATCTTGTATAATGACCTCCAGCTTAATCAAGTACCCATTTTAGTAAACACATACCAAGAGTATGCTGATATGTTATCACTTGGCGTTTGTTAGTAGCCTTACCGTGGCTAATTATATTCCTATGAGCTAGCCAACCCAGGATATGAGGTCAGTCACACCATGTAAAAACACCCAGCACACCTTTCAATCTTGAAACTAAAAAACTCACAACCTTACACCTTCACAAATGATGGCAAGATAATGTCACACCAGTTCTTAACAAATGCAACCGCAAGAATAACAAGCTTAACAACCACTGGGTAAAATGGAGAAATACGCCACCCTACACTTCACTCAGGGTTATCACCTCACCCTTTATATTTAAGGTAAATAAAGCTGTGGAGATTTGCCAGGAAATACAAAAAACTCATTCCAAAGCGGTCAGATGAGTATACAGCTTCTGACTTTATTATAGATATGGAGATAAAGTTAAATAGCTAGAAAGGGTCAGGAATTTATTAGTGTGAGTCTTAGGATGTGGCAATTTTTTGTTTGATTGCGTGAGAAATTGAATAGTAGGTTATAGGGATAAACCTCGGCTTGGCCCTGATGGCCACACGGATCACATAGAAATGGGTGGAGCTCCAGCATAACCTTTCAAAATGGGGGGAAATCAAACAAAAATATCTTTGTGAAGTGGAAAACAGGTACCAGCAATGAACAGTGATGCAGAAAGTAGCAGATCCATACTCCAAATTGATTTCCAAATCATTCCAGCCCTGATCCCTGCCAACCGTCATCTGCAAAGCATGCTGGGAATTGTTATGGATCATGCTGTCACTGTGTTACTCCAGGGAGCTTGTTAGCCGATCCAGACTGGCGTGGCCCAGTGAAGAAAAGCAATCTGCTGATCACACCAGCGAAATCAATAGTGCAGATCATAGAGAGGGTGGTGCGAGAATCAAACAGGTTCCTTGAGTCTCAGTGCAGACTCGTTCGATTTCAGGAAACTTAAAGAGAAAAGAAATCTCTGTCATTCTGACGTTGCCTGAAAGGTCACGTAGCACCATGTCAGTGCAAGCCTTTCACAACCTTATATCACGAGTTTAGTTTACTGAATCATAGCGAAAAACAACTTTGTACATGCTTAATTGTCAAATAGTTGCCAATCAAACCTCTTTTTAACCAGTTAAAGTCAAAGGATTATCTGCAAAGACACGTTTACACTCAGTGCTATGGGTTACTGTTCCTATATCCATTTGAGTAAAAGATCAGTAAGAGTCATCACACTGAGTTGTTTCATGATGACGACCAGACCAGTCTACAAAAACACCTTAAGCTGCTTTTTCATGGGCAACAGGATCAAGTTGCACCCCGGAACTACTTGTGTGTGGAGCAAGTTGCGGCTCCTTTGATACATGTTTACACGGTCACTCTCAAATTAGAGGCAAGCCAGAAGCTAGGACACGCAAGCCAACCACTGGAAAAGAACTACCCGCCTGCCGCGAAATGACCTAATAACCAAATGTGCGTAAACCCTCCTGCTTGACACCGATTGTGTTCAGACAGCATGCTGCACCCAGAACTTGTTCCAGATGCAAGTGCCTGTGTAAAAGGAGCTTATTCAGAGAGAAAACATTAAGATCTGACACTGAGTAGCAGAGGCAGCCTTCATTAATGATTTATGGTTTTAACTGCAGGAGCTAGGGGGTCAAGAAACCAAGAAACAGAGCCACACAGCCCACTGCCTTTGGACACCGCAGTCCCTAAAGAACTATTGAACATTTGTGACTCAAGTCATCTCCAAACAACTCTGGGGGTGAAAAAAATAAAGAAAATGTCTGTTTGACACAAGAACGTCCACAATAGTTTACTTACCCAAACATTTACCCAAGAGAACCATCATGATGGTGATGAACTGACTTTTGTTTAATAGTTGTGTCATAACTGCAGCCAGAAGTTGGAGTTAAGAGGCTCTTAAAGACATACGATTCTTATCAAATACAAGTTTACATCTCAGATAAGTGAAGTTTATCCAAGAGCACTTTAATAGGATGGTATACAGGAACCACCCACAAACTAAACATTAAAGTCATAAGAACTGACGGCACCTTAAGCAAGACTTTTCTTGCCCCCCAACCCCCACTCCCACCTCGCCATATTTCCATCAGAGTAATTTGCAAAAAGAAATAGAAAGGCCCATGAAAGCCTGCCAAAAAAATAAATAAATAAATAAAATTCCCGGTATGGGACGAACACGAGGCTCCATTTGAAGTTTAATGAATGTACAGAGGGATTGCGCTTCACATTAATATGAATCGGAGAACAACAGAGGAAACCTGGAGCCTCACAACTCTGTTAAGGACCTATTGTTTTGGAGACGAGTGGACACAAGAGGACAGACATTAGACTACTCACTCTCACTCACTCACTCGCTAAACTGCTTAATTCTGGTCGCGGGGAGACTGGAGTGTATGTCAGCCGACACTGGGTAAAGGCGGGGTACACCCATGCCAGACCATTTCATAGCAACACACCTTGGGATCTTGAACGTAACCTTCTGTATCGAAGGCCATCCCATGGACTTCCCCGTTTTATAATTTGGTCTATATCTTGTAATGTATCCATAAAATAAAAATGAAGCAATGTGAGCAAATGAGGAACCCGGAACTATAAAAGTCCCTGTGAATGCGAAACTCCATAAGTGTGTATAAAATGACAGACGGCGTTCCTGGAAACTGCCCCTATCTGAAAGTGGTGAAAAAAAAAAAAAGACAAAAAAAAAAAAGACAAAAAAAAAAAAATTATTTCAGCGAGATTAAACTGAGCCTCACAAATGCTCACACATTCATCAGCGAGATTATTAATAGAAAATAAAACTTTGTTTCCATAGCAACTGTTTTAGTCCATATGGAAAGTGTCTGCTCTAGTTGCCAAGACAACCAGCCCACGGTGAACTCGGAGCTAAGCGAAGCAGTAAGAGCTGACAATGTTTTCCTCACTGTGCCTGGACAAGAGGAGGGTCGGAAACTCAAACATGGTGCGAGGTGAGCTCGCATGCCCAGGCCTGCTGTCGGACTGGCAATCGGACTGGCAATGACACCTTTTCAGAGGAATGGTTCAGTGGAAATCTTTCCCAACAACCATGCAGTCTTTGGTAGTGCAGAGGTTGCGGCAACACCCGGAAATAGCCAAGTTTACTCTCGGGACTGTAAGAGAACTAACACTGTTGCTGTTATTACTAGCTTTATTATTAGCCCTTACTTCCTCTGCGGTATGAATGAAATGGTTTCGCATTCTGATGTACTCATTCTGAATTAAAATGTCCACCATCAGCAAGCTCAAGTCCGTTTTTATTGTCATCCCATCCACAGTGGAATGAAATATTGCCACAGGGCCACGGTGCAAGCTGTTATTTTAGACAACCCTTTAGCTTGCTCTCTCCCAGGACCTTCTAGCCTCAAAATTAGTGCCTAATAACTACGAGAGCGGCTGCCCTGCCCTGCCCTGCCCTGCCCTGGGAATGCCGGCTTGGGAAAACTAGTCCAAGAAATTCCTGACAGAGGTCAGCTTACTGATCCTAGCACCATAGGAGGCATCAAAGAGTGGCTACATATGGATGTTATTAAAATGAATAGAGAAAGGGTCGGGTAGTTCATGTAGGAATACTTAAGATTGTTGGTGCGTATTTAATGAATTGAACTGTATTTCTAGGTCTACTGTGGAAAATAAACAGGGGGTCCCCATTCCAATTAAAATAGAGCTTTAACTTCACCGAGAAAATACAACAAACAAAACCAGACGTTACGCAACATGGCAACATTATAACACAATATGACCGAATGTGTTGAGCAAAATCGATGAGGAAACAGTGAAGGCTACAGCAAATAAGAAGAAAGGAAACCTATAGAATTCTCACTCCTTGTGACTAAAAGTCAATGAATTCAATGATTCATCCAAGCTGAGAAAATACTTTTTATAGCCTGGAGATTATGGCCATGCTAATATTTTATACCAGCTACACTGAAGCACTCTAGATGTAGATACATGTCCCTCTAGATTACTAAAATGGATCACAGGGTAACTCTGGTACTACTTTAACGATAATTTTGTGGGTTTTGACCTCAGACAGGAACACACAATATGCTCACAGTTCATGTGGTTAAAGTTGTGAGAACACTGTTGCTAAGCAACTGGACAAGCATATGCTAGCTAATGACCGAAGCACAATTGAACTAACTAGCGCTTCTTTATACAAACAAAGGCACAGCAGGATGACTCTGGAAATGGGACAAAAATATCGGGAACGTCAACATTTTCCTCAGATGTGTTGGTAAACTGATAAAAAAAATAGTTTGCGTGTTAAAAATCACACTAATTTTACTTAGCATGGGTGTGGCTGTATTGAAAACGTCAGCATTGTGTTACAATCTATTTCACCATCAGGAAATTTAGGAATATTACAACAGATGGGTCATTCGGGTACACTTACCTCATAAACAATATAATTACCTCAGCCACAAGATGCGTGGTCACATCCGAAGTGTGAAATCATGCGTGTCAGAAATCAGCCATAAAGCACCAGTAAACACTTCACTTTAGTATGTGCAAAACTTAAGAGCGTCATGCAGTGACAATTGTGCACTTACGTCCCCAACACCTCCTTAAAGTCGTACATCTCCTTGATGTCAGATGTCTTTTTCTTCCACGAGTGGCCATCGTCACCCAGGGGCATCTTGCTATGATCAAATATTGCGTAGCTGGAGGACAGAAAGCACAGATAAGTCATATATACTCCGTTTTTTTGGTAACTCGATAAGCTGCATTATTTTGTCTTATTAACTTTACTGGTGAGGGAACGACTGCTTACAGCTATAATATTTACGTCATTTACACTCAATATTACATTATTCGTTATATTTATAATGAAGTGTTTTGGTAATCTGTAAAACGGTGAGGGATGGAGTTATAGGAGAGGTTAGGTCAGGGCCCCTCATGGACATACATCAACAAGCACAGACCAAATTGGGCCCCCAACCTTTGGTCTTGGAGGGGGTCATCTTGAGATCGCAGAGGTCAAAGTTTAAAGCTAAAATGCATTTTGACAAGGCTCAAAGGACACGACTTATCTTGTAGAAAGGCTCTTTGGGTGACTGAAGTGGCAAATTTTCTGTCGTCAGCCCATAAACCTTTATTTTAGGAATATTTCGTTGCTTAGTTTTTTTAAGAATGCATTTTGTTTTTTTGTTTTTTGGCCTGAGCTTGTTGAATAGGTTTGTGAAAGCTAGTTCAAAATCACAGGAGAGTCAGAAACACTACATGTAAATTGGTGTAACATTAAAAAAAATTGTTATTTGCTTTATAATTCTTTTCAAACCAAACATTGGCATTCATTTTTACAGTATGTTACCTTTATGAGCATGTTGACAATTATGATCATAAAAAAAGAAAGAAAGAAAGAAAGAAAGAAAGAAATTCACATAAATTACATGGTTTGCCTGAATAAACATTTATACAATTTACAGACATTCATCAATCATATATGATACGTTTTCACAACAAGATACAATTCCCAGATCATTTTTATTAAAAACTATTTTGATCAATTTTTTTATATATATTTGATCAATTCAATAGACAAATTTTTTTTGGAGTTTTCTAAACAGCTATTTTAATGCACTGACAATATATTTCTCAGGCTACTGATGTCAGTCTCTGTATTTATGGTTAGCATTTGCATCCTGCCTGCGCTGTATACTCGCTGAAGCATGAAAAAGCAATTTGAATGTTTCTATTTATAAAATTAGGGGTTTAGTATTTACAAATCCCTTTCTACCAGAATGTTGCATTTGTAGAAGCCGGAGAAAGGAAAAGAGACATTGAGGAATAGGCAGTTATACCAACAAGGTTATTGCTAGCTTGAAGTGAATCCTTGTTTGATTCTTAGTTTCCTCTTAATTTGCACTTTACTCTTGTAATCATTTAAGACACGTACTGTGATACGTCCGTCTAAGCCCTGTGAACGCCCGACTCTGTTTGATCTCCGAAGCTAAGCGAGGTCGGGCCTGGTTAGTATCTGGATGGGAAACCACCTGGGAATACCCAGTGCTGTGGAAGGGTTAAGGAACAAAAATTTGCCAAGAATTCTCTATGAGAATAGAGTCATCAAAGGCAGACTAAATTTATAAGAACTGTGATGAACAATGATCTCCGACAAAGAAAGTGCATTAAAATGATGCATTAACTCCAGGATGAGACACGCCTCTGAAAACATAACCTCAAATGATATCACAGGATCCTGACTGCATACTCAAAGAGCTTCCCGAGACGCCCGTTCCGCTATCAGGAATGACGATAATCTCGGTGCTAGTACGAAATCATGAAATTTATCACTCACACCTTCCCAGGATTACTTCACACACCGACCCCAAATCCGGTGACATATTTAATGGCTTATATTGTACAAGTTATTACATTTTCCATCTACGCCCCGAGACTCTGCTTGGAGTTGTGTTGTGTGGAATCTGTGCATTGTGCCTATTTTTAGGGCGTTGCGACGGCACAAATAGTGGGCACATCAGTCATCACACGCACACACAGCCTTTCAAAGGCAATAATGGGAGGGCTTCTCGGAGCAAAAATAACCAGCTTAATAACAGGCGGCTTTCCAGGACTCGGGAGATAAATGCTGTGGGAGATACGCCAAATTCTGCTTCTTCAAGCCTACACTGGCAGACTGACCCAGCCTACAGTAAATGTTTATCTATATCTTGTTTGGCATTGACTGCCTCTTAAAAAAAAATACTATCGTGGAGTTGCAAAGGAATGTGTAATGATCTTGAGTGCTGAACTTGGAGACAGCGGTACGTTATCTCCTCTTTTTTCAACATGTAAAGATCTGTTTTTTTATTGTTTCATTTTGTAACGAGCTGAAGATATAAGCTGAAGATGTGCAAAGACATTTTTCTGACCACTTTGCAAATAAAAAGGAATAAAATCCTGCACGTGCGTGTTGACTTCACAAAGTCATATATAACAATTGTGGTTTCCATTACTGCCATTTTATTGCTTCAAGACATTGGTAGCGTATTTATGTCTAATTTGCATTTAAATTTCAAATGTTTGCAGAATCTTTTGTGGGGTTGGGGCTGTGACAGTTTGTGACAGTTTGTGACTAAAATGGAAATCTGTCCGGCTGATTTTCCACTGGGAAAAAAATATCTGTCTCTGGGGTCCAAGCACCACACCAAGACAATACATGGATGAACAATCCCCGCTGTTTCTATTCTCAAGTGATATGAAAACAAAAGGAATGAACGTTGGCTAAAACCAGATACTGAGGTTTTCCCTCGGATATCTGCTGAAGACGTGCAAGGATCTTTTCTTTTCATGATGTTCATGAGTCAGAATATTGGAATTGCTCTGGCCGATATCTCATGCCAATAACAACAATCTCATGAAAGGGTATAATTTCTAATTGCACCTTCCCCAGAAATAATTTTCAATTTTACAGAAACACTTGCAAAATATCTATAACTAAAAACACTATGGTACAGAGTATATTTCCGGAAAGTTTTGAAGCTCCAGCTTTTTTGAATCATAAATTGCAGGAATATTATTACAGGATTTTAACAGAGTTGACGTGACAGAGTTGACAAAGTTCTCGGGGACATAACTTCATATGCTTGAAATGCCAAAACTGATTAATTTTCTGTCTTTGTACATATAAAGCTTACATTGTCAACACATGAAGGTACTTTCATATCAGAACATGTCTGGGCAAATCCAATTCAATACCTGGAGAACTGATGCTAAAGTGGTGACAACAGTATTGGGGACACAGCACATTATTAATTCAGCATCTGTGCACATAACTACAGTTAAGATTTGTAGTGTTGTAATAGTGTCTTGGATCCTCCTTACATGACCAACTCTGAGCAGTCATTGTAAATAGGAAGTTTTCTGTCCATTTTTGAAACTTTAAAAAGCTTCCACACATTGGATATCTCGAGCTTCGTTCACCCTGTCGTGTATGACTTCACCACGTAGCACTGCGCAGGATGAACAGGGCGCCAAATCCGACATAGGGAGGGAAGTCAAAGAAGGAACCGTCTGTTATTTAATCAGTTAGTTCTATCAGCGGGTATCTGCGTCTTTGCTGATGTCTGACATGACTCTTTAAAACTACCCGTCCACTACCACATAGCCAGTGTGTTTTATCTTCCTTTGTTTTATCAGTTCATTTTGGCTCAGTATAAAGATTTCCAGCTCATGGGCTTAGGATCCCTTATTGACTTGTTTTAGTTCTGTGTTTGTTTATAACAATAGCAATCACGAGGCCATGTGACCAAAGGAACAATCGTACACATATGCGATAACTTGGCAGTGCAACACCGATGCATAGAAAGTCGAAAAGTCTGAGATCAGGAGGTAAGAAACAAAAGGCGGCACACGATTTCGAGACGGTAAGGTTCACTAATATCATCACGCCTGGTGCAGAGGTCACGAACACTCACATGCAGGAGTAACAAAGCGGTTTCTGAAACACGTTGCGGCCGATTCCATTTTACTTTCAGGAAATCACACCGTATGTGTTTCATGTTTGTTTATTATACCTGGTACATGAATGGGCCGCTCTAAAGCTAATATCGGCCTATAACGATAATATCATGCATCCCTAATTGGGCGATGTCCCATGTAATGGGCAGACCACGTAGTGATGCTCCTTGTCATGATGTACCACATGACTTACACTATCTGGAGTACTACCACCCTGGGACATCCCACCCACAGAGCTTTATGCACTGCATCTAGTTATTACATTAAATGCAAATCACATGGATAACATCCTGTTACACCTTCAACATGGCACTAAAAACCGTTCAATGTGGCAGAAACACAACTGCTAATCACCAGGTACAAAACGGTGTCTGAACGCAGTCTTAGTAGATTTTGCTGAGGCAAAAGAGACAACTAGGGTCTCACAGCTGATTATAAAGAAGCAAGCCAGGAAGTTACAGACGGTAGAGGCTAAAGTTAACAAGTAACTCGCTGCTTCTGAGTGTCGGCTGACCGCAGGACGTCAAGTTTCACTTCCCTTAAAGCGCACGGTGGTGCAACATAAAAGAGCAATCTGCTGGGTAACGTCTTTCTAGACTTTAATATCCTCTTAGTAAAAGACCCAGTATTAATGACGGTAAAGAATGTTCAGTCTGAGAGTGGGCGTCCATCATGCAGTCGAGACAAGTTGACTAAAAGTATGTAGCTGGTCTTGCTAAACCGGTATGCAGGGAGCATTAATGTGTGGGTTCACAGGAGTTTATAATCCCTCTATCACTGGAGCAATAAAACACACTCAATAAAGAACGATTTTTATGTGCTACATCAATATTGAATGAGATTAGTTCATCAGAATTGCTTTCTATGGCTTCTTCTATTAGTGCCGACTTCCACAGAAAGTGTTACGAAGTGGTTCCCTGGAGCATCGTTATCATCATCATCATCCTACAGCTACTGTACATACAGAGCTTCTGATATAGATAGCAAAATATGGAAGAAAAAGAAACAAAAACGCCATGCGTACTATTCCAGAAAGATCATTTCCATAGTATCATGAAATTATTTCGTTTCCCCTCCCACACCAAACCCCCGAACTCACCAAACCGGATTCGAGAAAATAAAGCTTTCCTTGAAAGTCTTCTTTCTGGAACGTTGCGAAGCCAAAGACAGTCAAGAATATAAACACATGGTCAAATTTAGTGCACATCTAAACATGCAACAACAAGATGATGCCGAAGATATACACCGTCTACTGCTGTAGCACTGCCGGCATTGCTTTTTTTTTTACAAAATGATAAAAATGCTCCATAGTTGTTTTCAAAGCTAAGCTGAGATCGATCCTTTAACAGCCATAGAGATGCTGCTGAGACACTCAAAGACACAGACAGGTAAAAAAAAAAAAAAAAAAGCTTTGGCATGGCTGACATCGGGTTTGTCCAAGAAAAAAGGAGCTTGAGTGCTTGGTGCGCATGCAAGGTGAAAGGTCAGGGTTCAGATATTCAGCCGTCAGTCCAGACCAAGGATATAGGAGGGACTGAGTGATACTGAGCTGTCACCAGCTACCCTACAGTTTAGATGAATGGGGAAAGTCGGACCCAGCATGCAGCATTCAGAATAGTTGGAGCTCATCAGAAAGAGAAAATACTCACTGGTGTCCCATGGCTGCTCGGAAGACACAAGACACACACACACAAAAAAAAAAAAAAACACACCTCAAACCTGGGCGGATAAATCTTTTTTTGTTTGTTTTCATTCAGTACTGGAGTCGGGTCAGTTTTTCCAATAAAAATGCGTTCGGATTTTACCTCCTCCAATGTTTTAGTCTGTGTTTGGTTTGTTTGTTTGTCTTTTTAGCAACGTTACACAAAAAGGTATGAACAGATCTTGATGATTTTTTTTTCGGGACATCACCCCAACTAAGCCTCCTTTGGATTTTGGTGGTGTCCTGTACATTTTTAAAGATTACAGCGGGTGCCTTGTATTAAATTTTTTTCTGCTTGGGGGAGGTTTGAGCTCTCTGAGTGCTTCTAGTTTGAATATGTTTTTTAAATCATTGGTATAATGTACTGATGATTACAGGTCGTTATGCAAAGATGAAAACAAGAACATCCTAGCAGGCATAAAAAAAAAATGTGCCATAAAACCATTATACTGTTGTTGTTTTCCCAAGCTGGGTGCCATCCAACATTAAAAAAAAACAAAGCAAAACTCCCACAACCTAAAAATAAAAAGCTATTCTATCTCTCCTTATTACCTATGCCAGGGGTGTTGTGACCATCGGCATCTGTCCGTCTGTTTGTGAACAAATTCCTGACAAATCTACCAGACAGATTTTTGCCAAACATGGTCAATATGTTACCCCAACCAAGTCCTGAAATTTATTTGTTTTTGGAAGGTCAAGTTCAAAGCTCAGAATCACAGCAACATCATAAAATTCTCCCTATTCTTTTACTATGGGATGATTTGGTTTGTTCATAAGATGCCCACTAGGGGGAGACTACGCACAGTTATAATGAAACCTGCGTTCTTAGCCAGATTTTTCAAGTTAATTCAATGCACTTGTCAACATTATCCATCTGTGCCTGGTGGAAATGCTTTGCACTCTACAAGTGCCTCTCGAGTTGAATAAAGAGTCCACAGTCCCACCTACAAGGATCTGGTTTTCTACTGGCTCAAAGGTCTTTCAAATCAGTGTCCACTTCGATGAAGCTAGCATGAACTGATCCGAAAATAACTGCTGGCTGATGCAAATGCTAATCTGCCCCATCTTCTCTTTTTCTGCTGTGTGGATTTGATTCATATTCAGCTCCCTCTGCCATGAAGGATGTTTTACCATAAGTTTGTTTTTGTGATTTTTGGAAGAATTACACACAAATGGACGTGTGGATTTTCATTAAATTTCTGCCAGAGGCGGGGCTTTGGATAAGAAAGAGTCCGATAGATTTGAGAGATAATCCAGATCAAATTCTGGTCCAGGAATTTTTTTAAAGGACTCTTTAACAATGTGAGAGAAGATGATTTTTGAAAATGTGTTATAAGAGCAGGCCCAACAGGGGCAGACTTTATACAATAATAATAATAATTTGCGGCTTGGCAGAGGTTTGCACTCTCCAAGTCTTCTCCAAAAAAAAACTTTAAATAAAAATAAATAAATAACAGTTTTAATATATAAAAATGAAATAAATGACACAGCAGTGATAACGGCAAAGGTTCTCCACGTTCATCTTGCAGCTGTTTACCGCACCACCTGTGTGTGATACGTGGTCGTTTCCCTTGGTTTATGTAAATTGAGTTTGTTATATTGTTCATCTTTCATATCCATTTCCTTGATCTGTAAACCACACTACTGTTTATTAACATCCACACAAACATAGCAACCAAACACACCACACGCTCATTAATAGTGAATTATTTCCTCCATATTAAATACAGCATGGGAAGGTGGTACACATGTGTGGGTGGTTGGGAGTGTGTGTGTGTGTGTGTGTGTGTGTGTGTGCCCAACACAGCCCACCCCACCCCAACCCCAAGGCATGTTTCATTTTCCCAGCTTCCCTTCCCAGGTCCGAAGGGCACCAAAAAATGCACTTTTGTAGCCCTGATGACACGGAGATAATCCAGAGCGCAGTCAAACTACTGCCGCCGCAATAGTCTGATTTTATGACCTTTCTATCAGATAACAATCTTTTCCCGTTCATGGGACATTTGCAAAACACTTTGCATTAAAGCATGAAGCAAGATTGAAAGTTTGCCCGGAAAAAAAAGATGGTTACAAATACCAACTGGGAAGTCCAGCTTCTGTCATGACAATTCTAATACTGGCAGGGAAAAAAGTGCAGTGCATTTCCTGTGCTGTGTTGTTGAAATTGTGTGATTTTAACCTGTCTTTTTGCACGCTGTTGTCACATGACATACACATGATGCATGCCAGACAGAAAGTGATCATAGTTTAATCTGTAGTTCATGCGAAACTAATGGAAAGCATTTTTCGGAGGCTTTTGAGTGACAGCTGCTCAAAATTAAATGCAGAATTTAAAACAAGATGGTGTCTATAAAGAAACAGGATACAGGGATGCGGCAAAAAAATACAGTGTGTGGACAGACACACAGACAGACAGAAACACAGACAGACTGACCTACAGAAACACAGACAGACACAAAGACATACAGACAGACACTACAGAAACACAAACAGAAAGACAGAAACACAAACAGAAACAGACAGAAAGACAGACACACAGATAGAAACCCAGAGAGAAACACATACACACATACAGAAACACAGACAGAAAGACAGAAACACAGACAGAAAGACAGAAACACAGACAGACAGACAAAAAGACAGAAACACAGAAAGAAAGAAACATTCAGAAAGACAGACAGACGGAAAGAGAGACACACACAGACAGACACACATACAGAAACACAGACAGAAAGACAGACACACAGAAAGACAGAAACACAGACAAACATACAGAAACACAGACACACATACAGAAACACAGACAGAAAGACAGAAACACAGAAAGACAGACACACAGAAAGACAGACACACAGAAAGACAGACACACAGACAAACATACAGAAACACAGAAACACAGACACACATACAGAAACACAGACAGAAAGACAGACACACAGAAAGACAGACACACAGAAAGACAGACAGAAAGACAGACACACAGACAGAAAGAAACAGTCAGAAAGACCAACAGACGGAAAGAGAGAAACACACAGACAGACACACAGACAGAAACACAGACAGAAACACAGACACACAGACAGACAGATGAAAAAGACAGGAAGACACACAGATGGAAAGACAGAAAGACAGGTAGGAAAGTGGACAAAATCTCCTCCACAAATCTTGAATCTGACCCCATATTTTCTTTTCTTCCTTCCAGAAGTTTCACCTTTTATGGCACTGGAAAGTTTTTAGCAAACTCCTAAAGAATTCCAATGTCTTTTTATTTTTGTATTTTTTTATTTTGATAAGCTTCCTCCAGCTTTCCTCCTCCTGTCAGACTGAAATGTGTCAGAAAGGAAAAGTCTGTGCTGCTAGTAGACCATGTTCTGGTTAACCACATCTCTTGGTTCATTCATAAATGTTCCTTACTGACTGTGTGGCTGCGTTTTCCTCTGAATGGCAGTTTAGATGAGGACCAGCCTGCGTCCCTGTTACTCATCTGCATCTCTGTGCATTTCTCATTTCAGAACAAATGAAGAGGGGAAGCGCGTGCACGGATCTCAGGGCGCGAGGACTCATTATACAGCAGGATGGTCTAAATATAAAGCATTACACAGCTTACAGTGTAATCATTCACAGCTTACAGTGCACCCAAAGCCACAAGAAACTCTTCCATCCTAATGCTGATTTAACCCGTGTGTGTGTGTGGGTGTGTGAGAGCCGGGCAGCTTTGCTTCCTACCTGAAGATGAGCCGAGTTGATCTGAAGCGCGCGAGCCGCTTTCTGTGTGCTGTGCAGCTCCGCTTCCTCTCACAAGCCCTCCAAAAGCAGCGCACCGGTGACGTCACAGCGCTCGATATCAAAAGGGGGAGAGGGGGCGCACGGGGGGCGCGGCTTATTAACTATTAACCAATCACAAAAAAGACCCTCGGCAAAATCAAGGAGCGATTGTGATTGGTTGACATGCTCAGCTCTGTTATTTTTAAGCAGGGCTCGCGACTCTGAAATGCGTTGCGCAATACAGAAGATACTGAAATTACAGAGGTGCAGTACAATTGACAATAAATAAATAAATAAATAAATGCCCTTTGCCTACACACTGACCCACCCACGACATAATGATAATAATAATAATAATAACAATAATCATTATAATAACAATAATAATAACAATAATAATAATCATAATAATGACAACAACAATAATAATACCAATAATAATAACAACAACAATAACAATAATAATAACAATAATAATGACAATAATAATTATAATAACAATAGCAACAACAACAATAATATTAATAAACATAAAAATAATAATAATAATAATAATAATAATAATTAGAAGAAAAAGAGGAAGAAGAAAAAATAATACAATAATAATCATAATGATATTAATAATAATTATGGCAGCACGTGATGTAGTGGTTAGCATGT
>JAQMYF010000023.1:18294906-18312621 GCA_030014195.1 Neosilurus mollespiculum | reverse complement strand
GAGACAGAGATAGAGAGTGTGTGTGTGTGTGTGTGTGTGAGGGAGAGAAAGAGAGTGTGTGTGTGTGTGTGTGTGTGTGTGAGAGAGAGAGAAAGAGAGAGAGAGAGAGTGTGTGTGTGTGTGTGTGTGTGAGAGAGAGAGAGAGAGAGAGAGAGAGAGAATGTGTGTGTGTGTGTGTGTGTGTGTGTGTGAGTGAGTGAGGGAGTGTGTCATGGCTGTGCACCTCAGATGTGACAGTTGTCATAACTCATAGTGTGTATAAACTATTAAATATTTATATACACTATTATTATATATTATGTATGTGTATATAGATAGATAGATAGAGAAAGAGAAAGGCAGTGGTGGCCCGGTGGTAGTGTTACTTACTGACTAAGCTAACTGGGTTATCAAAGGCCAGCCATGTCTCTCACTGTCTGTGGTGAGCTAGTGGATATATGATGAATTGCGTTTTATGGTAATGGTTGATGCAAAGAATGCATGGTAATCATGTTCTTTGAACGTTCTCGCAGGCCACACAAAATGAGTTGATGGGCCGGATTTGGCCTGCGGGCCTTGAGTTTGACATCTGTGATATAAGGGATCTTGTGCTGAAATTGTTTACAGACAGGATTCAATTGCTGTAGGTGTCTTCAGCATGTCCTCCTTTTATTTCTTCAAATACTACCTACTGCGTGTGTGTGCTTTTGTATGTCTGTTACTGATATTGCATATCTTTCATAACTCTCTCTCTTTTAAAGTATTTTGTAATGGTGATTCTACGTACAAACGGGACCCAAGCACTATCAAGCATCATGTTATATCCCTTATGCTAGTCATCTGTGACCTCTTTTCTTACCCAGTATGTCATCAAGAAGCTGAACCTGAGAACATCGTCGAAGCGAGAGCGTCGGGCGGCAGAACAGGAAGCGCAGCTCCTCTCTCAGCTCAAACATCCCAACATCGTCACTTACCGCGAATCATGGGAAGGAGAGGACTATCAGCTTTACATAGTTATGGGTTTCTGTGAGGGAGGAGATTTGTATCACAGGCTGAAGCAGCAGAAGGGTGAGCTGCTGCCTGAGAGACAGGTGGTGGAGTGGTTTGTCCAGATCGCCATGGCGCTCCAGGTATCCAAGCATTTATTATTATTTTATACTATTTTAAAATGATTTAAACTCCTCTGTATTTAATCAGGCAATATCACTGGGTTGAAGCGTCTGAAATATCTCAACGTTATACTTTTGGAAATATTAGAACAACTGCATTGGTCAGAGTTTCTGTAACAATATATGAACCATCACTTTCTGACCAATCAGATTTTAGAATTCAGCAGCATGCTGATCAGTTCCAGCTATGAATTAATTGTGCTCTGATTTATGATGGTTCTTTTCTCGGGCTTTGTAGTATTTACATGAGAATCACATCTTGCACCGAGATCTGAAAACACAGAACATTTTCCTGACCAAGACTAACATCATCAAAGTGGGTGATCTGGGAATCGCACGGGTCCTGGAGAATCAGAACGACATGGCCAGCACCCTGATCGGAACGCCGTACTACATGAGTCCCGAGCTTTTCTCCAACAAGCCATACAACTACAAGGTATTACCCACAAGGCACTGAGTTAACCTCATATATTTGACCCATCACATTAAGATGGAAATGATTGATTTTGAGTTACTGGTACTCTTTTGTAGCTGATATCCTAAGCTTTAAAACCATACCAAATTTTCTAACATATGTTACTAGTTTTGGAAAAACTAACCACAACCTGCCAGGAACTTTCAGCCTTTTAATCATATAACTATGGAGAAAATAATGTTTAAAGTTCAACACAGGATTTAATAATTTCCGACTTAATACCACTTTGATGTGATGGGTCACATATATGTGCACAGTTACTACTTACAGACTATTTATTGTCCTGTCAATTAACCAAACTGGACCACTGATGGGCAGGTATTATATGAGTGGTGGTCTATTTTCAGAACCAGGAAACCAGCTAAAATATCCAGCCAAAAGCAGAGCTGTGGTCAGAATCCGACAGTAATCAAGAGCAGACAACGATCAACTTGCACCATTTAAGAAAAATAACCTATAGTCTGTAGTCTCCATCCAACAATATTGTAAACCCTGCACTGATATTCCAATACATAAAACTAAACAGGAAATCAACCTAAACTTTTCTTTGTGCAGTCGGATGTTTGGGCCCTGGGCTGTTGCATGTACGAGATGGCGACTCTGAAACACGCCTTTAATGCAAAGGACATGAACTCACTCGTGTACCGCATCGTAGAGGGAAAGGTAACGTATTTAACATATTATAAGTTATTTTGCTGATGAGATGGGATTCATGGCCGTACAGGTTCTGTTTGGCTTAACAGTTTTCAGAGAGGCTTTTCATTTATCATTACAGTAGCTTTATTTTGTTTAGAATTATGACTATGTAAGATTCTAGTATGGAAGGAACACCATAGTAGGAAAAATTAGTGAAAGAAATAAAATAAATAAAAAAAATACAGTATAAACCTGAGAGCTGTTTTGTAGCCGTGACTCTATTTAGAGATGCTGCTATAGAAAATGACTCAATCTTTATTCTCGATGGGAAGTTCAGCAGCCAAACAATCCTCAGGGTGTCTTTACTATCAGAATCTCTACTTCCTGTTCACCAGCTGCCTCAGATGCCAAGTAAGTATGATCCTCAGCTCGGAGAGCTGATCAAGCGAATGCTGTGTAAGAGGCCGGATGACAGACCTGACGTCAAACACATTCTGCGGCAGTCCTACATCAAACAGCAGATCGCCGTCTTTTTGGAAGCCACCAAAGAGTAAAGCTGTTAATTGCACTTCAGGAAATTCATTTTAAAAACTTGTGTGTGGGTGCCCATTTTTTATAAAAAGTTTCCTGTTTAATAGGAAAACCGCCAGGTCCCGAAAGAAGGTGAACAGCAGACCGAATGGTGACACGCCCAAAGTGCCTGTTCTTCAAAAGCAAGAGCTACAGTGTGCCATTTCTGAGCTGAAAAGCAAAGCGAAAAGGGTAAATGCATACTCTCTCCAATAGATTTTGGGGTATATGCAGTATGCTGTATGGATTTATATATGGTAATAATGTTGTTATGATGTATGATGTTTTTTTTTTTTTGGTCAATTAAATGAGCTGATGATTTTTGTTTCAGTCACAGGAAAACCATTCCCACCAATCCAAACATCACAACAACATAAAGGACAATATTCACCCAAATCCACCACTGTCCCCCAAATCCGCAAATCAGGACGTCCCAAACTCGACAAATCACAACATAGCAACCATCAGCAACATCGACATCGACATCCGAGCTCAGGAACCCGGAGACAAGCTCCGGAAAGCGAAACCTCCTCAACCTATATGTTCTCCATCCAAACGCACAGAGAGAGAGGAGAAAAAGAAAGAGGACACTGCCGTTCCTCAACCACACCCCAGAAAACACGTATCAGGTGTCCTCAGTGGAAAGGTTGAACACTTGCTTGTTTCACACAGTTCGAGTGGAACAGCTCCGCCAAAACACATGGAACGTGTAAAAGATGGTAGAGATCAGAATGTTACTGTGTCTGTAGAGGAGGACACTCTGAAACTGCTGCAGCTGGCGGCCATGGAGGATGGAAGAAACGGCAAGCAGGATACTACAGACGTCAAGAAGGAGCAAAAAACAGAGGCAGAGCATTGTTCAGGAGACAGAAGGGTACGTTATACTGTAGTGAAATGAAGGTTGTTCATTTATCACAAAAGTTGAAAATATAGAAACACTTTCTTCATTATGTTTCAGACTAGTTTGGAGTCCACTGATAAGCTGCTTGAGCCGTTTATTCCAATGGAGCTGATGGTAAGAAGAAAGATATATTATATTATATTATATTATATAAGGTATAGATCACTTAAAGATATTTTGCTGAATATACCTTTCTAGATAAGTACTGGAGTCTCTGTCAAATCTTAGAGCAATCTTGACCAAAAGATCAACATTTAAAAAACAAACAAATAAAAATGCATTTCCTGTTACGTTACGTGATATAGAGTGCCAGCCAAGCAAGTCCCTGGCCAATCAGATTCAAGAATTAAGCAGCGCCATGGTCAAAGCATGATCATTATTACCAAGGAGATTAGGATTTTGGCTAGGTTTGTTGGTTTGTTAGCAGAATTATGTGAAAAGTTATCTGTGGATAATTGGGCTTTGGAAAAGGAAGACTCCTTTAGATTTTGGAGATGATCCGGATCACATTCTGGATCCAGGAATTTTTGAAAGGATTCTTTCATACTGTGAGATAGGACGATTTTTGATGTTATGGTTCATATGTCTGGGGGATTTGCAGTGGTGGCTTAGTGGTTAAGGCGATGGGTTACTGATCCGAAGGTCAGCGGTTCAATCACCACTGTTGGGCCCTTGAGCAAGGCCCTTAACCCTCAATTGCTCAGTTGTAAAAACATGATAATTGTAAGTCGCTCTGGATAAGAGCATCTGCAAAATGCTGTAAATTTAAATGGATTGCTGGGCTGAGCGGAGGTTTGTGTTCTCGAGTGCTCTTTATGTTTGATGATGATTGTTATTATTGATTAGTAGTGAGTATGGCAGGTTGATTTTTCATCCAATTTTAGTAGTGGTGGAAAGACTATAGCATACCATACTTTATGTTTTTCTTTAACATCCGAAGGATTTGTCCATTTCTTTCCTCTAAGGCCACTCACATACTTGTTCACTCCCTTGTCATCTCAATGCTAGACTAGGCAGGTCCTGGCTTTGAATGCACTTTGACCTCTGTAACTGTTCCAGAATGCAGCTGCATGGCTTATTTTCAACCTTCCCAAGTTTTCCCACACCACTGTAACACTTCTGTAAGCTGCTCTGGATAAGAGTGTCTGCTAAATGCTGTAAATGTAACAGCGTAATCACAGTGTTTTGCTTTTTGGACATCATTTGCCAAAAATAAATGCCCCATGCTGAACCACACATTCCCCACCCCCTATTTTAATTTCTCACCAGTCTGTATGTACAGTGCATAACAAATTATTAAACCATCTATCATAAATCAAAGAAATACAAATACTTCAAATCTAAATCGTGTAGAAATTATCTGAACAAGAAACAGCAATCTGGAACTTGGGAAATGACGGACTAGACTGACCAAGAGTCCAGATCTGCATCCAACTGAACAAAATTAGAAATTTATTTGATTCACAAATTGATCACAACAAAGGTTTTCTCTACAGACGGTATGAGGGAGCAGTTACAAACTATTTGGAAATCATTTTTGTTTGCTTTTCTTTCATTTGTGGTATTTGGGGCAGTGACTGAAAGAATGGGAGCGCGGATACAATCGTCTGAAAGCAGGTTCGGGGGGGTTCTTTGGGTAGAGCCGCTGCTCCTCCGCATAAAAAGGAGTCATTTGAGGTAGTTTGGGCATTTGAGTAGAATGCCTCCAGGTTGCCAACTTTTAGGGGTGTTCTGGGCATATCCTACTGGGAGAAGGCCCCAGGGTAGACCCAAAACTTACTGTAAGGATTATATATGCCATCTGGCCTGAGAGCACCTTGCAATCTCCCTGGAGGAGCTGGAGAGAGAGATGCCTGGGTTTCCTTCCTAGATCTGTTGCCTCTGAGACCGGACCTCTGATAAACAGAGGAAAATGGATGGATGGAGGAATGGATAGATTTTCCTGTGTAGTAAATACTAAGGCATTTAGTCTTGGGGACGATACAACAATGTCCACCTCACCTGAGTTTAATTCATGTAGCAAATTCTGATTCTCTAACAGGAGCCTCACATCCCAGAAGTGTCTGCAGCTGTTTCAGAAATCAGCAAGCTTCTTCTTCATCCTCCTTCCTCTTCCTCTGAACCGTCTATGTCCCGGCAGCGCAGACAGAAAAAGAGAGAACTGGCTCAAGATGAAAGCAAAGTAATTGACGTCAATTACAAAATAATTTCTTTTGATTTGGTCAAATCGTGATTCTTTTTTAATCTTTTTTTGCTGTCCGAATTTGTTTTCCCAAAGATTAAAGCAGCCATTTCTAGACCTCTGCCTCCACTTCCTGAAAATTCCCTATCTGTAGGCATGAAAAGGAGAGAAGGGAGTGAAGCTGAAGTGGCGGAACAACTTACACACTTCCAGTCTGATCTTCAACATGAACGTGCACCACAGGTGGGACACGCTTAAAAAAATCACAAACTATGACCTGGAAGGCTACAAGGCTACTTTATAATTTAAGACGGTATATTTTATACTTAGTTTTGTAGAATGGTTTATACAGTGCTGTGCGTAAGTATTCACCCCCACAAACTTTTCCAAATTTTGTAGTGTTGTCTGAAACTGAAATGGAATTATTTGAGATTTTGCGCCATTAATTTACACTAAATCACCAGTAATACTAAAGTGGGTGGGGAAAAAAATCATTACAGCTTTGCAAAAATTGTGATTAAGCATTTACTCCCCACCCATTATCGTGAACTAAATTAGTTACCAGCATTCAGTAGTCATGGAGTCATTTGGATACATCCACTGTCACACTGATGCCGTATTTAGCACGTCCGCCTCACAGCCAGAAGGTCACAGGTCCAAGTCCCGGGCTCAGCGAGGGTGTTTCTGTGTGGAGTTTGCATCTTCTCTTTTTGCATGGGTTTCCTCCAAGTACTCCAATTTTCTCCTAAAATCCAAAGACATACACATTATGCAAATTGGCTGTTCCAAATTGCCCCTGTGTGTGAGTGTGAATGGCTCTGTGTGTGTTGGCTATGCAATGGACTGGAGAGCTGATCAGGGTCCATCCCGCCTGAGTAGGATTAAGTGGTTTGGAAAATGAATGAAAACAGGGTCTTTTCTTAACTGCCAGTAGCAAATTAAAAGGAAATTAATTTCCGCAACCATTTTCACACGTTTTCTTTCACACGTTAATTTTTTTTTTCAGTTTTGTTCTTATATTTATTATATACTGTTAAACAGGTTTTTTCACGGCTCATGGGTTGCCTAGGGAATGTCAAAACATTAGATAGATAGATAGATAGATAGATAGATAGATAGATAGATTAATAAAATATAAATAAAAATAATAAAAAG
This sequence comes from Neosilurus mollespiculum, assembly GCA_030014195.1. NCBI lineage: Eukaryota > Metazoa > Chordata > Actinopteri > Siluriformes > Plotosidae > Neosilurus > Neosilurus mollespiculum. The sequence goes on along the minus strand of JAQMYF010000023.1, from coordinate 18,305,554 downwards.
TAATTATAGTAGTATGATAATGTTTAAAGTATTTTAATATTTATTTCCTTATGTAAGTAAACTGCAAATAAAAGGGAACTTAACACTTGTGTCTTGGTCTTTCTGAGGCTTTATCATATGTTTTGTTTTGTTTCAATTCCAGAATCGGATTCTATCAGCCCGAGAGAGAAGGCGGCTGAGGCAGTCACAAGAAAACCAGAATGAATCAGGTATATAAACATGTTCAGATGATTTCTAAAGATCATTACAGCTACTGTCAGGAGAAGTGGTAGGTAGGTAAGTCTGTTGGGCTTTTACGGCCCTAGCCTAGCCAGGTTACCTTCCCAGTATTTTTACTGGTACCCATTTATACTGCTGGGTGGACAGAGGCACACTTGTGGTTAAGACCTTGCCCAGGGGTCTTAGCACGGTGGGGGTCCAACAGGGATTGGAACCCATGATCTCGCGATCGTGAGCCCGGCACCCTAACCGCTACGCCACCGGCCCCACCAGGAGAAGTGGAACTGTGTTTAAACGCATGTTACTGAAAACCCACTGAATTCTTAACTCTGATTGTTCAGACAGTGTTGACTACTTTGCTTAACATCAGCTCTAAAATGTATTTTTCCTTACTTTGGCTCTTTAACCTCCAATACAATCACTGCACTATCAACATAAAAACCCCCGGAATGTTTTCTCTGCTCCTCTGTTGAAATGGAGATGAAAGGTTTTCTTTAGACCCTGATGATATTAATTCATGAATTTAGACACTGCTTCAAGCTTTCTGAGGTGCTTGACGATGAAAGGCAGCAGGTGTACCATGTAGGAGTGTGGATGAAAGAGAATAATGGTTTTTGGTATATTTTCCACTGGATGGTGTCTCGTTAAAGCTTCTTCGTCTCATTTCAAGCAGCTCCCGTAGTCAGAAGAGCATCATGTGACGTCGCCTTGTTAAATGCCAGGCACATGGAACAGCCTGATTGCCCGAGACCTGCCAGTGTACCAGCAGCAACACACAAGGTGGGATGACTAACTCATAGACGTGGGATACCAGTATATGTAATGATGCATGGAATTCTTTTTCAAAATCATGATCTTTTAATTACAATAGTAAACTGAAGCAGTAAAGGAAGTTGGTCTCGGGAGTATGGCCGCCATGCATTTAAAGCAGGGACACTTTTATCTCATTTTAAAAAACTGTCCTCACTTTTTTACATTTTGCTCGTATTCTTTTAAATCACCTATGGACCACCTATGGCCACTGAAACAGCATCAGGTCAATATGATTCTAAATGGCAAGTCAATGTTATCACAGGGCTACATGGGGCTTGTTGGCATTCTGAAAACCCATTTGCATTTCTATCATCCCTCATTATTAGCCCAGAAAGTTTCACACGCATAACATGCTTTGCTGTAAACGCACATACCCCACCTATGAAGCCTGACCAACCGCGGTTGCACTGAGATCATCAACACCACTAGTGGAAATGGAATTTTTAAAAAATCGATCTATTCGTAATTTAGCTGGGTTTGCAGGTCACTAAACAAAACACAACAAAACCAAATTTATACCACTACATGCGTCTTTATTTACACCAATAATGGATCACAACTGGCTTAACAGCTAGCCCGGGTTAGCTAGCTTAACTGGTGTAACCAGCTAGCACTTAGCATAGCTTCTGTAGTAGGTTTCTTATTAATACATGTTTGGACACATATTACGAAGATCCCATGGAGCTAAACCTTTACCTTTACAGAGTGTCTAATGGACTTAAAGCGATAAACCTTCCACCTTGACACCACGTTATTTCCTGGTTGGCCTTCTCTGGCCCATGAGTTATCGTCAGGATGAACTTCTTGGGCTTCTGGCCCTGAAGTAGTCCCGAGGAGGTGCGATTAAGCCCCGGAAGTGCCAATAAACGGTAACGGCCTTGGCTCGCACTTGCTCACTAGTGGGAAAGCAGCTACTGATGTCTCAGTTCCCCCTATATGCCCAAAGACACACATTTTCTGTTTATGTACAAAGCATTCTACCACATCTTAAATAATACTCTGCATAGCTTGGTAAAGTCAGTTGCATGGAAGTAAGGCCATTTAATAACGATAAACTTGTTTATGTCACACTGCCCGCTGAATCAAGAACACATTAATACAAACACTAGACCATGGATTATATGCGGTATAAAATAATGTAGTTCATATGGCTGCTGTGTATATAGAGAGAGGAATTGGAAGTTGGGTAGAGTTGGGTTTCACAAGCTATTTGATTGATAGTAAAATTGGCTTTAGGGTTCTAGTTTACCGGAATCATTTTCTGATCTCAATCTTGGAACAGGAGAGAAAATCATCGTTGCATCACTCGGATGAGGAAGAGTGCAGTTCATCTGCCAGTTCCACAGAGCGCTCTGAGGGAGACTACAGAGAGGGGTGAGGGGGTCTCGAACATTTTTTCTCTGGATATCCCAAATTCAATCATGCATTAAATATGCCCTTGTTGCACAGCAAAAGCGAATCCAACGACATGCAAGACCTGGTCCAGATGATGACGCAGACGTTACGAATGGAAGCCAGAGACGTCCTGTGTGAGCAGGAACACTCGCAGTGCAACTCGTCCATGCTGCCTGAGTTCAAACTGAACAGGAAGTACAGAGACACACTAATGCTTCATGGGAAGAACAGAGGGGGAGAAACCAACTTTCGTCTCAGTGACTTCCGCTCAGGTTAGATGCACAACATTTTAAAGGCTTTCATTAAAACAGAACTGATCACAAGGGAAGTTCTGTAAAGTGTTGATCATCATACCCAGGATAGCCTTCTGTATTCAGTTTTGCTGACTCCCATCCCTTTGTCCTTAGAAGACTCTTCAGGGCCAGCTAAGATCAAAAGAGCCATGGAGCAATTGCGCACAGATGTGGTTAAAGGACTCGGAGTGAAACTGCTGGACAAAGTCCTGGCCATCATGCAGGAGGATGATGAGGACAAGCGAGAGGCAAGTCAGCTTCTGTTACATAAAAAGTTGAAAAATCAGTTGTTTCTAACTTAGTTATAATATGGGAAATTCTGAAATTTGGACAGAGTTCAAGACTCAAGCAGCATAATGCATAGAATAATCTGTGTGAATACTACACAGGAATGGTGTAATCTGATTGGTTTGCTGTCTGGGGATCTAGAAACATTATTCTGAGTGGCTAATGCTTGAAAAAAAATTACATCATTATCAAGTTTTAACATGGAAAGATAAAACATAAAAATCTCATTTTAGTTTGTTTTTATTTACATTTCCATGTAGTTTATACTAAAACTCTGAATGAGTTTAAAAAGACACTGTTAGCGACACAGAACTTCACTTTGCTTAGAGCACGTGGAACTCACCTGACCTGCCTCTGTCATGGTTAAAATATATAGAAATAAACCATAAACACTGTATCTTGAATTAGTTTTTTAGTGCTTTTTATGTTCCCATGCAGTATATACTAAAAGGGAATAATTATTAAATATTCAGAATCCATTCATTCATTTTCTGAACCGCTTACTCCTAATTAATATACAGTGGAACCTCGGTTTTTGAACAAGTCCCTTTTCAAACAAATCGGTTAACAAGAAGAATTTCAGAGGCATAATTGCACTCGGTTGCAGCACACATGCTGGGTTATCTGGCAACAGTCGGCTGTGTGTGTGTCAGTCTCACCACACAGCGCTTGCTCACAGAACCTACACTCTGAACTTTTCTCAGATTTCGGCGATGTATCTTGTGTTGTGTATTATTTCTTTTATATTTTTTCATCGATAAGACCCTGTGGTACCTGGGAGATCTATTAAAATGTAAAAGCAAAAAGGAAAATAGTGAGAACAACTGATAGAGGTGAAGAAAGAAATCATATGAAAGTATGAAAATGGTGAATGAAAATTTCTTACTTATTTAAAACGGTATTCAGTTGGTTCGGGTAATGAATAAAATTGTCTTTTCTTAAAACTTTACTCTTTATTCAGTTGGTACGTTATATGATAATACGACTGTGGAGTGAGGAGCTGGTCAGGAACGGATTAATCCATTATACATTGCTTCTTATGGCTAAATATGTTTCTGTTTACAAACAAATCGGTTTTAGTACAACATTTAAGAACTAGTTTACTTCAAAAACCACTGAATTCAAGATATTGATCATTTTACTTTCATCATGTGTAATTTTTGGTGTGTGTATTTTTATATCATATTTGCAGCAGTATGAGTGTTAATTGTGTGGAGAGAGAAACTTCTTTAGAAAAAAAAAAAAAAAAAACAAAGGATGATTTTTTTTTGACCTGAGCTACATTAGTATGTACTAGTTTTGTGGGGTTTTTTTAGTATATACTACTCAAAACAATTTAAGAAACACGTTCAATTTTTTTAATTAAATGAAATGCTGTCAAAAGTATGAAAACTGGGATAAATGTACTATTTCTGAGTGTGTATGGGTACAGCCAAGTTTGACATACATTTTTACACAAGTATTACATCTGATATGATTAAAAATGAAAAATTTGATGAGAAACACGAAAAAGGCTTGGAAAAGGCACACAGTAAAATTAACAACGGAAAAGTAATTTATTTACAATTATATTTACATTTTAATAACACGTATGTCCTCCTCGTGCATTTATACACTCCCTGCAGCGACTTGATCCTGACCTATAGCTGCCCATTCAGCAACCAGAGCATTCCTCAATTCATCTAAGGTCACTTGAGGGTTTGGTCACTGGGTAACACGTCTCCCAAGGATATCCCAAGCATGCTCAATAGGGTTGAGGTCAGGAAAACTTGCAGGCCAGTCCGAAACCTCAATTCCCTCTTCATTCAAAGACTCAATCCTAATCCTGGCAGTGTAAGGACGAGTATTGCCCTGCATAAAAATAAAGTTTTCACCCATTGCAGCTGCAAATAGTCTCACAATAGGTTCAAGGATAGTATCCCAGTAAACTGAACAGTAATAGGTCTGTAGCCCTTATATAGGGGCATAATGAATTTTTTTCTTCTTATATTTTTCTTCTTATTTTCGGCTTTGTGAGTTTAAATACATGAAAAAGTGAGCAGAAACCATCAACAAAACAATAATCTAAACACACAAGGGATGACAAACTGAACTGGTTAGGATTCTCAAAAACTCAAATTATACCAATGTTCCTTAAATTATTTTGAGTAGTTTACATTTTTAACCACTAATACTTTTTTAAAAATATAAAACATATCACAAAGTGTGTAACTGGCTACAGGATACTAAGTCGAAGAATCCTGATATCAAAATTATTCAATAATCCACAATCGAATAAACACTTTTTTTTTATTCTGCGGTAAACTTTTACGGAACTTGTAAAGAGGTTCCCACTTTAAGTTTAAATTAGTTTACTCATCTACTCTGTTTCCTAACACTATAAATAACTATTTCAGATTTCCTCAGTGCAGTTATACCTCTATAATAGCACTTAAATTGTACCACATATTTTCCCGTGTGAGGTACATAATAATCATGAAGGTAACCATTTCTTTTCCTTCCAGGTCTTGCTTCAGCAGCAGATGGGAGAAGAGAAGTACAAAACGTATGCTGTTATGGTGCGGCAACTAAAGTTCTTCGAAGATGTCGCGTTCAAATGCTGAACAAAACCCAGTGACAAGCAGACCCTGCTCATGACCTTCATGGCTTTCACTTCTGTTTTATTTCCATCCGTTCATTTTCCGAGCTGCCTCATCCTGCTAGGGTCACAGGGAGGCTGGAGTGTATCTCAGTCAACTCTGGGTGAAGTTGGGGTACATTCTGAACAGCTCGCCGGTCCATCACAGAGCCAACACATACAACTATTCTGACTAGCCTAATGTGTATGTCTTTGGACTGTGGGAGGAAACTGGAGTACCTGGAGGAAACCCACGCAAGCGCCAAAGACCTTCATGCTGTTAGGTGGACATGCTAACAACTACGCTACCATTGCCGCCCTTGTTCTATTTCCATTCCATTGTATATACGAACACGGTCATATAGATTTATGCAATTGATCGAAATGCAATGTTTATAAATTCCGGATCAGTTCTATGTTAAAAGTGAAACATTTTCTACTGTCTAAGCAATATATATATATGTACTGTATAATGTTTCTGAATGTAGGATGATTTATAATAAACACTATTTCAGTATAATACAAAATTCCTCTTTTATTTATTTATTTTTTTTGCTATACTGTATTAATCCCGCAAGGGAAATTATTGCCTCCTCATTTAACCCATCCAAAGTGAGCACACACACTCGGAGCAGTGGGCTGCCACACATATTGGGGCGCCCGGAGAGCAGTTGGGGGTTAGGTGCCTTGCTCAAGGGCACTTCTGCCATGAATGTGAAAGAAGGGAAGGTGCAGCTCACTCCCCCACCACCACACATTTTTCCTGCTGGTTCAGGAATCGAACCAGTGAGAACCCAAAGCCGCTTCTCTAACCATTAGGCTACGACTGCCCTTCATTAAACACATATGGAATTTTACATGAAATAATAAAGTAAGTTGTTAAAGTCATCTACTATTTCCACTCTTACAAAGAGTGCAAACTTATCTTTGATTTTTTTTTTTTTCTTTTCAAGTTCTTTTCATGGATCTCAGGCAATAGGCTTCCATGTGAGAGTGTTTTGTCTGTAGATGGGCTATGGAGGCAGTGTGAGCTGCAAATCACACAAGGATACAAGGGTTGTGTGTGTGTGTGTGTGTGTGTGTGTGTGTGTGTGTGTGTGTGTGTGTGTGTGTGTGTATAAGTGTGTGAGTGAGTCAAAACAAGAATTAATTAAAAAATGAACACAAGTTAAAAAAACAAGGCAACAATTTTAAATAATAATACAAATATCATTAGGCTAACCCTGTCATTACCATATATGGATATCGGAGTCTTTGTATGAGTAGTCCCCCTCATGTTTAAAAATAATTAGTTTGGACCACAACACTTTTACTATATAAACAAGTGCAGAAATCTATCCACTCAGTTTTTTTTTTATTATGAAATCCACACCACTCCATACATGAAACTCCATACCATGTTTTCAATGGCACTGTTTACTCCGCACAGTGCGCGCTCATTCAGTACTGTGTCCAGCGCCGTGTTGATTGTTTTAGTTTATTGCTAAATTTGTATAGATGGTGATGTTGGATTTGTTTCCTTTCATTTCACAGCTGCTGTACATGTACAACCATGCATGTAACAAACAAAAATCTCAAATCTTGAGTGCGCATAGCACATATACTGTGTTTGTGTGTGTGAGTGTGTGTGTGTGTGTGTGTGTGTGTGTGTGTGTGTGTGTGTGTGAATGTGTGTGAATGGGGTCCTCAATGTCCCAGACTAGTATTAAAACTGTGTAACAAACTGCTCCCTCTAGCAGAGCAGAAAAGCCAAACGATCGTTCATTTGATGATACAAGCATGGCTCATTGTTGGGTAGACTTTAAGCAAAAAGTGCTAGCCACTTGAAATTCCAATATGGCAGCCATTTTCCAAGATAGCCGCCATATGACGTTTATCATGAAAAAATGTCAACATTTTGTTGTATAAATAGCCAAAGTGCAGATATTATTGAGATAAATTTTGCATTTCTTTGCCATACCATTACTGATTTTTACTATTTATAGTCGTTTGTTCATAGAAATACTGAAAAAAACATATGATAAGTGTATTAACTAAGTCAGAACTCAAGAACTATGAAAATGTCAGCGTCCGTTCTCCTTCTATCATTGTTGAATATAAACTTACCCACTGTGAGCAGAGGTAGATGCTTTTGATATTATAAATCAGATAACTGTGGTTCTTTTACAAATTGGTGTCGGGCTAGAAAACAGCTCAAAGATTAGAAATGCTTTGATTTTTTGTGGGATTTTTGAAAGCCTTCATGCATGGAAAGCAATTTAGTGTATAACATGGTAAGAACCTACTATGCTTTGGTGGGTAAATGGGTTCACTGAGTGTTCTAGTTTCCTGAAGATGCCTGACAATTTTGGAGTTTTCCTCCTAGGTGAACTGCCTTTAACCACCTATTGAGCTTCATCTGCCCAAAGGAACTGGACAGAGATCAGTGGGTTTTATTTTTTGTTTTGGTTTATGGCTGTTTTTGGTGCGCTGGCGACCATCTTGAAAAAAATCGGGGCCATATTGGAATTTTTAATGGCTAGTACTTTTTTCTGAAATAGTGACTTAAAAAGTTAATTCATACCAAATTTCATGCTTGTATCCACTTTTTGATTCTGGACAAAAGTCACATTTCGCTGCTCCACTTTTCTCACAGTACAGATGCTTCCAGTGTCCATGTTCTCTAATGATTTAAAGTCGTTCCTTCTCCAATCTATATATATAAAGTTAGTTTTCTGTCGACTTGTTGAATGGAAGACTGCTACTCATTAAGAAGGCACACAGAGTCTCTCTTGGTAAATATGGAGCTAAAAGTAGATTCCGACATGCAGTTGTCTTGCTGTACCAAAAGCATCTTTCAATGGCAAACATGCTTAATCTGAGATTACATAACATTAATAGGATTAAGCAGTTTGGCAAATTGCTTATATTTTTATTATATTTTTTTTATTTCACCAAACATGACTTTATCTAACTGCTGTGAGGAACAGGCCTCCAGCCAATCAGCTAGCTCCATGCTAACCCACTCTTCCATAAAGTATTCCATGGTAAGAACGTATATATTTTTGATTTTCAAGAATTAAAAAAAAATTTGTATATAACATATACAGTATAAGATGATAAACACTGTATTAAATTACTTAACTAGGCGACATGAAACTAATAAATAAATGGCTTGGTAGAATGGCACAGGCACAAATTGGCCAGGGTTAAAGCATTAAAGTGCAGTTTGGTGGATGAGTCCTACACATATAAAGCAAAAGGTTCACTCATTCACTTACCTGCTAGCTTTACCTGGAGTTCTTCTCTCTGCCTGCAGACATCAGGTGGGTGTCACTCCTCCTGAACTTGAACTTCAGTTGAAGTATGACACTCACAGACATTCAACTTCAGACGAAAACTCTTCAGAACCCGAATATTAGCAGGTGAAGAGAGCAGTGAGTATCAGAATGCATGGGCAATTATTCATTATTTGAGAATCAAGAGGGTGGCACGCTGGCAGAGTGGTTAACACGTCTGCCTCACAGTAAGAAGGTCCTTGCTGTGAAAACCCAAACTTAATGAAAGCTTGCATACATCGAGCTATTGTTATTACAATCTTCTTTATGAGGGAAAAAAAATCCGCACACAGTAGGTGACATTGTACTGTGAAAAGTCACATAATTCATGTGTATGCAACGTTAAATACGGAAGTAATTTACATATGAATAAACGGCAGGACATACCATTCATCCCTAGAAAGGGGCACATGCTTGTCTGGTGTATGAAAACGGAAGCTCGTATTTTGTACACGTGCCTAGTTTTATTTTATTCAGAACCTCACTAGTTTATGTCTAACTTGTCAGTTCAATATCTGTGTACTGTTATTTTTGCCATTATCTTGCCTTATATGAACTGATGAGTTCACGTCCCATTCTCGCGATTTCACTCTAGTGACAGTGAAACTGACCTGATGAAGAAAATATACATATGTTAATGTGTAACAGGAGCCTTCCAAAGGCTTTCCTTTCAATTTCACTTCAAGAACATATCTCATTTATTTATGAACAAATATTTCTCTGGAATGATTTTTTTTTAACATGTATATCTGTCTGAGATTACATATGTTAGAATAGGCTACATAACTATAAATTATTTATATATTCAATTTCTCATTTAAATAAACTGCAAAAGTAAAACAAGTGCTTAAAAGCTCTACTGGTGGGATGTCCTAGGGTGGTAGTGACTATGTTTTTGACATCGTCACAAAGTGTGTGGGTCATGTGACACACTGGCAGAACATTGTGACAGAGACAAGGGGACACAGAGTCTGGCCCCAGTTGAGCATCACTAAGTGGTCTATACACACATATGTTTGTGTTGTGTTTATGAACATAAGATGACTTATAATAAACACTATTTATAATACAAATATTCCTCTTTATTAAGCACATGTGGGATTTTACATGAAACAATGAAGTGAGTTCTTGAAGCCGTCCATCATTTCTGCTCTTTCCAATCCACTGCACAAACGTGTGTCACCCCTCAGCCAATACAGCAGAATGCGGTTCTACTTGTGTTTTTTCTTCTTCAAGTTCTCCTGGGGTTTTTCACGAGTCTCAGGCGTCTCCGGGACAATAGGCTGCCATGTGAGAGGGTTTCGTCTGTACATGGGCCATGGAGGCAGTGTGAGCTGCAACACATACAAGGATTCAAGGGTATTTACTGTATGTGTGCTAACAAGAATTAATTAAAACCCATAAAAAAAAAAAAAAAAAACAAGGCAACAATCTTAAATATCACAAGGGTAACCCTCTCATATATGCATAAAATACATATACATTAATAAATTGTTATTGTTTTTATATTTGTTTATTTTTTATGGAGATATCATCAAGATTGATTCAACAAAACAGTGAAACAAATACAGCACACCTATCCACATACTCTTGTTTCATCTTGATACATCTCCAGACCTGAACTGTAGATCATTCATTCATTCTCTGAACCGCTTATTCCTAATTAGGGTCGCGGGGAGGCTGGCGCCCATCTCAGCCGACTCTGG
>JAQMYF010000023.1:18274906-18290515 GCA_030014195.1 Neosilurus mollespiculum | reverse complement strand
CCCCGGTACCCTGTTCCCCCGGTACCCTGTTCCCCCGGTACCCTGTTTCCCAGTACCCTGTTCCCCCGGTACCCTGTTCCCCAGTACCCTGTTCCCCCGGTACCCTGTTCCCCCGGTACCCTGTTTCCCAGTACCCTGTTTCCCTGTTCCCCCGGTTCCTTGGTCCTTATTAAATTAATGGATCTTCCATTGTATTTTGTTCTTTATAGAAGTAATATTGTATCCATATAGTAAAAGAAGTATGATGGAACAAAATCAAACACTCATCAAAGTAACAATTTATGGAATATTAGGATTAGGGTTCCTGAGAAGGGGGACATGGCCACCGGGGGACACAGACAGGGACCTGGATAAAACCAAAGTGTGCTCAGTGAAGGCATCATGGGACAAGTTTGGAGTGTAATACATCAGACCCTTTGGGATGAACTGGAAGCCTGACTGCACCTCATGCATCCTTTGGAAAGGTCACATGATCTCAATAATGCCCCTGTCATTGAACGAGCACGAATCCTCACAGCCACACCCCAAAGTCTAGCGGAAAGCCTTCCCAGAAAAATGGAGGGAGACACAAGCTTTTGACTATCTGGGCTGCTCTCTCTATCATTGATTTCCTCCCTGAGAAAGGAATTCAAAAAAAGAAAGAAATTGATGTTATGATAATGTTGTGTTGCTTAACCATGTTTGTATTCCGTCTGATTTTTTTCTGATATGCTGTCAGTTGAATTTTTCAGAGTGGAGTGTAGATGTGATGCAGGGACCTGTGTGATCAACAGGGTAAAGGATAAAGCAACATGACACTCAGGAGAGGTAAACAACATTCCCTCATAATTATTCAAACCGAAGTGCTTATTTTTGTATAATTATTTGGTGGAAATGTATTGAACAAATGCTATTGTAGGCAATGAGAACCAAAAAAAATCAGTCCGACAAGTATACTGAGGTGAAAGTATGTATGTGTGTGTGTGTGTGTGTGTGTATATATATATATATATATATATGGGTCAATCGGTGTCAATTAACCGAAGGTAGTTGCTTGACCATCTTAGAAACTCTTGAAACTTTGTAGGAATGATCTTTATGCTGTCACTTGGTCACGCGCTGATAATCGACCAAGGTAAAAATCTGACCCTTGCATTTTCATTGTTCTACACCAGCAACTCCAAGAAAAACTTTTTTTACAACTTCAACTGGCCATAACTCCCGTTCATACCCATTTAACTTGTTTTTTCTTGGAGTCGCCATGACGCCCTGATGATGTCATAATAGCCTCTCTGACCTCATCAGGACATCATGACAATATCAAGAAAACCCAGATCTTGTTCAGGCCAACCTTAAAAATATTTCTGTTTAGGGTAATCCTGCTTACTGGAAGAAAATTCTCCCCAAACCCCTTCTGTAGCAATTTTGTTGTTCATGATTGGTGAAATTTCAAATTTGTAAGAATGTTTGTCAGTCTACATCACAAAAATGTCTTCAGAGTATCAAAATAAAGTAATTTAATATTATTTTGTCCAGAGCTTTTTATGCCATTATCTAACAAATTTTCTTCAAACGTAATTTATTATATGCAAAATAAAAGGTAAACATAAATATAAAAATAAAAAAATACCTACCAACTCAAATTTTTTTTTCTTGTTATGAAACAGAAATTTTTTTAACACTGGCCCCACACTCCAACAATGAATGGACGCATGTGTATGGTCAGGAGCAGACTAACTTTAGCATGAAAGCATGCTCGAAGGATATTGAAACTTGGCACACAAGTAGACTATACTTCCATCTTTTACCACCCTAAATTTCATCAACCTACCCATGATTCAAGATGTCCATCTGGCCATTTGAAAATATTTTTTTTTTTACATGTGTCAACTTCGATCGGCCATAACTCCCATTTATACCCCAGAGCTACAGCTTTTTAAGCATTGGTAATGTCATTCAGATATTATCCACTTTATTTTTTAACACACCCTGAATTTGAGAGGTCTTAAGCAAAGCACTGAGGCTTGTTTGCCAGCATTTGCTGCATTCTCTCCATTCAGCAGAAACATCTGAATGTCTGCTGGAAATCTGAAGACACTAGGAAATATATTTATAGAGATATAGAGATCTGAAAGTGGGCTCTCGTTCAATTTCCAACTTGCAAGTGATTTACTGAAAATTTCCATTGGGCAAAAAAATTATGAAAATGTTGGAATTTCACCTAAAAAGTTGCAGATGTCAGTTTCAGTTGCCAAAGATCTTTCCTACAAAGTTTTAAGAAATAATTTAAAAAAATTACTTCCCTAATCTCGGTGAGTTGACACGGAATGACCCATACACACACACACACACACACACACACACACACACACACACACACACACACATATATATATATATTAGTGTGTGTATGTATGTATATGTGTGCTGTAAATTATTCACTGAAGGCAAAGTGAATATAAGTCATATTTAACAAATCTGAGGTGAGTAGTTGTTTTAGTATTTATTGCAAAGGAACATGAGGAAAATCAAACAGTCGCTGTTTATTTATTTTTATTTTATTTATTTATTTTGCATATTTTAAAGTGTGACATGCTCCATCACAACATCTTTTGAAACTCATTCACAAGTTTGGAAAAAGTGCTTTTTTTACTTGTTTAACTTTCTCCATATAATATTTTTGTTGTGTTTTCTTCTTCTTTCTCCTGGGTAGTGTATACTAAAAATACAGTATGTACTATAATGCAGGTAATGCTGTAACTCCTGCAGTGTGGTGTGAGCTGCATTTAAACATTTTGGAGTCGATATGTAGATGAGTTGACTCTTAGTTACTTGCTGTAGGTCAACAAAGCAAAAGAAATGTGTCTGTATACACAGTAGGTAAATTTACATGTTGCTCATAAACAGTGTTTTTATATCAGGCGTCTTCTCAGACTTGTGTATGATAATTTACTGGAGAATTTTTGAAACATCAGTATTGACACTTATATAATTACATAAGGTTACTAGATATAACAGAAAAACAGGCCCCATACGAGCGGGTCAGCTTGGTTCCAAACCTGGTTGGACCGAAGTGATATGGTCTTGACATGTGATGGTGTTCGCCATTGACTGACACCGACGGCCATAAACCGTGAGATGTTTGAAATGTCATGGCGGTTCTCAAAACTGTGTGTCACCTTCTATCTGTCTTGTAGCTGCCATGTTGTCACCTTTCACAACCTTTCTGAACTGCATTTAATACAACCTCATTACACCCTATACACACCATGTTTTCATATACTGTTCACAATTGTTTTGTCGTAGTCGGTTTAGAACCGCGCTGAACCGCTGTCAGAATCACTCCGCTTAAGAGAGTTTTCCTGTGTGTGTGTGTGTGTGTGTGTGTGTGTGTGGGGGGGGGTTGGGGGGGGGGGTTTATAATTGTTTCAGTGAATGTGGTGATCCTCGTCCTGCTCGCCATCGCCTTTTTAATCATCGTGCACCGAAATCTGCTGAGCCTCAGTGACTTTCTGAAGCAGGATGGTTCAGGTAATAAATCTTGGTGCTAGTGAGTCACCCTTTGTTCAAACATTGATACTTTTTTTTTTCCCCGCACCGTGCTGTGAAAAGTTACTTCTTGTATTAGATGCAGCCCCAGGTGCGATTCTGCCCTTTGAAAGTGGATTCTTTGCGGAGCATAAAGTCAGGACAGGGGAGGAGTTCCCGGTGATGATCACAGCCTCTGAGGAGCGGCTGGGCGCCGCCGTGGCTGCCATGAACAGTATCTACCGAAACAGCAGAGCCAATGTGGTTTTCAGTGTCGTGACACTCAACGAGTCTGTGGAACATCTCCGGTGAGGACCAGTGTTTCTGAATATGCCCATGTGTGCTACATTTTGCAGTTTGTGGGTGTTTATGTGATGGGTAACTATCTTGTCTATAGGACTTGGTTAAGCAAAACAAACATCAAGCACAAAATCATCATATTTGAGCAGAAAATCCTGGAAGGAAAGATTTCCTCCAGTCCTCAGCAAGCGGATTTGCAAAAACCAGTAATTACACACATCGCTTCTAACGTGGTCTGTACATGCTCATGGAAATTCTTCATTTTTAAACATGTTGCTTTATTTCCTCGTTGCTACAGCTCGCTTTCGCCAGGTTCTACATGCCCAGCTTCTTACCTGACTCCGAGAAGGCAATTTACCTGGACGATGACGTTATTGTTCAAGGTATCCGTTAAGTTCACGAGCTCTTCATGTGTTTAGAATCTTATTGCTGTTTATGTTAGAATCTTATTGCTGGGGTCAATAGGGGTAAACTGGATCCTTTTTGATTACAGGAGACATCCGGGAACTTTTTGACACAAGTCTGAAGCCTGGCCATGCTGCTGCTTTTTCAGAAGACTGCGACTCTTCGTCTTCTAAAGCCATCGTTCGAGGAGCAGGAAACCAAGTAAATTTGATTTGATTTCCTTTATTTGTCTTTATTTTCCTTCTACAGCCACAGTGCAGTACAGAACGAAATGTCATGCTTGTGAATCTCATAAATAAAAACACTGATAAAATTGTCACTACAAAAAGGTAAATACTGTGAGTGGAATAGTAAAAGGGATACTGATGTAGTGTACACAAGGCATTTGTGACTATTGCACACACTTAATGTAATATTGTAAGCAGACACTACATCAGTTAGTTATTTGTGATTTTTGTTTTACAGTCTGATGGCTGTAGAATAATCAGGCGGAAATGCTGCGCAAGCTCCTGTATATCCTGCCTAAATGCAGAAGAGAAAACAGTCCGGGGCAAGGTTGGGTAGAGTCTGTAATGATGGATGTTGCTTTTCTGAATATCCATCTCTCTCAGATATCAGTCAAACAAAACAGAATGAAGAGCCTGTGTTAAGGATGAGGGTGGACTCTTGTATGAAATTCACATAAAGTAAGTCTGTTGGGCTTTTTACACCCGAGCCTCGGGTCATCAAGAGATTATCCCCGGTCTCCTTAGCGTGAAGCGACTAGGAGTTCAACTCCTCCTGGATGGGACGCTAGTCCATCGCAGGTTACCTTCCCAGTATTTTTACTGGTACCCATTTATACTGCTGGGTGGACAGAGGCACACTTGTGGTTGAGACCTTGCCCAGGGGTCTTAGCATGGTGGGGGTCTAACGAGGTTTCGAAACCCATGACCACTTTATCATGAGTCCAGCACCATAACCAGTACACCCCTGGCGACATCATATTTCTACATTGGCTATGCTTTGTCACTTACTGGGCCTTAGTGGAATTTAAACTGTATGACACTGCTGAGCGCACGCTTCAAGCAAACCCAAATTTTATTATCTCGGTGCATTAGAAAATGGGAAAAGGCCTCACCATGTCTTCGATACTTTCCGAAATGTTACAGGTTCTTCCTTGGCCAGTGGTACACCTTTCCACCAAGTTTCATGAAAATCTGGTCAGTAGGTTTTGAGCAATCAAACGAAGCACACAGAGTAACGAAAGTAACAAGTAACTAAAGTAAACACTGCCTTGAAACAAGTAGCATGTGCTATAATTACAGTATCGAGATACGTTGAACCGCCATTAGAAGTAAGGTTTATACTTTTCAAGGTTGCTGAATCTACTCCTCGCAAGGTGGCTTTGATTTATACACCGCCCAGCCAAACAAAAAAAAAAAGTTAATATTTAATATTTGATCTAATATTATAATATTTGATCCAATATTTGATGGAGGTCAGTTATCCTTGAGTACAGCATATAATCTCCATGTTGCTCCAGTTGATCAGGTCGAGGCTCAGCAACGTTAAAGTGGCAATAAAATGAAGTCAGCTGATGAGTTGAATGTACTGAATGAGCAGGTTATCACATCAATGTACTTTTTCTTCCCTGATGTCACGAATATAAAATAGGGACTTGAATAATGAGCCAGTGGTTCAGGGAGCATGAGGAATCATTTTCACATATGTACTGGCACCCCAGAGTCCTGACCTTAACCCTACTGAAAGTTTTTGGGATGTGCTGGAGAAGACTTTATGGAGTGGTTCAGTTTTTCCTCTCATCGATTCCAGACGTCGTGAGAAATGAACACAACACTGGATGGAAATAAATGTAATGTTGATTAAGTTTGTTGAAACAATTCATGTGCGCAGCTTTTTTTTGGCCGGGCAGTATTATATAGGTTTCTTTTACTGCACTAGAACAGCTCTGATCTGGGAAGTCCTGGAATTACAACTCTCACCTTTTTTTTTTTTTTTTTTTTTTTTTTTTTTTCCCTTGCCAGAACAGTTACATCGGTTTTCTGGACTTCAAAAAGGAGGCTGTTAGGAAACTGGGAATGCGAGCGAACACGTGTTCTTTCAATCCTGGAGTCATCGTGGCAAACCTAACAGAATGGAAACACCAAAACATCACCCAGCAGCTTGAAATGTGGATGGAGCGCAACGTTAAGTGAGTTGCTCATAACTGATAAATTGTAGCTGCTGTGGGTGGGATGCTGGATAGGAGAAGAATTGAATCAAAAATGTTAAAATGTCTAGAACACTGAAGCCAAGGAAAGAAAGACTGTGATGACGTGCGTTGTTTCCTTTGTGTAGGTGAATAATTACGTATTTAAATATCTTTAAATAATCTTTCTGTTTATCTGCAGGGAAGGGCTGTACAGTAACGTGTTGGCGGACAGCTTCACTACACCACCGCTTCTTATAGTGTTCTATAAACGCCACTCCAGCATTGAGCCCATGTGGCATGTCAGACATCTTGGTAAGCATCAACAGAGAAGTGAAGTTTGTTAGTGTTGGTGAATCGCCTCACATTACGCAGTCGTTGGTTGTGTCGCCTGCCATCACGTCGTTATTCCTCGTCACACTTACTTGTAATCCTGCTCCCCAACCAGTCAACTTATTTAAAACAAACTTCCACAGAATCTTATTTACATCGTACCATTGTGCACCTCTGATTTTATTATTGTATTAAATCAGTTTTTGGGCTCTCCCATCGCAAAACATGCTCACACAAGATGGCACAACTCCTACACCTGTGAATGGATCTTTATGAAACTTTCACAGAATCTTCAGAACATAATACCATTTTGCGCCTCCTATTTTATTTTTGGATTCAATTTTTTAATGCTGGTGGAAATCTTATAGCAGCACACAAGCGTATTCTATTAGCCAGTGGTATTAAAATCTGAGGTGTTCAAAGTACACACATTTTGTACTCAAGTAGAAGTACAGATATTTATGTGGGGGAAAAAAATCTCTGGTAAAAGTAGAAGTATTTTTTTGTTATCTTGTTTACAGTAGTAAAGAGTAAACAAGTCCAGTCTCTGAATTAAGTAGACTGTATGGAGTATAAAAGTAAAAACTTTTTTTCCAGAAATAATGGAGTATAAAAGTAAAAACTACCTCTTTCAAGGGTATTTCTACCGACGGTTTGTGTAAAAAGCCCCAACAATGAATTTGAAAACTATTGAATTGTCTGTTTCTATCTGTACCCCAACACATTCCACTCCTTTGTGTGTGTGTGTGTGTGTGTGTGTGTGTGTGTGTGTGTGTGTGTGTGTGTGTGTGTGTGTGTGTGTGTGTGTGAAGCTCCGCTCACTCATGTAACTAAAACATTACAGGATTAATATCCTGCATCATTTCGGCCGCTAACGAGACACAGGACTCTTCCACAAGTGATTTTGGTTTTTCTCCAAGATTTGGTTTTCAATTTTGTGGCAGTGGTGGCTTATTGGTTAAGGGGTACCTGTGGTGAATTCCGGCAACATCAGTCCTTACCCGATTTTAAAGTGTATGTGAGTGTTGTGACTCTAGGCATGCTCGGAGACATGTTGCCTTTCTGATTGGCTGTTCAAGCCTGGTAGTGACACGAACTTGTTGGATTGGCTGGGCTGCGTCACTGACCCTATATCGGCTGACGCTGAGCTGCACAAACAAAATGGCAGAAAACATTTCTTTTTGATCTGAAACCAACTGACGACAGGAAAGCCGAGTTGGCAACACATTGGCTGCGTATGCCATTTTGGATTTACCGTCACGCACATCTCTGGCAGCGTTCTCGTCCTCAGAGTCACTAGAACGTAACGTCTCACTGTCTCCACAAGACTCCTCTGTCTCTGGTTCAAATAGGTAATCATTTGCACCCATTTCCCCTAAATTGCCGCCATAGTTGTTTCTTGAGCAGGCTTTTTTTAAATCGCTTAAAATGTCTCTTGCTGAATAGATCTGCTTGTTTACTTGCTCTGGACAACCCCGCCCAGAACAGACTGCTAACCGTTGGTTCAGTAATCCAGGGGACAACATTCCACAGTTTTGCGCTTTTCATAGTTTTTAACATAATTTTATGTTAAAATAAGCATCTGGATTGTGTAAATGTATTACATACAAATAAATTGTGTTGTAAGGATGACTGATATCACTACTCTTTAAGGCTCTTGGTTACCGATAATAAGGTTGGGGACTCAAGTCCCAGTACCACCAAGCAGCCTCTGTTGGGTTCTTGAGAAAGACCCTTAACCCTGTCTGTGCCAGGGGTGCTTAATCATGGTGTTGGCACTGTGCTTTGACCCCAAATATATATATATAAAGTGGGATATGTGAAAAGAAGTGTTTTGCTGTGCTGAAATATATGCAGTGGACAAATAAAGATGATGATGACTTCGGTGCTACAAAATAAAAATAATAATAGCCCTCAAATGCATTACAACAGTCAACTATGGAGTAAAAAGTCTCAGTAAAAATTTACTCAAATGAAGTAGATACTAAAAAAAAAGTACTGAAGTTCAGTTCTTAAGTGAATCTACTTGGTTTCTCTCTTCCCCTAGATTTAAATGAGTATTTTATTTTATTATAATTACGTTATATTAATAATTATAGGTGTAGTTTATAAATTGCTTTAAGAGTATCTTGATTAAAAATGAAAGACCCCTGTGAAGAAGGTAATGTACTGCCAGATCCATTTTGTTGATTGTGGTCTGATTTTTTTAGGAGCCAATGCTGCTGGAAATCGCTACTCATCACAGTTCATCAGCGCCGCTAAACTCCTCCACTGGAACGGGCATTACAAGCCATGGGGCAGATCTTCATCTTACTCCAATGTTTGGGACAAGTGGTACATTCCAGATCCCACCGGGAAATTCCATCCAATCAGGAAACAATCGGGGGACAAATAAAGGCTCCAAGCTGAATAACCCGAACACTTTGCACAAAGATTTTGGTTCATGAATACAGCCAATTCAGAGCATCAGAATTCTCTTCTCTGGTGGTTTTAATGCAGGTCCTTGACTCAGAAGGGTATATTAACTATGCCGTCTCTTTTATCTGGCAGCAGCACTGCATGGTTAAAGCAATTTCCTTGGCAATTTGGCTTGAAATTAGTGAACACTAAGAATAAAGTATTAAAGAGGGGATGTGAAGATGGAAGTTTCAGACCGATCCGTGAAATCTTATCAATGTGTCTTGAAATATGATGATAAATTTTATTTCTTGTTTCTATTTTGTCTTCTGGACATTTTTAAAGTGATTTCAGTCTTCACCCGAGCTAATCATATTTTAAAAGCATTCTCAGATTGGCAAGATCATCCAAACAGCATTAAAAGCATATGTTTAGTGTTCAACCAACGCCAGCTCGAAGCTCATCAAAACTGTCATTAAGATCATTCAAGGTATATAAACACTAAAATGCTACCTCAGTCCAGATTCGTTACATTCGGAAGGTCCTGTATAATCCCCCCCAAATCAAAATTTGACTCATTTTGTTAGGTATACTTGTACTGCAGGTTTTTTTTTTTGTCATTTCCAAGCATGGCACAGAACCACTTTTTGTTTCTCGTGTATAATTTTAATGCTTGTTTTTAGTTGTTGTTTCACACAGATCCTGGAACACATTTCATTCCCTGACCATTTCAGCTTTAGTGCTACTTCTCTAGAAGTGTGTGCCAACAAATTTGTATATAAAGCAAATAATTCTATATTTACTTAGTTAATAAAGTGAAGTAACCTTCATTTGTGTGGTTATTAACACATTGAAGATCCTTTTCAGCTGTACCCCCATACAGTTAACGTGTGAACAATACTAATGTATTAATGATGTAACTAATAAAACATGACAAGATGTGTGGAATCTACAGTTAGTTAGTGAGAAAGCACAATAGGGAGGTCTTCAGTCATACAGAATCAACAGACACCGGAGTCACCTTAAATAAAGGGCTTCTTACATCACTGTAACCTGGTTTTCTTTAAGTGTATACACTATGTAAATGTGTTTTTTTCTCTTGCAGCCTGGCTGCTGTAAAAGCTGCTGCTATATAAAATGAAAATATAATTGCATCAATCTTTAAGCATTACTAGCATTATTACTATGCCCAGGTGCACATTGGATCATGCAGGAATATAAGTTCACATAAAGGAACAATGTGTATGTCAAATAAGTTTTTATTACACTATAATAATCTTAAAGTTTTCATAACCTTAGAATAAGCTGTTTATATCTATAGGGTAACAGAGTCCTCTCTTGTGGGTGCCACCCTCTTTCTTCAGTAGCCCAAAACCATACAAGATTTGAAGGGGAGGGGTCAGGAATTAAATTTCAGTGGGTTGCAACATGGGAACTCACAAGATCGCACATTCCAGACCCTGTAGCATTAAAGCTTGTTATAACCACGTTTTGTTGAGTTTTTTTGTGTGTGTTTGTGTAATGTCACCAATTTAACCTCACCTGCTAGATACCTTTAAATCTTACGCACTGTACTGTTAAAGTCTTCTAGCTGTTCCCCTACAGGCTTTGAGAGGGTTTTCTGTTGTCTTCAGCCAAACCATTTTTGTCATTCGCCTGGTGTAAATTAAAAATGTCTAATGTCGACAATAGACTCAAGTTATGATTTGATATTCACAATACTAACTTTATAGTTCTATTTAATTCGGAATACTTTAAATTGATTTTAATGATGAAATGTAATAATGATTCCTTTTTATCCAAATCATACACAATACAAAATGTTTTTGGTCTGTAATAAATAAGAACTCCTGTTAATAGATAAATACTAAATATTGTAAAGTAAAATGTTCCCTACATCTTAAGCAGCTCCTGAGAAAGTATTTTTAACCGGAACTAGAGTTACAAAGTCGGCTATAATAGCTGTTTTCCCATGATCGTTGATTTCTATGATGCTACACACACACACACTACAGATAATCAAACAAGTCCTTATACTACAGGTTCAGTGAGATCACAGCTGCTTACTGCACAATTTTAAAGAGTGGAATAAAATATTTAAGTGGAAATGAGAAAGTGACACTCAGCCTTTTTATAAACAGTATATTTTAATTAGATACTTGTATAAGCATCATTTCAATCTCTTAAACTCTTTTGCAGTCAGTGACCACCTGATAATGTCTGATATGAAGTTATGATTGTTTCCTTGCATGGTGGTAGACATGATACCAGCACTGGGAATTTCTGGTAAACTTTTTAAAATAACAACTGGCACTTAAAATACAGAAAATTAAAACTTAGTTTAATTATCCGTCATATATACAACTGGTTCTGTCACAGTGACAGAAAATGTGTTTTCAGCAAATACATTATATATATTCCACTGATACGATATTTAACATACACTGGCTGACTCCTCCAGGTGGTATTTGTGAAGACACCATCTTAAACAAAATCCGTGCTGAAATCGTAGGCATCAGCATCATTCTTCTGCCCAGTCAAAAGGTCAATGTCGACAGAAACTGGGTTTGCGTTTCCTTTCTTCTGTTTATCTACAAGTGAAGATTTAGAAATTTTTGCTCTTATGCAATATTAAAAAAAATAAAAAAATAAAAAATGCTGAAACGTTATTTCTTAATAATAATCAAACCCTTTTGGTATTAACTCTGGTGCGTTAATGCGAGAAGCAAAAGAAAAACATTACTTACATGTTTTCTGACTTTGGGTTTTGGGAGTTTCGATCTAAAAACACACGAGAAGGAAAAATTAACACAAGACAAGAATGAAGAATCCATCAGTAAGTGGTCATAATTACTGCAGGTTAACATTCAATAAGAACGATGAGTTCAGAGTTGGATTAGCAAGTCATCAAGTACATATTGGATCTGACCCAATGGACTCATCACATCTCATCATTTGTATTTATCTGACAGTGAAAACGTTTTGAGGTTTACACTCTGACCAGGGGAATTAAACATTACAGTTTAGTCATTTAACAGACTTTCAAGGCTTCCAGTTTATTTAACATTTATACAACATTTCTACAGTAGCCCAGAACCATACAGGCTTCGAAGGGGAGGAGCCAGGAATGAAATTTCAGTTGGTTGCAATCTGGACCTCACCACTGGATAACACATGTCGCTAGATAGCGCTAAATCTTACACACTGTACCTTTAAAGCTTTGCTCAAACTTTGTTTTATAATAGACTGATAGTAAATATCAACATTTTAATCTTCATTTGAAATTTTATGCACTCATGTAGCAATTAGAAGGTTATGGTCCATTTTTTTAGCTCATGTCCAGTGAGTGCTATAGGAATGGGTTCTGCCCATCTGTCACACTTTAGTTTCTAGAAATTTACTTGCCGCATGCTGAAGCTCGGGATTTCAAACTTGCCATGCTTGTTCTATATTGGCCCATTATGAAATGGTCCTTCCGGCAGGAGTGTCTAGACCTATGGGGTCTATTTTCTTATCTAGAAAAGAGGCTGGCTAAGCCATTATGTTGCGGTTAGAGGACCACAGACCGACCTGATGCTTAAAAACTGGGGTCTATTCAAGAATTCCAATAGTTTAAAATTTATTATACTTTAGTCTTAAAAAAATATTTTTACAAGTGCATGAATGTTGTTTTTGTAAATAATTTTCAGCAACTTTTATTCTAAGAAAGTGTATTTAGAGTTTGTGTACATTTTAGTTTGTACTTCAGTGGACATTGCTGCCACCTTGTGGAACTGTTGCTGTCTCACTTTTGAAGTGTATAAAGTGTGGAGTAACAAACAGTGAAAGTCGAGGTGGAAACACAAATGAAAAAGTGATTTTACCTGCAAGTTCAGGCGGTATTGTTTATTCTAGCTTTGATTCTGTCATTTTGTATTTCAATACAATTACCAACATTTTTTTCACTGCTAGTTTCAGTGTCATGAACTACATTAACCCTGATCTATTTAAAACATTCAAAACAAATGTTTCTCTTCCAGTTAAGAACCAATCTGAGATACAGTGTCTCAGCATGACGGCTATTAAATGTTACAACCTCCTCAATGTCTTCCATGTCTTCGTTGTCTTCCTCCTCCTCCTCCTCTTCCTCCTCAAGGGTATGTTTTGCTTCAGGGAGTTCACAGACATTCAGAATTCCAGCAGTCAGTCCCTTTGAGTTTAACACTATAGTGTTGGACAGTTTTGGATTTCGAACACCTGAAAGGGGAAAAAACTGAATTAAAATCTATCATAAGCAGATTTGACATATTTGTCAAGACAGTAAGATTTCGAAACAGGAGATGGAACGTACATTTCATAATCTGCTCATTCGCCATTTTTATTCGATCCAAGTCCACACCTGTGTGCATCTGGGTAACCAGATCTTCAGTGAGGTGTGGAGGGAGGCCGTCTCTCTCGGATACTTTGCTACAGAAGCTCATTTGAGCTCTGACAAATAAACACACACTTCCAAGTCAACCAAAAATATTTATCCTTGTCTGTTATTCCGACACCGAATTTCTTTAATGTATTAAAATCAATATCTAAACTTCACGTTACTAAAAGGCAAAATCAAAGCTAAATACGTAACAGTGGAGTATTACTGTGCACTTCGTAGTAAGAAATCCCCATCTCACCCGGTCCAGTCATTGAGAAACACAGTTGCAGCCTGCTCCGTGTTAGGCAGCGCTCCTTTCTGCAGGAAGCCACGCTTCTTGGCAATGAATGTCAAAAACTCCAGCGAGTTTCTGTAGTCAGGGATGTTGTAGTGCATCATGATCTAGAGATAAAAACAATACATTCAGACAAGTCATCCCAAATCCTTTTAACATCAGAACATACATGGTCAGTGCTTATCCAAATCACTTTATAGACACAGGTGTATAGGACACACTTATATGTACACAACGTAATCCTGGGTTGATTAAACAAACTCCTTCCTTCGTTTCTACTCACTTGCTGCTGGTTGCACTGTTTCAACAAAGCCTTGACAGCTTCAAGAGGATTCTCATTTTCATCTTCCATCTGGATACTTCTCAAGGCCAGCTTCTCACCCGAGTTGGATGGAGCTGCCACTATGGCTGGGCTGTCAATCAGCTTGACCTTTTTGGAGATAAGCACTTCCTGCATACATCTAGATCACAAAAAACAACATGTGCTCAATCCTAGCTTTTAGTTCAGTGTGAGTTTTAAAGATGGATGTGATGAGGCTCAGTGTTGGATTGAATTCAGACTCCATGGAAATGGTCAGATCAATACAGTTCATCATGATTCATCAGAGCAAAACAAACAGAGATTCCCAGGTCAAGTACAGACTCAGAAAAATCAAGGGGATTAGAGAAACCAAGATCATAATTTATCGTGGGACATCTCATGTAATCAGCAGACCCCTTAGCGGTGCTCCACGGGGGTGGGGGTTGTTTCGGGATTGCAGACTTTGTGTTCCCCTGTCCCGTTTCACGATGTCTCACCAGTGACTCGTGTGACCTACACACTTTCTGTAATATCACCTATGCACTCTGTGATGATGTCACAGAGGGGCGGTACAACCCTGGGACATCTGCAGAGCTTCATGCACCGCTTCTAGTAGTTTCTAATGAAATGTCTGAGCCTGAACTGGGAACCTCTGAGGCTGATCAGAGTTTACAGCAACGTAACTCACCGGGTCAGTCCTCGCTGTACTCCTACATTACACGCTCTGATGCCTTTTAAAGTGTTTACGATGCTGCTTTTTCCGACATTCGGGAAACCTGAACAAATGCAGATAAGCATGATTAAAAAAGATCATTCATGTCAGAATATTCGCAACAGAAAACTCATCATGTCAAATCTAGAATCACAACATGGAGGTCATGCAGCACTGAATTCATGCCTTACCAACGACACCGACTTTCAGCATCGTCTCACTGCCTTGATTGTTAGCCAAGAGGTTGAGTATCTGCATGATAGAATCTCGGCCGAATGACGTTCCAGTTCGCGTCAGGTTAGCGGTATTGTTTTCAGCTCTCTGTTTCTTCTCAAGCTAGAAAAATCCGACACAACAGGGTTAACAACATCCAAAGAAACATCACTACTCCAAAACTCAAGATTTCCTGGTTTATCCTTACCACAGTCCTGTCCTGAAGGTATGCAGATGATTTAAAGAGAAATGTCGGACACTGTGTTTGAAGATATTGCAGCCACTTATGCAGACTGTCTTTGGGCACAAGATCTAACGACAGAAACAACTGAGTTTTCATTCCTTCATGACTATTATTATTAGTAGTAATCAACTTATATACCAATCTTGTTGAGTACAAACAGCAGCCGTTTCTTCCCTTCGTGCTTCAACACGGCGTCCTCAAGCTGAGGACAGCGGCAGCCCATAGGGTCCCTGGCATCCAGGACTTCCAAGATCACATCACAAGCCTCAATAACCTGCACACAGATGACTTGTTGTGTAATATCATATCATTTAT
>JAQMYF010000023.1:18239148-18269915 GCA_030014195.1 Neosilurus mollespiculum | reverse complement strand
CTGAGATGGGCACCAGCCTCCCCGCGACCCTAATTAGGATTAAGCGGTTCAGAAAATGACATGACATGACATGACATGTTCCCATGTGATCTATACTAAAACGAGCACACAGAGAGCACCTCTGCCAAGCCCAGCAATCCTCACATAGATCTAGATCCAGAATTTGATCGGGATCATATCCAAAATCTAAAGGAGGCTTCCTTTTCCCACCCTATGTAGAAATTTCATGAAAATTAATTTATTTTGTCTTACACATTCTATTTGTCTTCAACGCTTCAGATCGCCGTGTGTCATGAACTTTACAACACGATCAGAGACTATAAGGATGACCAGGGCAGGATGCTATGTGAACTCTTCATCAGAGCACCAAAGAGGAGGTGACACAGACACACACACACACACACACACACACACACACACACACACATGCACAGTGTAACCATGTAAGTTGTGCACTAATGTGTCATTTAAAAAGTGACTTTGTCTGAGCTGAAATATCACACCATGTCAGACTGAAACTGTACCCTCAGGATACGTTACACTGTGTTCATGTACTATACGGAATGAACACTAATTCTCTGCATCAAAGGAACCAGCCTGATTACTACGATGTGGTGGCGCAGCCTATTGACATGATGAAGATCCAGCAGAAGCTGAAGATGGAGGAGTATGATGACGTGGAGCAGCTCACACTCGATTTTCAGCTCCTCTTTAACAATGCTAAGACCTACTACAAAGTACACCATCATTTTATGCATTTTATATATTATTTAAATTAAAAGTCATTTAAACATAACAAAATGGGTAAGCTTCCTGTAAAGTAAAAAAAATGCCTACTGTAAGATATTATATACACACACAGCTTGTCAAATCTAGAATTACTGGCACTCTTCATGAAAAAAATGTGAAATAGATAACACCCCCCACTCTCCCATTGACTTTCAAATTGTATTCATATTTTAATAATGATAATCTGTAAAAAATTATTGTGACTGAATAATTTCAACTTTAAGCAAAAATAATTGTGAATAGTATTCTTGTTGTGTGATTAATTTACAGTATATTATTTATTTCTTCTTTTAGATTAACGTGTCTATTAATCAGTGATTATTTTGCAAACCAGGTTGGGATAATGAGCGCTAGATATAGTATACTTTATCTTTATTTTAAATATGGGATATAAAACAAAGTGTTATGATAATACAGACAAAGCCAACCCTCTCTTTTTTTGTGCAGCCTGAAAGCCCAGAATACCGAGCTGCGTGTAAATTATGGGAACTTTACATTCGCACCAAGAATGAATTTGTGCAGCGAGGAGACTATGACGAAAATGAGGATGATGCTGACGATGTACGAGAAACTCCAGGAGGCGCCATGGAGGACGAGGCAAGACTGGACAGAGAATTTTCTGATTGTGTTTGTGATTCTTAATCAGTGAATAAATCAGTGCTGTGTGAGTTTGCGTAATGAACGCTGTTCGGTTCTTCTTCAGGCCGCGGCCGGTCTTAAGGAGGTTCTGGAGCAGCTACTTGACACGGTATTGAGACACAGTGAACACGGCCGACTCGTCAGCGAACTCTTCCAGAGACTTCCTTCCAAAATTGTAATAATATAATTGAATATAATATGATATAGTGCAACAAATGATCGTATATTAATATATTTTCACCAAGTTTTGCTTGGTTCATTTGCAGCAATATCCAGATTATTATGCTGTCATCAAGGAGCCAATCGATCTCAAGATCATTGCACAAAGGATACAGGTATCTCTAATACAAATCTTATTTCTGATCAAATATTTAACAACATTTCATTTTGACTGAAATGAGATTCATTCTCTTCTAGCTTGGCTGCTACAAAAGTGTCCATCATATGTCCAAAGATGTTGACCTGCTAGTTAAAAATGCTAAAACATACAATGAACCTGGTTCACAGGTGTTCAAGGTAATGTATAACATATGAATACACAATGAGCAAGGAATAAAACATCACCCTGAAGTTCGGCATTTTCTACACTTTATTCCTCCTATAACACAACAGTTTACGTCATTGTTTAACACTTATAATTTGATATTTGTTTTAAGAATGATATTGGATTTTATATCCTCATTCATTCATTCATTCATTTATTTTCTAAGCCGCTTAATCCTAATTAGGGTCGCGGGGAGGCTGGCGCCCATCTCAGCCTACTCTGGGCGAGGGCGGGTACACCCTCAACAGCTCGCCACACAATCATTCACACTAACACCCAGGGGCAATTTGGAACAGCCAGTTAGCCTACTGTGCATGTTTTTGGATTGTGGGGGGAAACTACTGTATGTTATTGAAAAAGCAGTAAATCATAACGATGTCTGTCCTGAAGATTTTCCCTTTGTGGAAAATTGACTATCACAAGGTGCAGGTGCTGGAGATTTCTTCCAGAAATGTTACATTAATTGTTCCTTTTACAGAAAACCTTATCGCATCAATGATTATTAATTTTTCTTTGTGTATAAGGTGTGTTTTGCATCCACTCATTAATAAGATTAGAGTGTTTTTATATTTGCCCTACAAAACCCTGTAAATGAGTCGTTACTGTACTATATAAATTAATAATATATGTACCATATCAGAACAAGTGCATTAATATAACACTATAAAAAATAATGAAATTCATTATGAAATTGAATTATTTTTAATTGTTGTATTGGTTTTACCTTTAAAATCACCTTTCAACATAATTTCTGTTATCACCGATGGATATCACTAAACAGTTTCAAAGACAAAACCTTGACTGGAATATTCAGTGATACCCACATGGCCTGAGGTGGATAATAGTTTTAGTATATACTACACATGAACATAAGAAAAGTAAACTAAAACTAGATTTTCATGTTTGTTTGTTTTTTACTTGGTAAAGCATGACGACAGTTACGAGGGCCCCATTTGGGCATCTTTTGAAACACATGGTTAGCACACCTACCTCACAACAAGAAGGTCCTGGGACCGAGTTCCGGGCTCGGCGAGAGTGTTTCTGTGTGGAGTTTGCATTTTCTCTCTGTACATGCCGGTTTCCTCTCACAGTCCATATGTGAATGGTTGTGGGTGTGTTGGCACTGCAATGGACTGGCAAGTTGCTTATGGTGTACAATGCCTTCCCCCAGAGTCGGCTGAGACAGGCTCCAGCCTTCATGTGATCCTAATAGGATCAATCGGTTTGGCAAATGAATTAATTAATAAATTTGTTGAATTTCTATTTCAGAATCAGTGACCATTGCAAACCCTGAGTTTTTGTTCGTCATTTTAATTCAAGCATTATCCTGAGTTTGTGAGGTGGATAATGTGCATTTTCCAGAGCTAGATAGCCAATCAAATTGCACCGTTCCAGTGTATTACATACTAAAGAAATTTAGTCCGCAGTGCTCTGTTAAAATAATATACACAGTATAAGCAATACGATACTTGTTAATTTGTTCTTTGGGCAAAGTATATATAATAATCCTTGCTGATAAACTTACAGGATGCAAACATGATCAAAAAGATTTTTTCCCAGAGGAAGATGGAGCTTGAGCACATGGAACCTTTAAAAAGCAGCATCCGTATTAAGTGAGTCTCTTCAAACATGTGTTTTATTTTACTTTTCAAGCAAGAACCAGATGGAGATTGACTAGTGCAGTAAAATGTTACATAGTGTTTTGCTTTGTTTTGCTTTGGCTTCATTAGGAACAGAAAATCTATGCATGGAGACAGACTCTCCTCAATCACCATGGCTTTGCAGTACGGCTCAGAAAGTGATGATGATGGCATTCTTACTGGTACCTTCCTCCTGATTACTGGTTATTATTAGTTTTTGGTACTGCAGCACTTATTGAACTATGAATACAGGACAAATTATTTATTTATATTTATCATGCATTGCACATACAGCGGTCTGATTTCTACAGCTTTTAAAGGACTCAGGTACAATATATTAGAAAATAAAAATGGAAAATCAAATAAGTAATAAATAATTAAATTAAAATAATTTTACCACTGTATAAAATACAGAATTCCAGCTTTCATTTAAGGGGATGTCCTAATATAGAAGGTGTGTGGTGCAGCAATTGCAGTACTTTTTATGTATGACCCCACCGTGAATAATTACCTACACTCTTTGTTTGTTTGAGTGGGGATTTTCATGATATTTCTGTCAGAGGTGGAACTTTGAACAGGAAAGACTCTTTTAGATTTTGGAGATGATCTGAATCAGATTCTGGATCCAGGAATTTTTTTAACAGATTCCTTAACAATGTGAAATAAGATGATTTTTTTCAAAAGTGTCATATCACAGCAGGCCCAGCTGGGGGTGCATTGAAATTTCTGTAGGTTTTTTTTTTTTTTTTTTTTTTTTTAAAGGTTTGCGCTCTCTGAGTGCTCTTATTGCACAAGTAATTGGCTGCCCAAGTGTGTATTACTTCTCATTATTCCACTTAGAAGTAAGCGGATAAAAGGTGTGATATTTGCATTTGGACATAATTGTTGCTGTTAATTCTCGATATGGATTCCAAAAAGCTGTCACTGCCAGTTAAAAGAAAATGAAAGGAAAGCCTCCCAAACTGTCCTGTAACACTGAAAATACGTATATTTTGATCATAAGGTGGTGTAGACCTTATGCTTAAATGCATTCGATAGTTTTATTACTCATTTGTAATCTGTTTCACTTGAAAAGAGAGAATAGGATTCCCATAAGGCAAGATAACGGCAAAAATAACAGTACACAGATATTAATCTAACATATCAAATATGAACTAGTGAACTTCTGAATAAAATGAAGCTCGGCACATTTGCACATACTTCAAGCATAATTCAATGTATTTAAATGCACAACACTTCAGTGTTTACAGCTTCTTTTTCTTCTTCTATCACTTTTTGCAGTACAATGGTGTGAGAATTTATTGCTTGCATTTTTTTTACTGAAAACTAATAGTATGTTTTGATGTGCAAAGGCATATACGAAGTATGCAAACATTTATTAAGTTTGGATTTAATTCACCTTAAGCGAAGCCATCATGAGGAGCTAAAATCAAAACAAAGCCAACAGAGAGATAGCAAATACATGAAGTGTGGCCAAATCAGCTATTAAAAAGAAAGAATGTACCAGTGAGATCAGGAAACCACAAAGCCTAATCTATGGCGAATGAGAGAAGAATTCTTTTCCCTGTTAGAGAACAACATTCTCACAAAAGAATAAAATCCATTGTTTAACCAGACTGTATCAATGAAAACCCTTTTTAAATCCTCTACAATTCTAAAACAACACCCAATGGACATATGAGAACAAAATTATCGTCTCCTGACAGAAAACTTTACCGTATCAACAATTCATTAAGACATTCATCAACAAAAGACGTCAAGCTCCAACACATTAATATACGTCTGTGATTAATACACACCCATAATCCCACTGAATCATCATTTAAATATTTATTTGTACAAACTCACCTTAAGAAATTACCTGCATTCTCTTTAATAAGTCACATGACCAAATACAATGTACATACTGCACATATTGAACATTTCGGCCTGCAGTAACATACTTTGCAATTTTTTTTCGGATTAAACGTAAAAAGTTATAATTAAGGTTATTAGGATTATTTGGATTATGATCAGCCACCACTGAAGTAATGCTTCATGTGATATATATTTTGCCTGTGCTCTTGTCATCTCAGGTTCAGTGCATTATGACGAGGGTGAATCAGAGGCTGAGAGCATCCACTCCAACATGGACATGTCCAATCCCATCTTTCAGATGTACGAGGCTATACGAGGCGGCAGGAACAGTCAAGGGCAGCTCATAGCGGAGCCTTTTCTTCAGCTGCCCTCCAGGAAGGACTATCCAGACTACTACCAGCAGATTAGCCAGCCCATCTCCCTTCAGCACATTCGGTACAGTAGGAATGAAGACAGAGAGTATAGAGTATATAAAAAATACAAAATAATAATTACATTCCAGACATGAGGGTTGCTGCTCACTCCTCCCACTGCCACACATTTTTTCTTCCGATTCATGAATCGAACCAGTGACCTTTCTGTCCCAAACCTGCTTCTCTAACCATTAGGCCACGGCTGCCCCTGGTTTGATGCACCTTACACTTCCTCAATGTCAACCAAGCAGTGCTTAATGTACTGTTCAACTTCACTTTCACTTATTTGTTTGGGCTGACAGATGCTTTAAGGACAGTTTAACTGGAATAGATTTCATTTTGGAAATGTATTGGTAGTTTATGGGTGAAGACCATATAATCCTTATTAGGACCGTGTCTGTCATCCGAAGCTCTTGAATCCCTCTGCGGACTTTGTTAAAATGCAGTACTTGCTGACCGATATTTAATGTAGGCTTTGGTGTTAGAGGTGTTCCTCTTGTTTTCAGTGATAAGATGAAGAATAATGAATACGAAAGCATGGAGCAGATGGACAGTGATCTGAATATGATGTTTGAAAACGCAAAGCGCTACAACGTCTCCAACTCCCACATCTACAAACGGGCTCTGAAACTGCAGCACATTCTTCAGGTTTTCTCCTTGATTTGTTTTCCTATTTTCTTCGAGTGTTAAATGTTTGCCATCAGTGTTGGCTGAACTTCAGCCCGATATCAATAGACGTTTATGTGGTTTTTAGTTGAAAAGGAAAGAGCTAGGAAGGAGAGAAGATGAGGATGGTGACAGTATGCCGTCCTCCACTCTGTCAGATGGCAGCACCACCAAACGCAAGAGGTGTGATGGTTCAGAATATATATAAATCATTAATCACTAATATACATCATTATATACAAAGTAAGGCCTTTTATTGTGTACTTTTTTGTATTGCAGTTCATACTTGCTTGTTTTTTCCCATTCACGCTCTTGTTCTACATTAAATGTCATGCAGCTATAAAAAGAACACAAAGAAGAACCGTTTGAAGACTCTGTACCAGGCTGTGATCGAGGCGCGTGAGCTGGGCACTGGACGTAGACTCTGTGACTTATTCATGGTTAAACCTTCTAAGAAAGACTACCCAGACTACTATAAGATCATACTCGAGCCCATGGACCTGCGCACTATAGACCACAACATCCGTGCTGACAGATATGCCCACGAGGACGCCATGATGGAGGACATGAAGCTGATGTTCCGCAACGCGAGACACTACAATGAAGAGGGCTCACGGGTAAATTATAATTTAAACAGGTTACAATAAATTAATGGTGGCCAATCAAGACTAGTCTCAACATGATTGGCTGTGCTAGGAAATAGGTTTGAGAATAATAAAATAAGGAATAAAACATAAAACTGTGTTGTTATGGGAGAATAATCACTGAGTACAAAGGTAGCATGATGTGTTAGTTACAGCAGGAGCACTTGGAGGATGCAAACTTCTGTTTCAAGCTCAAAAATCCTCCATATAAACCAGAAATTGTCACAATGTTAAAGAATCCTTTAAAAATATTCCCGGATCCAGAATTTGATCCAGATCATCTTTCAAATCTAACAAAGTCCTCCATTTCCAAAGACACACCTCTGGTAGAAGTTTTGTGAAAATCCACACATAACATTTTGCATAATCCTGCTAAAATCAAATACACACACACACCGAGGGTAAACCATAATTCTTATCCATTTAAAAATACATCACTTTCACACCAACCTCAAGAGAAAAAAAAAAAAAACACAGTTTGTCAGAATGCAGAAAGCACAAAGTCCTCACTTCTGAACAATTAGTGATTGTTACAAAGCTCTGACACTGGAGACTCCTTCCCTAAACATCAGATGAATGTTTAAAAAGAAAAAAAAAATCACCATCAATAATTATACTTTATGTATATGAATCTCTTGTACAATACTTTCCGTCCAATCAGAATAGGAATTCAAAAACTGTGTTTATGCACATTGTGTGAAATGACAGTAAGTGTAGACTTGAAAGCTATACAGTCG
This sequence comes from Neosilurus mollespiculum, assembly GCA_030014195.1. NCBI lineage: Eukaryota > Metazoa > Chordata > Actinopteri > Siluriformes > Plotosidae > Neosilurus > Neosilurus mollespiculum. The sequence continues at coordinate 18,261,986 of JAQMYF010000023.1, read as the reverse complement.
ACTAAAAAAAACCCTGAATTCTAATAGCATAAAAACAGAGTAGTGCCTGGTGTTTAATCCGTGTGCATATATTAGTAAAATGAAATGTTGTGATTAACTGATTTAAAGCCCAAAAAATACTTTTTTACCCCCATAAAAATTAATTAATTTTTAATAAATAAAAGAATTCTAATCATTTTTATTGGTACTAATCTCACACATTGGCCTATGTGTAGGTGTATAATGATGCTAACACTCTGGAAAAGATTCTGAGAGAGAAAAAGCGAGAACTCGGGCCTGCGCCAGAGGACGACGATGTCATCTCGCCAAAACTCAAAATAAGTAAGTTAAAAGGAAAAACCAGATTGCCTACTGTTCCTTATGTTATTCTTGGTGTTTCTGTATTAGGTGGCACGGTGGTTAGTACGGTTGCCTCACAGCAAGAAGGTCCCAGGTTCCATTCCCAGGCTCGGTGTGTTTCTGTGTGGAGTTTGCATTGTCTCCCCGTGCTTGCGTGGGTTTCCTCCAGGTATTTCACAAAAGACTATAATTTTTATTCCTCGGGATAGAGGACCAATCAGAGAGTGCCGTTCCCAGGTTGTAGTACCCTTTATCCAGTGGTAGCAAACCAGTCAAATCACCCAGTTTCTGTGTGGTGAATACTAATGGAGATTATATGTTAAGGGAATAAAACACAAACAGTCATCAGAATAAATCTTTAAAACCTTGAGTCATCTTTTATGCGATTCCAGGAAAGACTGGCATCTCGCCAAAGAAGTCCAAATACCTGACGCCTCTTCAGCAGAAGCTGAACGAGCTCTATGAGGCAGTGAAGAACTACACAGACAAACGAGGCCGTCGGCTCAGCACCATCTTCCTGCGCCTTCCGTCCCGAGCTGAACTCCCCGACTACTATCTGGCCATCAAGAGGCCTATAGACATGGAGCGGGTCAAAAGCCACATGCTGGCCAACAAGTACCAGGATGTGGATGCTCTAGTGGAGGACCTTGTGCTGATGTTTAACAATGCGTGCACCTATAATGAGCCTGAGTCACTCATCTACAAAGATGCTCTGGTGCTTCACAAGGTCCTTCTGGAGACTAGGAGGGACTTGGAAGGAGGTGACGACTCCAACATTCCAGACGTACCTCGCCTCATCCAGGAGCTGATTCGCAGCCTCTTTGTTTCAGTTCTGGGTCACCAGGACGACGAAGGTCGTTGCTATAGTGACTCGCTGGCCGAGGTCACCGCTGAGGACCCGGCCAATCCCGACAGACCCCGGCTGAACTTCGAGATCATACGGGCTAATTTGGAGAAAGGGCGCTACAAGAGGTTGGACGTCTTCCAGGACCACATGTTTGAGGTGCTAGAGAAAGCCAGGAGGATGCACAGGTAAGGAGCCGTAATTAATCGATGCGTCAATTATTCCCTCCGGTTCGTGATAAAGACATGGGTTCTGTCACAGGACGGACTCGGAGATCTTTGAGGATGCGGTGGAGCTGCAGCACTTCTTCATCCGGATCAGAGATGAACTGTGTAAGAACGGAGAGATCCTGCTCACCCCGGCACTCAGCTACACCTCCAAGCACCTGCACAGTGATGTCGAGAAGGAGAAGAAGGAGAAGCTGCCCAAAGAGTTTGAGGAAGACAAGCTCAAACGAGAGGAGGAGAAAAAAGGTGTGTGTTTTAGTGTAATGAAGTGATAGCAGTGTTTAAGAACATGTAGTTCATGTTTAGAAAATTGCACCATTAAAGTGGTGGTTCTCTCAAATCCCCTACACCAGAAGCTGAGAAAAGTGAGGACTCATCTGCTGGGACTTGGCAGGGAAGCCTGCAGCGCACCTACAGTCAGGACTGCAGTTTCCGGGACAGAACATATCATGTGGGAGATTATGTCTACGTAGAACCAGCTGAGGCGAACCTCCAGCCTCACATCGTCTGTATAGAGCGCCTCTGGCAGGACGACACAGGTACTACACTCACAGGACGTGGAATATTACGTGTGAAATACTACGAATACACTAAAGGCAGATTGAATATACTTCTAAGAAATATGAAGTTGGATATCAGTAGTAAGACTGAGTGAGATTTCTTTACTGATTGTGTTTTTTTTTTTTTTTTTTTTTGCAGGAGAGAAATGGCTTTATGGCTCATGGTTTTACAGACCCAATGAGACTTTCCATCTTGCCACACGTAAATTTCTAGAGAAGGAAGTCTTTAAAAGCGACTACTACAACAAAATACCTGTGAACAAAATTCTGGGCAAATGTGTTGTCATGTTTGTTAAGGTAAATTTGCAACAAAATTTTTGTTCTTTGTATACCCTTGTGTACTGTATACTACATGACAATAAAGTTGTCTAAGTCTAAGTAAAGTAGGATCCGGGTTACATAACGTTCCTGATAACTGAATAGCAGAACGGCTGGCAGGGTGGAACAGTCTGATATTTTCCTTGCTGCTCTCTTTATTTATTAAATTATTCAGGAATACTTCAAGCTCAGCCCCGAGGGCTTTAGACCTGAGGACGTGTTTGTCTGTGAGTCCCGGTACTCAGCCAAATCCAAGTCGTTCAAAAAGATCAAGATGTGGACCATGCCTCTGAGTTCTGTCAAGTTTGCCCCTCGTGATGTGCCGTTGCCAGTGGTCCGAGTGGCCTCTATGTTTGCTCCAAAACCAGAAAGTGAGAAGTCTGCTGAGCCTGCAGAGGACAACAAAATTTTATCCTCAGTTATTGATAAGGTGAGAGTCCACCTTATCCATTAAGAAAGAAATACACCAGAACTCAATATCTATTGTGTGTCATGATCAGAAACTGAATATTCATCTTATGGAGGGTTTTTTTCTGGCTACTATCATGTTTATATGTATGTATTTGTGTGTGTGTGTGTGTGTGTATATGTGTGTGTATGTGTATATGTATATGTATATGTATAAATGGCAGGGTGGCACAATAGCTCAGTGATTAGCATGTCTGCCTCACAGCAAGAAGCTCTTGGGTTCAAGTCCCATGCTCAGACCAAACTCAGAATGGGAAAAGACATCGTAAACTACAGAGCGCTTAGATTTGCTCAGAGAATACGGCAGTCACCTGACGTTCCTCTATAATGGTTAAATGTAAAAATTAAACTAGAATGATTTTTTTATGTTCCCACGATTCAGCGACATCCATCTTACCTTCGGTGAATAACCATTAATCATCCTGAAACAGCAAACCAATCAGATTGCACGCTTCCTGTATAGTATGTGTATCCATCCATCAATTTGCCAACACACACACAACAATTTACACACGGATTCACACCTAGGGGCAATTTGGAACAGCCAGTTAATGTCATGTGCATGTGTTTGGACTGTAGGAGGAAACCCGGAGTACCTGGAAGAGAAGCACACACAAGCACAGAAACCCCTCACTGACTTTCTCGGACACAGGACCTTCTGCTGCGAAGCAGACGTGCTAATAGCTACACCTCCGTGCCGGCCATGCTTTTCATTTATTCATGTGTATTATATGCTAAAATGATCATTAGCGATATCCACCTCACCGTCAGTGAACTGATATGTGTAATACGTATTTATTTATATTGTGTCTGATTTCACGAAGGTTTTATTCCAAAGGTATGGAGCGCCAAAGATGAAATATAAAACACAAGAGATTGTGAATAAAGAAAAAAGTTTGATTTATGTGCAGGAGAGGGAGGACGTTCCTGTGGAGATGAGTAACGGAGAGCCGGGCTGTCAGTATTATGATCAGCTCTGCTATAACGACATGTGGCTCAAAGTAGGAGACTGCGTGTACATCCGCTCTCACGGTTTAGTGCGCCACCGTGTGGGCAGGTAGAGTTATGTAATAACAAATCCTGTTTTGACTGTCTTTGTGGCTCCTTGTAAACCTAATGCTTGGATTTGATGTAACAGGATTGAGAAAATGTGGGTGCGGGATGGAGCCGCCTACTTTTTCGGGCCCATTTTCATCTATCCTGAGGAGACTGAACACGAACCCACCAAGATGTTTTATAAAAAGGAGGTGTTTCTAAGCAATCTGGAGGAGTCCTGCCCTATGACCTGCATTACCGGTATCCTTCGTTGCTCTGTATATGATCTAGCCTACAGTCTAAAAAGTCGATCCAGTATTCTGCCCAGTGATAGTTTTACTCTAGCGTAAAACCATGTCCCATACCGGGCTTGTCTGTTCCTCAGGGAAGTGCGTCGTGTCCTCATTTAAAGATTACGTGTCGTGCCGTCCGACCGAAGTGCCTGAAGATGACGTGTTGCTGTGTGAAAGTCGCTACATCGAGAGCGAGAAGCAGATGAAGAAGTTTAAAGGGCTGAAGCGATTCTCTCTCTCCGCTAAAGTCGTTGAAGATGAAATCTATTATTTTAGGTGCGTTCCCTTCATTACATAATAAATAAAACGCAACAGCAGGGTGTGATGCAGACAGCAGCATGTCTTAGCTCATTGTGTTTTTATTCCTCAACATTTTTCTAATTGTGACGTTTATTGTTGTGGAACATCTGCAAAACTTAAATGACTAGTGAAGCGAACACGCGCATTCACTGACCTTTCACGTGGAACCAACTGGTGTATATAATGTCAGATCCTTGTTGTTCAACCAGGCCTAATGTTAGGTTACGTTACGTAACCTGAATGATGTGTTTACGCTAATACTACTTATAACATTACTACCGTCATGACATTAGTTACTGTGTCATTAGTGGAGAAATTTAGACACACACATGAAGACAAATTTGAACTTCTAATGATCTAATTAGATCCTGGCATTAGAGCTATTGGAAAGTTCCTGTCTATGTAAATGTGAAGACTATCGTAATATTACTTTACTTTAGTACAATTCCCGTAAGCTCTTAAATGTCTGGTAATAATAACATGAACAATATATAGCTCACACAAAAGGTAATAACTTACTAGGAAAGAGCTCACACTCGTGGACTGCGGACAGACAAACACAAACCAATTTCCTGTGGAATGAAAATCGGCGCATCACAGTACCTTCCGTGTAGCTCACAAGAAAGGTAATTATTCCCTATTATTATCATTTAAAGAGGTACTGAATGCTTCAATGTGCTTTTTGAGCTGTAAAATAATGCATATGACTGTGCTGTAATGAAACAAATCAAGCTCATTAATAATGGCAGTATTATTATTATTATTTATTTTTAAACATCTACATTTTATGGGTTGTAAATGGGTCAAAACACAATCTAGTGATTCAGAGAGAGTCAGTTGTTTGGTACTTCTCTACATTATGAAACTGTACTTAAAAAAAAAAAAAAGAATTTGGACACTCTCCAATCAGAGGTGGGAGACCTTCCTCCCTTAGCCGTGACTGGGATTCATGAGTGAAACCATGCTCATTTTAAAATACACGCCATTTGAGACTCAATGAGCAACTGATGCTGATGTATCCAAGCTCCCTCCAGTCAATACCTGCTCGTATCCCAGAACTTCGTTCCTAATAATGTGATTGCTTCTACTGTAATAAAAAAAGTAAAAGTCAGTCACTTCACATCTGTTTATGCAACAGGAAGTTGATCGTGCTTCAGAAGGAGCCATCTCCACTCCTAGACAAGAAGATTGAAGAGCTGGAGGCCAAGTTTGCTGACATGACAGACGAAGAGCTGGAAGACCTGGGTGATGATGATGGCGATGGCTTGGATAGCCAGGGCATGTCCCAGCTTCAGACGCAGCTACACAGCGACCTAGACATGTTGTCATACACACCGATACAGGTCACTGGAGCATGCTCGAACCAAATCAAGATCCAAATCATGTCAGTGAATAAATGAAACGTTTCAGGATGTCTATCGTTCAACTTTCTGTCCTACAGTCCACACCAAAATCCTTTAAAGGCCTGTCGAAGAAGGAAGGCGCAAAGAGGAAGATCAACATGAGTGGCTACATCCTGTTCAGCAGTGAGATGCGGGCGGTGATCAAGGCCCAGCACCCGGACTTCTCTTTTGGCGAGCTGAGCCGTCTCGTTGGCACAGAGTGGAGAAATCTGGAGTCGGGCAAGAAAGCAGAGTATGAAGGTGAGAAGACTTTGGGAATGATAACTTGTGTGAAAAGTGAAGAGAGTGTGTGTAAAGGAGGAGATGATATTAGTCTCCAGCCCTGCAGCTATTACACTGCTCTACTTCACGTGTTGTATAACACTGTAGTTTAATTATTATTACTATTAAATTATATTTTTTAGGTTTTTATAATAACTTTGTTTATAGGTCTTAACTTGCCTTAATTAATGTGTGTGTCATCTCATATGTTCTGCTAACAGCAAAATGGACCATTTACAGTAAACTTATTAAAACACAATGTGCATATATTACTATAGAGATGCAGATAAATATATTATAATTATAATATAGAAGTTATAATATAACAATAGACCATCTACCAAAAATATTTATCATGAGTGTTGTTTGGTAGCACAAGGTCAAATTTAATTTTAAATGGTATTATTATTCTTTTTTAAAATAATTTATGTTTTGTTTATTTATTTATTTATTTTATAAAGTGTAAACATTTGAAACAAAACCAAATTTATTATATTTTACATTTACATTTATATAATTATAATATATATTTATGATCTGCTATGGGGACCCCTAACAGCAGCAAGCGAAAGAAGAAGACTATTTATTTGTAGAATTAATATAATGTTATCTAATATATAAATTCTATAATATTAATTATATAAGTTTGTTGGGTACTTGACTGAGATCCTTAAACCTCAACTGCTGTGTTGTGTAAATAAGACAAACGTATAAGTCACTCTAGAAAAGATGTTAAAAGGTAAAGTCTATTGGGCTTTTATACCAGAGCCTACTGGCCCAGTTTCTGAAGTGTGAAGCAACTAGGAGTTCAACTCTTCCTGGATGGGACTCTATTCCATAGCAGGTTACCATCTAAGTATTTTTTTCTGCTACCCATTTATACTGCTGGGTGGACAGAGGCACTCTTGTGGTTAACGGGGATTCGAACCCACGACTTCTCGATTATAAGCCCAGCACCCTAAACACTAGACAAGGGCATCTGACTAATGCCGTAAATGTAAAACATTTCTGAACCACAATTTCAGAAAATCTCCTCTCCCACAATATTAAAGAATCCTTTAAAAAAATCCCTAGAAATTGTAGAATTTGTTCCAGATTATCTCCAAAAGCGAATGGTGTCTTCCTTGTCCAAAACCCCCACCCCTGGTAGGGTAGTATAGTACAATATATATGCATTTATACAATTTTCCGATTAACTTTACATCCTTGTGTAGTCTCGATCATAACACGAAGGTTATACATTCAAGGACTGTATGTGTGTGTTTCAGAGAGAGCAGCCAAAGTGGCAGAGCAGCAGGAGCGTGAGAGGGCAGCACAGCAGCAAAACTCCCCGAGAGCAGGTACCCCAGTAGGGGCACTCATGGGGGTGGTGCCCCCTCCGAGCCCTATGGGGATGCTTAACCACAGCATGACGCCTATGGCAGGTAACCCCTCGTAGCTGCGCTGGTGGAAACGCCTCACTGGTGCCACACAGAGCTGCAGTGAGAAGCCTAACTGCTAGCACACTTCCCAGTCATTCCATTCCTTATTTCCTTTAATTCATCCTTAATAATGTACCTCTGACTGACTATAATACTGACCACAGCATGATACTTCCACTGGATCTACAAAGGTTTCAGTTAATCTGTTGCATGTGCATGAGCTGTATCAATATCAGTAGAAATAACATTAGTTGTTTTATTTTAAAATTGCTGAGACAGTTAGTTCCTTCTCCATATTTAGCTGCATGTTTTACTGATGCATGGATTTTTTTATTTCTTTTTATGTGTGTGTGTGTGTGTGTGTCTTTGTTGCCATCTTCCTTCCTTCCCCTCCCCAAAGGCATGATGGGTAGCCTTCCACGGCCACCCATGCTGCCGCTGCCAGGTCTGATGGATGGCATTGTTAGCATGGCTGGCATACCACCACATTTCCTGCCTGTCTTACACCGCCATCTCTGGCCAGGCATGTATGGCTTCCCTGGCATGCTGTACCCGGGTAAGGACAGCCACATGCCCACTCCACCTGTGCAGTTGCTTCCTGTCTGCCTCTTGAACTCAAACTGGAGGGGCTACCTGTACCATAGGCTCAGGGGATTGAACTAACCAGCCTGAGCTGGCTAAGAGAAATAGCTTCCCTACAAAAGACTGCTGTAGTAGCAGAAATGTATCAAAATCTGGTGGGATAGAATTTTTCGAGATGTGCACTTTAAGCACCGTGGTTTTAAATCTAATGTCATTCAGAGCACTGACCGTCTTCAGTTATGAAGGTGAACATAATCACTAATGTACACCATGTCAGTGCTTTTATTTGTGTGTTTACTACGTGCGACTTCTTTCCCAGGGATGAATGGAATGGGCCCTGGATCTGCAGGAGTCCCTTATGGAGCTCAGGTAAAGTATAATAAATTACAAGAAGTAGATAAAGAAATGAATTAAATAAAGGTATGTCATTAAAGTGGAGATATTTTGCTTTGTCCACTTTTTTGACCCATAAATCAGAGCAGAGTAGGCACAGAGTGCAGAAAGAGCATAAATGGGAGGAGGAAGTCAAACAGGCCGTCCAGCGCACTCACTCAAAAATCATTGTTTCAGGTAGAGGTGGGGAACGCAGCTCCCTGAAGAACTGTGAAGTTTTTTGAATTTGTAATGGTAATTTGGTGATCCATTGGTGTCCGAAATGAGAAATAAAGGTCTGAAAATGGGTATAATATCTGAACTTTAATATTTCCTATCTGTATAATATAACATCATGTTAACACTCCGTTAACTGCCGTTAACACTCTTTAGAGATAATAAAAGGTTTGGTGGAAATGTAGTGTTAAAGTTATATTTTATCTGTTTAATTCTAAGAAAAGGACAGAAATAAACAGATATAAGAAAAACTTAAAGAAAGAAAAAAACAGAAGGAAAAAATTGAAAGGGAAGAACAGATGAACTGGAAAAGAGTGGAGTGAATATGTTAGTAGAGTGGATATCCTTTTTAATTATAACTGCACTTAATGGATATGAGCAGTGGCATGCTCTGATTGGATCCTCTACTACTTAGATATCAGCTCATATATCATAGATTTGCTGGACAAACACTATTTTTGAAAGCCAAACTCAAAAAATAAAGAAAAAAAGGCAAGAAAATATAGAAAGAAATCATTTGGTGTTATTTTGAAAAATTTATTTTTTTTAACTGCTAGAAATTTGTAAAGAAATTTAAATTATTAAAATTAAGAAATGGTCGTTGTCGGCTGTTGCTTTGAATGTGTGGGTTTGTTTTAGTTTACCTAGTAGCTTGCGAAGAAGAAATTACTGTATCTTGTGCGATTAAAAACTTTATACAATAATTTTAAAAACTATATTTCTCACAATCCAGTGGATGTACATATAAGAGATCATAAAATCTGTCTCATCATAAAAAAGGCTGAAGGACATGTCTGTTCAATAGTGTTGCTCATATTTTACTTGTTTTATCACTACACATTCTTGCTTATGAAGCTAAAAATATAACAATAGTCATCATATATTATAAATAATCCTAATTAGGGCTAATGTTTATAAATAAATGATGGACAGGCCCTCATAGTTCACTCTCATAACTCACTCATTCATTTGCCGAGCCGCTTATTCCTACTAGGGTCACGGGGAGGATGGATCCTATCTTAGCCGACTCTGGGTGAAGGCGGGGTCCACCCTCAACAGCTCGCCAGACCATTGCATGGTCAACACACACATAACTATTTACACTTACACACACCTAGGGGCAATTTGGAACAGACAATCAGTGTAATGAACATGTCTTTAAACCATGGGAGGAAACCGGAGTACCCGGAGGAAACCCACACAAGCACGGGAAGAACATGCAAACTCCACACAGAAACGCCCTCTCCGGGCCCGGGATTTGTACCAAGTACCTGCTTACTGAGAGGATGTGCGGATGTGCTAACCACTGCACCACCGTGACGCCCGTATAGATCAGTGATGTGTTTTTTATAAAGTATGCCACCAAAATTTATTCGGTAATAGGGATTTTTTTAAAATTCTGTATTAATTGTGTAATTGTGATTATACCCAATGAATTTTAGTGAAGTATTGTGAACTTTATTATGAACATGTTTCAGAGCCTGTGTATGTCTATAGACAGGTATGATTGGTGGCAATCAACAGGCCCCACCCCCTTATCCTGGACAAGGGCAGGTGGGCCAACCCTCCCTCCAACAGCCCTCTACCCCAATATTCGTGGCTCCTCCACCGAAACCACAACGCCTCCTCCACTCTGAAGCTTACTTGAGGTACATAGAGGGACTGAACGCAGAGTCGTCTACTGTTAGCAAGTGGGACCAGACGCTGTCAGGTAAGCCACGCACCTGTCAATTCACCACTTAAATCACAAACATTAGAAAATATGAGCTAAATGTTCTTTTTTTCTGTCTGTGCATTTCCTCAGCTCGAAGAAAAGATGTCCGCCTCACGAAGGAACAGGAGAGCAGACTGCCCGCTCACTGGCTGAAGAGCAAAGGGGCGCACACCACCATGGCCGATGCCCTGTGGCGCCTGAGAGACCTCATGTTAAGAGACACGCTAAACATCAGACAAACATACAACATCCAAAACATTTGAATCATTATTCGAGTGCTCTAGCGTCGTTGCACAGATTATCAGCCTCCTAGCAAGCCTGAATCGACACCTCGGTTTCAATCAGGAGGCTTCATGTGAAGAAAACACTAAAACTGTGGCACTCGGATATCTGACAGAATTCATCAAAACAATTCCTGATCATTCTTTAACACAAGAGTCACCTTTAGAGTTTGAATGTGTCGTTTTGTAAAATGTCCACCATAGTCCTTTGTGTTTGTGTGTGTGTAATTTGACTCCTAGCACTTTGAAAGACTTTGTGTTTTAGTTTGATATATTAATAATGGTTGATTAATGGATTTTCATTAACTCTTCTAAAATTCTTGATGCCTTCATTTTCCATGTGCTGTTTCTAAAATTGAGACTTTCATACAGTGTTTGTGAAACAGTTGTCGATGACTTTATTTGTTTTAAGACTTTCTGTCCTTGTTTAGGAAGTTTAAATTGTCTTAGCGTTGCCTGTGTGCATTTTGAACTCGGCTTTAGTTCAGTAAAGTGGTTCTCTGCCAGAAGTAGGTGGGTTTTTTTTTTTCCTTCGAATTTGTGGCCTAATTATCTCTTCGCTTCTATTAACTTTAAAGAGTTTCATAGTGCGAATATCATTTGCTGATGAGCCACTGCTTCAATAAAACTGCCATTCACAGAGCTTTATGGCCTTTGTTTTTTCCATTAACATTTTAAATAAGAACAAGAGCACTCTGAGAAATCATCCTCTCTTACAATGTTAAAGAATCTTTAAAAAAAATTTCAGGATGCAGAATTTGATCTGGATCATCTCCAAAATCTAAAGGAGTCTTGCTTGTTCAAAGCCCCAGCTCTGGTAGAAATTTCACGAGAATCTACACAAACCTTTTTGTGGAATCCTACTAACAAACACAAACTGAGGCCAAAACATAGCATCCCTGGTGGAGGTAATAAAGAATATATACAAATAGTTGTACTTGAAGGTTTAAATAGAGTTAATAAGCAGGACATATTTACTGTTTATAATATGGATGGCTGACACTTTAATTTTGAACCAAAGTGAAAATGCAGGAATTACGACAAACAGTTGTTTTAGTTTTTTTTTCTTCTTACTCTAGCTTATTGACTAAGACATATTGTTGCTCTTTTTGTGTGGAAAGGACAAAAAAACAACAACCGCTTAATCCTGTTGGGTTACAGGGAGGCTGGAGCCTATCTTTGCCGACACTGGGGGAAGGCAGGGTGCATCCTGAACAGCTCACCAGACCATCGCAAAGCCAACACACAACCATTCACACTCACACCTAGGGGCAATTTGGAACAGCCAATTGGTCTAATGTCTTTAGACTGTCGGAGGAAACCGAAGAACCTGGAGGAAACCCGCACAGGCATGGGAAAAATATGCAAACCCCACATAGAAACACCTTTGCCAAACCTTGGACTCGAACCCAGGGCCATCTTGCTGCTACAAAAAAATAATTAAAATGTCTTTTAAAAATTTGAAAAATAAACTGAACTCACAAAATATTATCATTTTTATATTTAAAAAAACCTGAATACATAAAACCATTGTATAAAACAAATGATAAACTCTATATGTTATTATTATTTATGTATTTACTTTTGTTACGTCACTACCTGCAGGAATGAATGAAGCGTCATTCTTCCAGTAGTCCCACCCGTATTCTGATAAATCCCACCTCATTTGTCATGATTGGTTAACATTTAACGCATTCAGTAGAATTATCCAATCAGTGGGATGCAGGTGGGCCCTTACTACTAGCCAATCCGGCAGCGGTTCGTTGGAGTACGGGTGGGAAAAGAAGAGCTAGCAGCGGGAGTGGAGGACGGACGGGGCCTTTCTGCACTGTGCCGTCTCATTCATCGGTTTTCCCAACAAAATCAGTAACATAAGCGTTCAGCCATTGCAGAGAAGAGGGATGGCGCTGCGTTCGTGTCGCTGGTTCTTGTTTTTCGGTGGGTTGTTATGTGGAGTTTGGGCTGATGGTTTGGTGAATGAAGAAGTCAAACGGACGCTGGATCTTAGCACACACCTGGCGAAAATATCCACCGAAATCCTGCTGGGGAACCACGGAGGCTCCTCGGTGCAGAGCTTCACCCTCGCATTGGAACCTGAACTCGCCCCACACCTCGCCTACATCGGGGCGTCTGTAAGTAGCCAAAAATAGCGCACAAAAGCTGAAACTTTCAACGGCAGCTAGTTTAAACTGATGGTAGTATCACAAATATTATTTTGTCTGTCCATAAAGTCAACTACATAGGGCATGAATGTCATTCTTACTTATCTGACGTATGTAGGGAGCACACGGATATTTGGAACCCAACCGAAGTCATGTCGTTAGCTTGCTAGCCACCGGTGCTAACTCGACTAACGTAGTCTACATTGTACGTTGTTTTCCAAATTACAAACCTTTACATAGTTAACTTATCGGCTAAGTTAAAATAACGTGTAATAATTAAGCCGTTCCAACTAAATATAGTTATATATTTTAAACTTATCAATGTGCCCGCTTTGACTGTTTATCGGTGTTAGCAACTTTAGCAAAGCTAGCTTGTCATACAACGCTTTGTTAAACTCGGTGGAAACCTTAAATAAGAGGCATGGCTGGATGAAAAGTGCAAAATTAATCCTGAAATGTAAAAGTTTTATTAAGTGCAATCGGTAAACGTTGCCTAATTCATGTCTTCGAAAACATTAGCATTATTATTATCAGCGCGTGCGTTTGCAGAGCACCTCTGTCTGGCTGACACGTAAGCGCTGTGTAAAACCACACACTTCCGGGTTGGTCTCGCGCTCCATCTGCACCTTTACCAGCTACAGGACACCATTATAAACACAGTGCAGGTGAAAACTGCAGCATTTTAGAAAATAGACTGTATTTTTTTAATTCAAATGCCGGTGCTACATTTACAGAGCTTTAGTAAAGGCCTGGATTGCATCCCAAATGACTTCCTGTTTCAATGCACTATAAAGTACACTGAAGTTTTACACTCTGGTGTTTTGTTGGAACCAGGTAAAAGGGGAAGAGGAAGAAGATGAAGCTTTGGAATTGAAGGAGACGTCTATTAAAGGACAGAGGTGAGGGATGGACCCATTGTTTCCTGCTGCTTTTAGGGAAAATTTGCATATGCAAGCTCACAAACTTGGTAGAAAGCACTAGATATTGTCATAAATACATTGCACGCTTACTGAGTCGTGCTTGTTTACATCTCAAAGTGTGTTACTTAAAAAAAAAAAAAGAGAGAGAGAGAGAGATTTTTGTACCGAAGACATGGAGAGTGAAATCGAATCAACAGATTTGTCTAGTTGCAAAATCCTGGTGGTGTGCAGTATGGAAATAGTTATGTATGATGCCAACAATGCGAATGGCGTTTAATTCCATATCCATTAAGGAGTCCCTTTCCTGTTGCAGAAACACTGACTCCTCGCTTTTCTTGCAGTGGGACGTTCTTCCAGGCACAGCTGCCTTCAGCCCTGGCTGCTGGCGCCAAGCTGCGTGTAAAGGTGGAGACGGTGTTCAGCCATGTGCTCACGCCTTTCCCCATTCACATCACGCAGGCCGAGAGACAGCTGGTGGTGTTCCAGGGCAATCACTACCTGTATTCCCCGTACCCCACTCGCAGCCAGTCCACCCGAGTGCGCCTTGCCTCCAAAACAGTAGAGAGCTACACCAAGCTGGGCAACCCGAGCAAGAACGATGAGGTGATCGAATACGGACCGTTCAAGGAAATCCCTGCATTCAGTCAGGTAAACAGCATGTGATGGGGTCATGATAGAAACATATTTTGGAAGTGTGGTTTTACAGCAAGCCCAGAAGGTCTTTGCAGATTGGTAGAGGTTTGTGCTCTCTAAATGCTTTTGAGGTTTTTTAATGTACCTTTTAAACGGGTTTTCCAAATTTTTATCCTGTTTTTAGATTGAGTTGATAAATTTTTAGGACAGTTAGACATGACTCCTAATGTGTTCTGTTTCCCCCTGTAGGACACTATGAAGATCCACTACGAGAATAACTCCCCATTCCTCACCATCAGCAGCATCACACGCACCATCGAGGTTTCCCACTGGGGCAACATTGCTGTGGAGGAAACCATCGACCTGAGACATACAGGCGCTTACTTGAAAGGGCCATTCTCCCGCTACGACTATCAGAGGCAATCTGACAGTGGCATCTCCTCCATTAAATCCTTCAAGGTGTGGTGATCTTTTACACACTGCCCAAATTATTTCTTAACATCTTTATTTCTACTGCACTGCATTGTGTTCACTGGGTGAATTTATTGGTTTTGTCCTTTTTTTTGCATCTTCCAGACGATCCTCCCCGCTTCTGCTCAAGATGTGTACTACCGCGATGAGATCGGAAACATCTCCACCTCTCACCTGCAGGTCCTGGAAGACTCAGTTGAAGTTGAAGTCCGTCCTCGCTTCCCCCTGTTCGGAGGGTGGAAGACGCATTACATCATCGGATACAATCTACCCAGCTACGAGTATCTCTACACCTTGGGTGTGTCTTTTCTTACAAAAACCTCAAATTGCTGATGTCCCGTGACGTCATATTGTTTATTTAGAGTAAGGGTTGGGTGATATGAAGCTATGTACCATCTTGACGGGGGGGACCTGTGTTTAGCGCTGCTCGATCTGCATGGTTCAAATGGCAAAAAGAACTGCAGTGTGCCAACACTTCCCGGAGGGCTTGTTGGATAAGGCGGAAGCATTAGCGACAAGCCACACATGCAGCAAGTTTGGCACCTCATCAGGGATCTTTATAAACTTGATCCCAACATGACCCGGTGCAGAGCAATCAAGCGGATCACCACATGTCTCACACTGGTTATAGACTTGTGGGTTTTTGAGTAAACCCCTGCGTACTAAATTTTACCGAGTTCTCCCGTGTTTACCGTTCTCTCGTTTTGTCCCGTGTGCTCTAGTTTCTGGTTTGGTTTTTGTTCTCAGCCTTTATTACTATCTATGCCAGGTTTATGAATAAAAAGAGTTTCTTTCCTGCATCGTTTTGTTCCTCACTTGGCAAAAAGGCATAAATGAACTGATATTGTTGTCATGTGTCAAAAGTGAAGATGTTGAATGTGTGTGTAAGCAAACATGTGACGTGTTGTTTTTCCAAGTTAATATAGAAAATGCAGAAATGTTTATGTTCCAAGTTAAAGAAAAAAATGAATCAAATATGATGAAAGCAGAGTGTGGTCAATTTAAGCCATTAATTGAAAAAATGACTATTTCGATGTATACCGTTACCGTGACATAAAATTATTTATACCGTGAGAAGATTTTGACTATACCACATATTTGAACTATTCTAATTAGAATAGTTCAAATAAATCAAGCTACTAGCCTAGTGACTTGTTCTGATAGTTGGCTGTACTTTCACTATTTGAACGCTTGTTTGTGCTTTTTTTTCCCACATATTTAACACTTTTTTTGTTTTTGTCCCATAGGCGATCAGTATGCTTTGAAAATGCGTCTGGTTGATCATGTGTATGACGATCAGGTGATTGACCAACTTACCGTCAAACTGATTCTTCCAGAGGGAGCAAGGTATCAGAAATTTTAAGATTGAACATTTTTATCTCTGTTGCTACAAGTTTTCTCCTGAAGTGTTTGGAAATTGTAAAGATCACTAATCATTTGGAGAAACCTAGCTTTTTGGCTGTACAGGAACCCTGCTGCTTAGTAAAAGAACTACATAATGTGTCATCAGGAATGTACATTTGGAAACTCCATACCCCATCGAACGAAGCCCTGACCAGCTGCACTACACCTACTTGGACACTTTTGGCAGACCCGTTCTGGTGGCCACTAAGAAGAACCTGGTGGAGCAACACATTCAGGACATGGTGGTAAGAGTCACTGGATAATGGCTGGTGGAGTAACTGTTTTATAAAAATTATAACACACACTGATTTTTCTCATGACTTTATTGCACAAATTTAGATGTGAGTATAAATGGATAAAAATAAACATGCTGTTTTAAATTAACAAAGGTGAGTAAAAAGGTGTCTGTTCACAGCCCTGGCTCTGTGGATGAGACGCAAAGGAAGTGAACCCCTCGACACTATTCCAGCCAATCAGCATACAGCTGGTACACAACACTAACAAAACTCTTTGCTGATTGGCTAGTGAGGACATGAAGGAAGTGGTGTTGGTGTCAATTCCTTGACCAAAGGTGTCCATGGCTTAAGTGGAAGGGGCTTCTGAAGGGAGACGTGTGCGTGTGTGTTTGGCTGTTATGTTCAACAGTCTTTCTCCAGAATCAGTGACTCCTGATTTAATGCACTGAACACTTATTTAAATGTATGTGACCTGCTCCAGCATAATACGGATTAAGTTGCAAGGTAGTGCTTTGTGTAAGAGCCGAAGTAAGTTGGAAATGGGCGAGCCGGGAAGAAAATGCGGTATCGCCAACAATACATCCTTCAAAGCATAATCAACATGACCAAGTTCAGATATCCATAAACACAATCTATCCATGCTAAAATACTTGTTTACGAAAGGGTTCCATGTCCAAGTTGTTGTAAAACAATGGAAAAATCCACTTATGTTGACGGTTTCCATCCTTTTTTGTGATTGCTCAGGGTATTTCCTTATCCGTGTTCACTACCAGAATACTCTCCCTACTTACAGAATCGCAGAAGAATTCCCCCAATCGTACAACAGTAAACAAATGAGAAGCTTCAAAACAGACATGACAATAAATAGAACACATTTGTTGCTATGAAGATGGCGCTGATTGGTGGAGAGCCGGAATCATTTATTTTATGGATATGGACGCTTCAGTTGAGGACATTCAGGAGCTGGTTCTGTAACTGTAATTACTGTTTTCTCAAAAGTAGCATTTCCTGATTAGTGATGTAACTCGGTCCATTCTCATGCTGTAATCATGTGTTATACCTCATTCTGAAGCAGATTCAATTCTCCTTTCAAATATATCAATATCTCATTTCCTACTTAATCTGTATTATGCTGGAGCGGGCCACAATTATTTATTTATTTAATTCCATTTTGCAGTCATTGCCATTAGCTACAGTATGTCTCAGAATATATGGCTGTGCTGTTTTGCATCATCGAATATGATGCTGATATAACCTACAGGACTATTGGTTGTTCACATCTGTCTGTTTGTGCTTCTTTCCAGGTTCACTACACCTTCAATAAGATCCTAATGCTGCAGGAGCCGTTGCTGGTGGTCGGCGCTTTCTACATATTATTTTTTACCGTCATTGTTTATGTTCGTCTGGATTTCTCCATCACCAAGGTACGGATGGATGCTTCTGATGCAAAGTTCTTACATGCTGTTTCATCAATTGTCACTACATGAAACACACTTGAAAGAAAGCTCATGTAGATCTCACAGTGAGAAATAGTAGTTGTTGCTCTTAGTATCCCCCCACCTCACACACGCACTTATTTTTTCTCTTCTCTCTAGGACCCAGCCGCAGAGGTTCGGATGAAGGTGGCGTCCATCACAGAGCAGGTCCTGACTCTGGTCAATAAGAGACTTGGTCTGTACAGACGCATGGATGAGGTGGTGAACCGCTACAAGCAATCACGTGATACCAGCGCCCTCAACGCGGGCCGTAAGAATTTGGAAGCCGAGCACCGCGCCCTCACTAATGATGTCGCGGGCCTACAGGCTCGCCTTAAAGCTGAAGGGTCTGACCTCGCTGAAAAGGTACAAATTCTTGCAATGATTTTCAAGCCAAAGATTGACACTTAAGCTGAACAATTACCCAACTTCATTACCAGTTATTAATTATTACACACCACTCAAGGTCACATGATTATTATAAAGATGAAACTGCAGGTCGTTCACGGTGGACTGAGATTTGCTGTACAGGAAGTAACCTTGACAACTGTTTTTCCTTCAGGTGGGAGAGATCCAGAAGCTGGACGGCCAGGTGAAGGACTTGGTGTTGCAGTTCTGTCAGGAGTCCGAGCGCCTCGTCACTGGAAAGGTGAAAAAGGAAGCATACATTGCGTCAGAGAAATCTTTGTCCAGCAAGAGACAAGAGCTCATCTCACGCATTGATGGCCTCCTCAACGCTCTCTAATACACGCGAGCGCGCACGCACCAGACCCTGAACCCTCTCTTCTGCACACATTTTTTTTTGGGAGCTACCTTAGTGTGTTGTGCCTGTTCCATCCTGTAGGCTGTGAGAGGGGTGTGCACATACACATTTACTCATCCTTCCAGATTTCCTTTGTTTGTTTCTGATCACCAGGGGAACGCCTTGAGTCGTGGGTTTTATATGCAGTTTTGTCCAGTTCATGTCTTTTTTTTTTTTTTTTTCTTCCTTCCATCTGAGAGGATGGATTGAGGCGAAGGCAGGTTGATTCGTTCCAGCTTCACCACCACCTTTTTTTAATCCCCCCTGTGTTCTTGGCACTTAATCTGTAATCTAATCTCTGTTCTTTGAAACGCCCTGAAAAAATGAAGCTCTGAACACGATGGATGGCATGTTTAAGCTTTTCTCCCCCTTTTTTTTTTTTTTTTGGCTTGTCTTGTGTGTAATTTTCCATTTTTGTAAATGATGTGTTTTCATACCATGAATTTAGTGGACAAACACAGATGTTTGTGTCCTTTGGGGGATGAAGAAATACAGAATGTTAAGTTCCCTAAGTGTCAAATTCGAAGGTGAGAATAAACAGGTTGTTATAAATTACAGTCTGGTTTCTTTCTGTTGTTGCTATTTAATTTTATCTTCAAAATCCACAACTGTGTGTTTCTTTAATGGATGTTAAGTAATAAACGATCAAGTAGCACGCTGTTTTAGAAAAGCTAGACTTTCAACTAAGCAAATAGTGGAATAGTAAGTTGTGTGGGTGTGTGTTACTTCCACCACCCTGTGTTTAAAACTCACAGGGTACAGATACAGAGTGTGAATGGAGCATCCACCAGAGCAGATTACAGCTATAAGTGCTAATAAATCCATTAAATCTTAATGTAGCAATCTGAAAAATACTAGGCTTCTGGGCAAACCCCAAAGAAGTAAGTATACAGAGTTTCGTCTGGGCACTCCGGATCCTCCCATAGTCCAAAAACATGCTAATTAGCTGTTCTAAATTGCCCCTGGTTGTGAATGTGTTGTCCTGCAATGGTCTGATGAGCTTTTCAGGGTGTACCCCGCCTTCCCCCAGTGTCGGCTGAGATACGCTCAGTGACCCTAGTAGGAGTAAGTGGTTCTGCAAATGAGTAAGTGAGGATCACTTTTCTTTGTAAATAAATAAATAAATAAATATATCACCAGCATATGCCAGACTCTGCCACTCCATTTATTTCTCATTAGTAATGATTCCAGAGGACCCCAAGTAAACCCCCGGAAGCTTACTAGGACTTCAGAGCACACTGGGGGGTATTTTCTGAGTTTAAAGTCAGAATTTCGGAGAATTTAAAAAAAATAATTTCTGAGAATAAGGGTCAGAGCTAAAGTCTGAGTTTACAGTTCGTATCAATGAAATGGGTGACATGGATTGGGTTAATAATAAGATTATAATCACAATAACTGTATCAAAGCCAGTATTCGTACTCTGAGAATGATTTCTGACTTCTTTCTTCCTCAGGAATGATTTCTGTCTTTTCCCAGTTTTCTTTTTGCTTTTCTTAATCAATAATGTGAGGTGTAGGCCTCATTAGCATATTAAGACTAGTGTAATTGTGAGAGGAGAGAAGGTGGAGTGATGAGCATGGTTTCATTAGTGTCATCTGAGTCTTTTTTCTAGCTTTGTGCTTCAGAAATGTTTCAGTAGGAATTCTATACAAGACAGTATATGAGATCTTGGCTCTGGTCAGTTTCTATCCAGTTTGGGAGCGCCTGTACGAATACAGGCTCAAATTCCAATCAGGAAAAGTCCATGGGTATGATATTAATTTCTCTGACTGCAAACATCTTGTAAATAATATTGACATTGCTACTGGAAAGAACAGTTGTAGGATTTGCTGACACACCTAAATAAATGAATGAATGAATGAATGAATGAATGAATGGACAGTTTCAAATCATCACCACAGGGCGGCGCCAATGAGCCACTCTCTAAGCTAACAGCTGAAACCCTAAAAAAAGTTTAATAATAGGAAAGGTTGCTACAGCTTTACCCTACTCTGCTTAAATAATTTCCAATGTATACATTGTCTTTCAAGTGGTAGGAAGACATTGTTTAAACTAAAATTATATATGAATTTTTACATAATTCACGTGAGAAAAGAAACCGACAGTTCGGTCTGGAAACAATCCTTAATATTTGTGTTACAGTGATAACCATCAGCACTCTGATTTAGTCAAGAGATGTGTTTAATCCCAGTGCAGCCAATTCACCTTTAGGTAATAAAGAGCCTGATTTTCCTGATTTCTGCCACTTTGCCTTCCACATGCACGTGTGATGGTAATTCCTTGCTGTGTTTGTCTCTGTGTCTACAGTTACAGGTCTAAAAAGCAGGTCTAATGAAGGCAGGGGCCAGTCTGAGGTCATTGCTTCCCCAAGAGGTCACACTGAAGTCATTTCCTGGACCAAAATAACAAGATCCCCTCTCAGCTCTGTTATAACCCGAATGTATTGTAAACGTGCTGTACAATAATCATTCAGCAAAATACACACTGGAGGGAAACCGAGTACTGATGTCTAGGGACGGTGAGAGCACACAATAGTATGGAAAGTATATATTTTTTTCTGTTTCTTTCACCCTGAAGGGTGGGAAAGTGTCTAAATCCCTCCTTTTCACACATCAGGAGACGTGTTATGATTATGTCAGAGTAGCTTGTTGTTTAAGTGCATATGTAAGTGTTTTAGGCCCTTTAAATGTACAAACAGTGGAAATCTGAGCAAAGATCAGCGCAGAGGCCGAGTTTGAAGTGCCACATGTATTCAAATTCTCAAAATCACCCACAGTTCTCAGGAACCCTGAGCTGCATACATATTTTTCTCCTTTTTTTGCTTTGTTTCCTGCGTGTGTCATGTATTAGATCTAATTTTTCTGTGGATGGAGTTATATTAGAAGGGATACAATGTAATATGGAGCAGAAAAAAAACACCCCTGACGTCAATCAAAAGCAATTTCCATGTGAGTCGATGATATAACAGAGGTGGCACGGCGTGGTACTGGATAGCACTCTCATTTTTCTCTCTGTGCTTTCTCTCTGTGTGCGTTTCCTCTCACAGTCCAAACAGCAAACCATGAAAGTGGCCCAGTGCACCCAGTGGAGCTAAACGGGATAAATAGATAAAATCATATAGCTAAGTTGCTTTAAACAGTACCGGTACTGGTCATCCTTATAGCATAATTTGTGGGTATGTAATACTTTGAAGCAATACAGACGCTTATTTTAACATAAATGACCATAAAAAGCACAAAACATGTGATTTTATCATGTTGCTTGCTAGCGGTGTGCTACACTACAGGGGTTAGCAGCTTAGCAGTCGTTTTTCCCCAGAAGTGACGCCAATGCGTTGGGAGGGGTTGGTGTCTCTTGTGGACACAGTGAGATGTCACATTCTAGTGACTCTGAGGACGACAATGCTGCCAGATCTGTGTGTGACGGTAAATTCAAAATGGCTGATGCAACTAACGCTTTGCAGACTCGGCTTTCCTGTCGTCAGTTGGTTCAGGAACAAAAAGAAATGTTTTCCGCGATTTCTGCGCTCATAATTTGTGCAGCTCAGCATAGTCCGATAATGTGTTATGCTACATGGGTCAGTGACGCAGCCCACCCCATCCACCAAGTTTATGTCCTTACCAGGATGGAACAGCAAATCAGAAAGGCTATGAGCATGCCTAGAGTCGTAACACTATCGCACACTTTGAACATGGGCTCGGACTGATGTTGTCAGGAGGCTAAGGTCATTAAACATCTGCCGAACACTTCTCAGGATGTTGTCAGGAGGCTGTTGTGGCCAGCGCCATCCTCTATGGTCTTGCATGCTGGGGCAGCAGGCTGAGGGTTGGAGATGCAAACAGACTGAACAAACTGATCTGCAAGGCCAGTAACGTTGTGGCGATGGAGCTGAACTCTCTGACGGTAGTGTCGGAAAATAAAGACAATACTGAACAATACCTCCCACCCGCTTGACAACCTGCTGATCAGTCACAGGAGCACGTTCAGTGAGAGACTGATACCTCCTAAATGTACCACTGAATGACACAGGAAATCATTCCTACCTGTGACCATTAAACTGTACAACTCCTCCATATAGCA